>CAUYUJ010004891.1:304763-352263 GCA_963575745.1 Prorocentrum cordatum | reverse complement strand
TCCTAGTGTCCTGGTTCGTCATCCTGAAGATGGAGTTTCTGGCGTTTGTGGCGCTTCTCAGCATCATCTTGACGACGAGCGAGGTGAAGGTCCTGGTGTTTGCTTCCCCGATCGTGCTACTCCTTATGCTGTTCAGGCAGACCTTCCTGGTGATGTTCGCGGAGGCCGTGCTGGTCTCCCCGACGCTCGCGAGGATCTTCTTCACGATCAAGGTGGCGCGGAATATCATGATGTTTCTAGAGCCTCCTGTCCACGACTCGCGGATGGAGATCCTAGTTGTTCCCTCCTCCGTCATGGTGATAGTGAAGATCACAGCGTTCCTGGTGTCCCCGCTCGTAAGCCTGATGATGGAGTTCTTGGTGTTCGTGACTGTTCACAGCATCATCTCGACGACGAGCGAGGCGAAGGTCCTCGTGTTTGTCATCCCGATCGTGCTGATCCTTTCGATGTTCAGGCAGACCTTCCTGGCGATGTTCGCGGAGGCCGTGCTGGTCTACCCGATGCTCGCGAGGATCTTCTTCAGGGTTGTACCGTTCTTCCGCATGTTGTCCCAGAGGTCTCTGAGTCGTCTGGCCATGCGGGACCTCTTGATGCCCTCCCTGACTGCATCCAGGCGCTCTTCAGCTACGTGGTACAGCAGCCTGGGTCCGAGGCCATGGAGGGTGATATCATCACGTGGTACGCGGAACGGATTGAGGATAGCATCCAGACGGTGGCCCAGCTCCTTGAGGTGCAGTTTGCCATCCAGGATGCGATCCACCAGATGATCGTTGGCGGCTGGTTCGTGGTTGCCAGGCAGTCGGGCGACGCCCTGAGGCCCGAGAGGCGCGTGCTGATGGCCGCGGCCCTGGCGCGCTGACAGCCCCGTGGATAAATCGTTCAGGCCCGATGGGATCGCGGAGAAAAAAAACGATGCGTTGGACACGGGACACAAATGGCAGGGGAGGCGCCTGGCTCCTTGAGGTCAGGCACCGCAGTTATAAAACGACGCGAACATCGGGACAAAATCGGATCGGGATAATTCGAAATCTTTGAGAATCGGCGGGTTTGGAGGATGTATTGGGCGCCGCGGCCGCTCCAGAGCGGTCCGGAACGCTCTGAGAGCGCTCCGGAACGCTCTGGATCGATTCATCCCGATCCTGGCCCTGTTTCAAGTTATGCGCCTGCCCCCGGAGCTCGATGAAGACGACCGTGCCACCCGCCTTCTCGCAGCCGCGAGTCGTTGACCGAACGCGCAACGCACTTGGTGGCCGCGCGGCCCGGCGGAAAGTCTTCCACGCCACGAAGCTCAGCCGTCACGTGATGTTGCCTCGGCGCCTTCGTGAAGGGCGGTCTCCCTGAGGACATGCGACGACGTTCATCTTCGCGCTTTGCCTTGGCCGCCCTTGGGCGCCGGTCGCACTCGCTTTCCGCATTAAGGTAGACCGCCTCGCAGACGGCCTTGATTATGTAGCCCCGCTTGTCGACCTCCCGTGCACATCGCCGCGGACGTGGGCGCGGCCTTTTGAGGCCCCGCTCGCTATGCTCTTGGCGTGTGAAAACAACGCGCCCCACAGGTCCACAACGAATCATCTTGCGCGAGCATTTCGCCGCCTGCGACAAGTCGCCCACGAGATGCCCCATCCGATGGCGAGCCGCGGCCACGTTGACAGTCGCCCAATGTTGAAGGACGTCGCGGACCGCGTGGGCGCATGCGCGCAGGCCTTGCACCGGGCATTGGCTGGGTTAGAACGCATCGGGCGACGCTCTCATCTGCTCGAGGCCCTTGGCTGCAATGCGCATCAGACGCTAGGGGCGCAGTAAAGTCCCATGCCAGGAAGCAGCCCGCTTGCCTCCAGGGTGCCCTGGGTTTCTTGACTTTCGATGGACGCCCTTGGGTTTCAGGGTTGGGATTCTCGCGCAAGGCCCCTTGCGGTAAGGGCCCGCACTAGCAGACCACGGGCGGGAACCCGATTCATCACAGTCTCTACTAGAGGCAGGCATGGAATCGATTCGTAGAACGCCTTCAGATCGAGCGTCGCGCGCCGATGTTGCATCGCGAAGTGTCGCGCAGCTTCTTCGCCACTCGCGCGTGGGCATGTCACTCTGAGGCATGAGTTGGCCCTGGCGGCTGCGCCCCAGACTTGCGCTAAGTCGCTGAACCACGTTCGACTTCCATCTTCTCTGTTCATCGACCAGACTCGCCCTGACATTGATCTCGCGCTGATAGCTCGATCTCCTGCCGCGATCTTCTGGGGAATTTTATAGAGGGTCGCTAATGCCTGCGCCGGCCACGCAAGGGCGGCATCATCCAGCAGCAACGCCATGTCAGCCAAACCAGCACGCGACGGCTTCTCAATATCCGTAGTTTTGAAACCATGAGCGCCAAACCCCGTCTCGGGTTTTCTTTTGCCCATGGCCGCGAGTAGCGTGCGCACTGTGATCGGCTCAAACTATATACATGAACTCAGCCTCTGACCTGATCGCGTGGAAGATCACTCCCGCATCGCCAAGGGGGTCGGGGCGAGGCTCGCGCGCGTTTGAAGATCTCGATTGGCTCGACCATGCTATCTTTCGGACGGGATGGAGTTGTCGAGCCGACGATCGCCCCAAGGCTTGTTGCTTATGCTCTTTACGTAGCACCCCGCGCGAGCTTGGTTCAGCGACTCCTCCGCCGCGCTCGTTCCACGCTGAGCGTGCAGTTTGTCGTTGCGGCCTTTTTGTTTTTTCGCGCAGCGATGGCCTCGCGGGCTGGGTCGCCAGTCCGCGGCCGTTGAGGAAGATCGTCTGTGGTTCCCAACGTGAATGCTGGCTTGCTCTCAGCGCGAGGCGAGCATCTGCTGGTCGCTCCCCGCGCAGCTCGACGCGCGCGGCCCGATGCACTCCCAGCTGCCCTGGACCACTGTCCCGAGAGACGCACCAGGTTGGAAACACCTGTGATAACTTCTGTTCACCGCTGAGTTCTCTGATCTCGTGAATGCAGCTGCGTTTTATGGGTGGCCTTCTTGGACTTGTTTCCACTCTTAAATGTGGCTCGCGGGCCCGTCGTCTTTCCACCATCTCTCGTCCACGGTGCGTTGCGACGGTGCGCTCGGCCGCGGTCGCCCAGGACGCGCGCGCGCCAGAACCAACAGGGGTGGCGCGAGTCTCGGGCCAAACGGCTACGGAAGAGAGCGGAGTTGGACATCGTTCTACATGCGGGTCCCCGGGAACAAATCCCACCTCGCGCCAAGTGCCGAGTCTCGATCCACGAGTCCGTGGGAAACTTGTTTGCGGGCTCGGGGCTCGAGGCTCCAGCACCTGCCGACGCGCCCCCTGGCAACTGAGCGCTGCTTGAAGCATCATTGGCCACAGCGGGGGGCCATGCCGCGAAACGCCCTGCTTACCTCCAGGGCGCCCTGGGCTGCTTGGGTTTCGATGGATCTGCCATGGCAAGTTCGATGTTCGCACGCGCCAGAAATCAGCGGGCGCCTTTTTTCAGGGCTGGATTTCTCGTGGGAGTTTTCTCGTGGACTGAGCGGATCCGGTCCGAGCTGGTCGGTCGGCCCAGGCGCGCCGGCTGCGGGCGCGCAGGTGGTCGCCGGGGGCCTTGAGACGGGGGTCGCTGCAATCGGGGGCCAGCCAGAGCGCCCGATCCTGGGCGCAGGATCCTGCAGGATCTTGCAGAATCTTTCGCATTAGCCCGGGCTTGGTTGTAGGATATTGCAGGGTTCTGCAAGGCCTGACTGACCCGGGTCAGAAGATCCCCGAAAACGTGATAAGACGGGGAAAGCAGCTACGATGGAGCTAATATGGAGCTCATCTTCCCACGGGTAAGGGGCGTGAAACTCAAGCGTGGATGCAGTCCCCGACCAGCTCATGTTGGGCCGCGCTTGCTTTGGTTTTGTCAAGGCTGCTTTTGGGACTAGGACTGGGCCCCTTACTTGGCTGGAGAAACTGAGCGAACTTAGAAGCTATTCCCCAACCCGCGTGACTAATCAAAAGGCCGGAGATGAAGACCTACGCGGGGACTCCTAGCTACGCGCTTCACAATCCGCACGTCGCGGATGAGCGGCGAAGCCGAAGGGGGAAAGAGCACATCGCCCATCGACGCGTTATTCGCCGGCCCAACGGGCCAGAGGCGTACTAAGATCTCCGGTAACTTGTTAACAATATTTCTAGTTCGCGCGCGCGGAGCGGCCCCTGGGGGCCCCCGGACGAAAAGTACCCCGGCAAGGTCCCGAGAGAAGCCCGGGAGAAGCCACCAGACCACTCCAGGGGAGGGTATTTTTCGACACCCCTCACGAGGATCGTGGCCTCCGAGGGGGGAGCCGCAATCGACTACCCCCAAGAGCCCCCCAAGAGGCCCTGGGGGCCTCCAAAACGCCGCCAAGGAGCCCCAAGAGACTCCCAAGAGGTCCCCAAGAGGCCCCCAAGAGGCCCTAAAGAGGGCTCCAGGGCCGGCGGCATGAGCGAAGCGATTAATAAGGTCTGCGCAAAGTCCCCCTTCCCCCACTGGCAGTGCGGATGATATTGCCAAGCTTTCGCGCAAAGCCGGAGGGGCCCAGCACAGATGGCTCAATGGTGGGATTTCCGGCGACCATCCAAATAATGCGAGCAGAACAAAAAAATCCACGGACGGATGTGCGTAGAAGAAGATGGCCGCGATGTTGAGGCCCGCGAGGTTGGTGACAATGTGCTGGAAGCCGTCCGTTGCAGCGAGCCCGTCTGCTGTGCCAAAGCCACCTTTGTTTCAAGAAGAAGGTGTGTGCGTGTGTGTGTGTGTGTGCACATGTTGTTTCTGACTCAAGAACACAAGGGCGCTCTCGAGGGCGCTTAGCTATTCGCGCTTCGCGGTTCGGCTCCGATTCCTCGCCATCCTCTTCTTCCTGGGGGCGCGCGAGGGCGCGGAATTATTCGCGTGTGGCGCAGCGCGAAACGCGATTTGGGCGCTTGTGCTTGCTTCAGGAAGAGGGTGTGTCTGCAAATGTTTCCGACCTAAGAACATGTTTCAACCCTCGTTCGAATTTGCCCCCTCAGGCTCATTGACAATCTTGCCAGACTCAGGCGCTGGATTGTGAATCAATCGTAGATTATGTTGCCTGGCTTTCGTGTAGATGCCCTTCGCCTCCGACTCTGCATGGATGCGAGCCTCGACGACGCCCCAAACATGATGGCGATGCGAATTGGCAAGTACATACTGCACACGTTGTTGGTGTAGGCGGTGACCTAGCATCGAACAAGCTGGTCACCTCCCCGGCGCTGTCGTCAGCGGCGGGTGACTCAGAACGCGCCCTGCGCCGTGTGTCACTCGTCAGCTGCTGAGCCGTCGTCGCCTGTGCCCTTGGCACTGGCCGCTTCCGCCCGCGCCGCGAAGCGCGCCTCGGAGCGCGGCTCCCGCTCCTGCGCCCTCTGCTGCGTTGCCTCGGCCTCCTCCTGCTTGCCCTCTGGGCTGTCCGTAGCCGTCTCGGCTTGAGGAGGAACGTCTTGCCGAGCCCCAGTCGCGGCCTCGCCATCGCCACTCTTACTCTTCTTGGCAACGCGTTCGGTGATGACCCGCTTGTTTCGTTGTGCCTGTCGGCACCGAGGGACGATCTCCTTCTCTTTACCGTCGAGCTGCCCACACGTGTCGCGCAACTACTTGGGCAGCGTTGCGAGCGCTGCCTTCTCCTGCGGAATGCGCTCCGTCGGCCCGGTCTCCTCGTCCCTATCCCATTCGATCTTTATCATGGTTCGGCCATCGGAGTTGGTCGGCTCCTCCTTGCCTACCCTCTCAGCCTGGGGAATGCCAAGGTCGCTGAGGTCTTGGAGCCCGTTGCTTCTGCCAACATTTGTGTTGTTGCTTTCCCTTTCGCCTGTGCCAGCAGCCTTTCTGTGAATGTGTTCTGCATCGCGAACTGCTTCATCTGCCACCCGAAGCGCTTCAACTGAAGTTGGAGCCGCCGTCGTTTTGGGCGAGGAGGGAGCGAGTCTCTCCAACTCCAGCGCGGACTGGAGAGCCTGATCCGCCGTTGCGGCCAACGCCTGCTGCAACAATCATGGTACATCAGAAGGTCGACCACAACCTTTGCCCGACCGCCGCGGAGGTGTTTGGCAGCCCTCGGGCGAGACGTTGCGGCTCTTTGGCTCCAAGAGGCCTGGTTTCTCGTCGTCTTGGGGCCCCCAGTTCTCCTCGCTGTCCTGCAATGCCTCCTCATCGGCAGAGTCCCCCCAGTCCATCTGGCAGCGCACGGCGCACACGCCTGTCACGTGGCTCTTTGTACGGTTCCAGCTTGTTTCTGCAATCCTCGACCTTCATATGATACTCCGCGATCTGATTCTAGTCGCGAAATCTATGGAACGATTGCCTTTGTCTTTGTCGGAGTCCTGGTGTCGGAGTCCTGGTGATGTGGCGGCCACTAAGGGCCAAGCCCCTCAGGCGTCACGCGGAAGCGCAGAGGCCTTGAGCGCAGGCCCCAAATGCTTGAGCTCACGTTGTTTGAGGGGAGGGCGAGAGGGGGGGGGGAGGGAGGGAGGGAGGGAGGGAGGGAGGGAGGGAGGGAGGGAGTAAGGAAGTACGGGGATGAGGAGGAGGGATATGAGGAGGAGGAGGAGGAGGAGGAGGAGGAGGAGTAGGAGGAACTGGAGGCAGAGGGGGGACGAGGAGAGGAGGGAGGGACGAGGAGGGAGAGGAGGAGGGAGAGGACGAGGAGGTGAGGACGAGGAGGGAGAGGAGCTGGAGATGGAGGTGGAGGCGGAGGGGCTGGAGCAGGACAGAGGAGAGGAGAGGAGATGCAGGGAGGGATAGAGAGGGTCAAGGCCAGGACGCTCAAGAGGCGAGGTGAATGGAGGGAAGGGGAGGTGCAGTTACTCAAAAACGCGATGACGCTTGACGACAGATCGACGATTATCCAGAACACGTCGACGACAGATCGGCGACAGATTGATGACAAATCGAACGACAGCGCACCACAAATATGCTAGAAATGCTCAAGTGGCCTTTCCGAGTCGGCGCCGCGAATCGTTGACCCCGTAACGAGTTTTCAGCAGCGTTCCTCGGGTCCTGAAGGCTTCCTGCCTCAGGATGCGCTCCCGCAGCTGCGCCTCGCCGAGGGCGTTCCGGGGACGCCTTGGGCCGTCCCGAACGGCCGCCAGAGGCCCGAGTTATGGCCCGTCATCACAGAGGAGGAGGAGGAGGAGGAGGAGGAGGAGGAGGAGGAGGAGGAGGAGGAGGAGGAGGAGGGGGAGTGAGAGGGGGGGAGGAGGGGGGAGCGAGAGGGGGGGCAGGAGGAGAGGAGGAGGAGGAGGAGGGAGGAGGAGGAGGAGGAGGAGGAGGAAAGAAGGAGGCGCAGGAGGAGGAGGAGGAGAGGAGGAGGAGGAGGAGCCGGAGGAGGAGTGAGAGGGGGGGGAGGAGGAGGCGCAGGAGGAGGAGGAGGAGGAGGAGGAGGAGGAGGAGGACCGACATTCTCGCGCCGTGCACGGGGCGGCGGCGGGTGCTTCTCTGGCCACTCTCGGCCTCCAGGGGTCCTCGCCGGGCCCCGCGGCCATGCAGGTCACCCGCGGGGGCGCGAAGGTAACAGGGCTCGTTTCGATTCCTCCGATTCGATTCGATTCGATTTCGATGGCTTCTGATTCCGATTCGATTCGTCTTGAGATTCCGATTTGGGCTCCGATTTCTTATTGGAGGCCTACTAGCCTGCCGATGTCTGCCGATTCGACTTTTCCCGACTCGGCTGCCGATTTCCGCCGATCCGATTCATTTCGATCGCCGATCCGACTTATCGATTCGATTCTGGGCTCTCCTGGGGTAACTTGGGTCAGGGCTAATTCGGGTTCGTTTTTCGGGAATCCGAACCCGCGTTACCCCGGGCCCGAGCTGCCCCAGATACTTCGGGCGTCCAGAGCCCCAGATCATCAGGGGCAGCTCGGGTCAGGGCTCACTTCGTTTCGTTTTTTGGGGGGAATCCGGGCCCGATTCACTCCGGGCCCGAGGTGCCCCAGATGACTCGGGCGCCCAAAAGGGGGCGCGGCGCGCGAGGCTGGGCGGCCTGGGGCCATCGCAAGGACGACTCGGGATGGTCTAGGTCTCCCAGAGGTGGTCGGAGCAGATGGTGATGGGCCTGTTTCCACCACCAGCACCATAAGTTGGAGGAGGGAGGGTCCTCCTCATCATCCTCCTCCTCATCCTCCTCACCCTCCACCTCCTTCCAACTTATCGTGGTGATGGTGGAAAACAGGCCCATCAGATGGAGCCAGAGGATCGCACTGCATCGCCGATGCATCGGCGATGCGGCTCGATGTGGAGCCCGTTTTTCTCCACTCCAACAGCACCGATACGTCGCCGACTGCGCGGATGCATCGCCGATGCATCGGCGATGCATCGCCGATGTATCGGCGATGCGGCGCGGCATTCCGACGCCATCTATTTGGACCCCATCTGGGAGTCTTCTAGGTTTTGTCCCCAGGGAGAGGTACAGACATCGGTGAAGCCACGTTGCGACAGGAATCACGATGTCGGATGTCTGAGTCTTCTGTGGGTCGGGCCGGGACACATGCATCATCATCTTCCCCTGAGATCCCGTGCATCAGCAATTATGAAGATGGCTGGCGATGGCGACCGTGACGGCGGCGACGGCGGCGCAAGCGATGATGAAGACGACGGTTCCGACGACGGCGACTCTTGGTTCAGCGTAGGGGATGTTGATGGGATGCGGGGGTTGTCAGTGGATGCGAACTAGGGTTGTAAGTGGCCAAACCTTGCATGTAAGTGGGTCACCAGTGCCAAAAGCGGCTTAGGAGGATCAACGTTCTGGGCTAAATGGTTCCGCTCATCAGTAGATATGTGTCCCATTTGAGCCAGTTGGGGCATTTGTATGCCGCCTCTATGCTAGGTCAGGGCAGGTACAACCCACCTTGGTCTTGACATCCCCTGGTGAACCCCCCCCTTCTCCTCTCAGAACCCCCACTCCGATCCAAGTGTGCGAGGAAGATGGTGAACCCGCTGCTCCGCGGCGACCCGGCGGGCGTGTCCGAGACGGTGGGCGTGCTCGACGCGTACGGTCTGCGGAAGGAGCATTTGCAGGACGGCCTGCGGGAGGCACCGCCCTCTCGGCGAGGGAGGACGACGACTGGGGCGGGCCGGAGCCCGGAGGTGGCCAGGAAAGGCGGGGCGAGGCTCGAGCATCTGGGTTCGAGAGTTTTTGCTGCCCTTTTCGGCTTCTGCTCCCAGTTTTCGGGCCCCGGGGACCGTCAAAAGACGGATCCGGGGTGGAAAACTGCACCAGATGGACCCACGGAGGGGTCTGGAGACAGAGTTTGAGTGGATGTGGCCTCGTCGCTGACCGATCCCCCGAGGCCCCAGCCAGTTCCCAATCAGTTCAGACACCCCCTGGCCGCCTCCAAGCCGATCCCGCAGCCACCGGCCAAGGGCGTCCAACTTCGGCGTCGCGCCCTCACCGAGTCCGAGTGCCTCGCGACCTGACCACGCACCCCCATGACTCTGGTCGAACCGAAGTCGCTCCTGTGGGCGGAGTGCAGGGGGTGTGAGTGACCAGACGCGGACTCCCCTCCCCCAGCTCCCAAGTGGAAGACGACGGTAGAGGGAGCTGGTTCCAGGGAGGGTGCTCATCTCGTCGAGGGAGAACGACGACGACCTCCACCCACCCTGGAGGACTCAGGCCCCCGACGCACTGGCAGAGATCAAGACGGAGGCTTTTCCTTGCTTCTTGCCGTCGCCGGGGCCAGGCCGCGGGGCCGTGAAACCACTGCTCGGGATGAACAGCCAGCCCTGTGGAAGGAGGAGGAGGAGGAGGAGGAGGAGGAGGAGGAGGAGGAGGAGGAGAGGTCGAGACTTCTTGAGGCCCCGTTCTAGAAAAAGTACACCAGAGAAAACACCCAATCGGTGAATGGTTTTCGCTGAAGGGATCGACCCGGAACCCGGGAGCCCGGGAGCCCACTCAACGGCCCCGCGCTCTGCGATGCTCATAACTATGGTTGCGCCCAACCCGATAAGTACTTACGTAATTACTTATAACTAGTTACGCAAGTGGTCGTCAGTGATTGGGCGAGCGTGCATGGTGGGTTTGTAATTGATCGTAAGTAGAACGCAACTGATCGCATGCAAAGCGTAACTGATCGTAAGTAAAACGCAACTGAGGTTGTTTGATTATGTTTGTGTCGTTGTTTGTGTTACTGGTGCTGTCGCTCCATGCTGCTGACGCTGATCGTGCTTCGATGCCGCTGCATGCTGATGCCGATGATACCATGCGCTGATGCTGATGCTGATGATGCTAATGATACTGATATGATGCTGCTGATGCTGCTGATGCTATGCTGCCGCCGCGGCCGCCGCCGCCGCCGGCGCCGCCGCCACCCGCGACGACGGGATCCAGCAGGACCGCCCCGCGCCCGCCCCGCGGGGAGGGATGGGGGGAGGGAGGGAGGAGGAGGAGGAGGAGGGGGAGGAGGAGGAGGAGGAGGAGGAGGAGGAGTTCCGAAGAGGAGGAGGAAGAGGAGAAGGAGGAGGAGGAGGGGGAGGAGGAGGAGGAGGAGGGTAAGGAGGATTATATGAGGATGACGAGTGAGGAGTCCCGAGGAAGTGGAGGAGGGTGACGACGACGAGGGCGAAGTCCAGGACGAGGAGGGTGACGACGACGAGGACGAGATCCAGGACGTCGAGGGCGAGGGACGAGGACGACGAGGACGAGGTCCAGGACGACGAGGACGAGGTCCACTGCGAGGTCCAGGACGAGGAGGGTGACGACGACGAGGCCCAGGACGACGAGGACGAGGTCCAGGACGGGTGGAGGAGGGTGACGACGACGAGGACGAGGTCCAGGACGAGGAGCCCCGCGGAGGGGCGATCCGCCTCCAGGATGAGGATGAGGAGCCCCGAGGAAGTGGAGGACTTTGGGAGCAGGAGGTCCAGGGCGAGGAGGGTTCCTCCTCCCTCCTCCCTCTCCTCCTCCTCCTCCTCGCCCTCGCCATCGTCATCATCATCGAGGGGGGGGGGCTCCAGGGAGGGATCCAGGAGGAAGGCGGGATCATTTTTTACCATCAACCCCATCGACTCACATATTGAATGACACGCTGGCCGGATCGGCTCGCTCGGCCTCTCGGCCGAAGGCGTGGGGCGCCACGATACTCCGGCCGAGCCTGAATTCAACAGAAGAGTTTTGAGTTTGCGTTCGTCGTCCTCCTCCTCCTGGTCCTCCTCCTCCTCCTCCTCGCCCTCGTCATCCTCCTCCTCGTCCTCTTTCTCGACCTCCTCACTTCCCCTTCCATCCCCCGAGGCTACGCATATGAGCCCCTGATGGTGGTCGCCGGCGAGCCAGTGCCAGGCGAACGAGGCACGATCGAAGATAACTAAACTAGAACTCGCAACTCGCGAAGGAAGTTGCCCGTCTTCTTCACACATAGGTATCAAACGGCTGTAGTCTAGGCTGCCTGCGCCGCGCCAAAGAAAGAAAACCTCTGTTGTCCACCATACACGCGTTGACCCGCTTCCAGGCCTGGGCCGGCGCCTCGCTCTTCCACGAGAACTGCTTGTCCGATCGCCCGTATTGCTTATTCACAACCCGCCAGCACTCTTTATTGATGTCCGCGCGCACCACCCAGCCGTTCCACGCCATAGGGTCCACTTTCTCCTTCGGGGCGCCAGGGAAGGGAATCACCAGCTTGTCCTTCACCTTCTTGGGCGCGGGCGGCAGCATGTGGGCGGCCGCCGCAAGCCGCTTCAAGGCCACCTTGGCGGGCGTGCTCTTGGCCGCCGTGGCAAACTTGGCGGGGGGAGTGTCCTTGCCCTTGGCCTCCGCGCCCTTGGCCACGGGGCTGCTCTCGGGCACGCACGCGGCCGGCTTGCGCTTCGCGGTGACCCGCGTATTCGGCATGCCCAGCGCCTCCGCCCCAGGCCCCCGCTCGCCGCCGCGCAGCGTGCTCATGAGGTCCTCGGCGTTCGCCGCCACGGCCCTCCAAGATTCACGAGCAAACACACATTGACCCTCTTGCTCCCCGTCCTCCTCCTCCTCCTCCTCATCCCTGCTCCTCCTCCCTCCTCCTCCACTTCCTCCCTCCTCCCTTCTCCCTCCTCCTCCTCCTCCTCCTCCTCCTCCCTCCTCCTCCTCCCCCCCCCCCCCCTCCCTCATCCTTCTCCCTCCTGCCGCCTCCTCCGCTCTAGGCAGTCCCCCCCCCCCTCCCCTCCTCCTCCTCCCCCCTCCCTCCTCCTCCTCTCCTCCTCCTCCTCCCTCCTCCTC
Organism: Prorocentrum cordatum; assembly: GCA_963575745.1. Classification (NCBI taxonomy): domain Eukaryota; class Dinophyceae; order Prorocentrales; family Prorocentraceae; genus Prorocentrum; species Prorocentrum cordatum. The sequence goes on along the minus strand of CAUYUJ010004891.1, from coordinate 340,075 downwards.
CTCCTCCTCCTCCTCCCCCCCTTCCTCCTCCTCCCCTCCTCCTCCTCCTCCTCCTCCCCTCCTCCTAAGCAGTCCTCCTTCCCCCTCCTCCTCCTCCTCCTCCTCCTCCTCCTCCTCCTCCTCCTCCTCTTCCTCCTCCTCCACCTCTCCTCCTCCTCCCCCCCCCCCCCCCCCCCCCCCCATCCCTCCTCCCTCCCTCCTCCCTCTCCTCCTCCTCCCCCTCCCTCATCCTTCTCCCTCCTCCTCCTCCCCCTCGGGAGTCCCATTTGGAAAACGACCCGCTGTCTAAGCAGCGGACTCTCTCTCTCTCTCCTCTCTCTCTCTTCTCTCTCTCTCTCTCTCTCTCTCTCTCTCTCTCTCTCTCTCTCTCTCTCTCTCTCTCATCTTCTCCCTCTCTCTCTCTCTCTCTCTCTCTCTCTCTCTCTCTCTCTCTCTCTCTCTCTCTCTCATCTCTTCTCTCTCTCTCTCTTCTCTCTCTTCTCTCTCTCTCTCTCTCTCTCTCTCACTCTCTCTCCTCTCTCTCTCTCTCTCTCTCTCTCTCTCCTCTCTCTCTCTCTCTCTCTCTCACTCTCTCTCTCTCTCTCTCTCTCTCCTCTCTCTCTCTCTCTCTCTCTCTCTCTCTCTCCTCTCTCTCTCTCTCTCTCTCTCTCTCTCTCTCATCTCTCTCTCTCTCTCTCTCCTCTCTCTCTCTCTCTCCTCTCTCTCTCTCTCTCTCTCTCTCTCTCTCTCTCGCTCTCTCTCTCTCTCTCTCGCTCGCTCTCTCGGTCGGGGGGGGGGGACAGGGTTGGCCCTGCAGTCCCAGTCGGAGGCGCCGGCCCCCCAGCGGCCGCGCCACTCGCTGCCGCCAGCTCCTGCGGCGAGTGGCGGGGGTGGAAAATGATGGGGGGGTGGGAGTGGCCTGGCTCTACCCCCTCCCCCGTCGTCGCCGTTGTCTTCGTTGCTGTCGTCGTCGTTGGCGTCGTGGCCGTCGGCGTCATCGTCGCCCTTATCGTCGCCCTCGTTTTCCCTCCGTCACTCTCGTCCCCCACCTGCGGAATTCGCCCCCGTGCCCCCAGTCCTTCCGCTGCTCCGAAAACTCACGATGCTTCTGAACTCGGCTCGCGCGCGCTTGATCTCGATGCCGCAGTCTCGCAGCTCGTATAGAAACGTGAACCCCATCCCCTTATACTTGTACGGCCCCCACCCGTTGCCGTCATTGATGACCCGCGGCTTGGGGGCGCTGAACCCCTCGTCGCCATCCTCGCCAACCTCAGCGAAGGCCGCAGCGAGGTTGAGCAGCTCGGTCGAAGGGGGGCTATCCGCGTGGGGTGCACGTTCGGGCGTTGCTGGCGCTTGGGGGGGCCTGGCCGGCGGCTGGCAAGGATGAGCTCAGAGTCTGAGACCTCATGCCCCTGGGGGATCTCGAGGGGGTCGCCATCCAGGAAAGATGTGACTTAAAAGCCTCAGGCGCAATCTTCTCCGCCTTACATTCGGGGCCTCGAAGACGCGGCCCTCGGGGGCTCTCCTGGTCACCTGGCGGCTGCGCATGGGGGCCCCGTCGGGGCCCTGAAAGAAGGGCATTCCGGAGGCAGGGCATTACCGCGCTGGCATCGCATCTTCGAGGCCACGAGACGCAGGAGGAGCTCCTCCGAGGGGAAGAGGGCCCTGCCCTGACGTAGCCCCGCTTCCGCCTCCTCGAGCGCCTCCCACTCCTCTTTGCTCAGATCCCCAGGGGCGAAAGGAGGGGTCTCAGGGCGGCGAGGAGGAGGCGGGCGGAGGGAGCGGAGGAAGGAGTGGGGTGAGGAGAAATATGAATAATAATAAGATCAGGAAGTGGAAGGAAGGGCAGGAGGGGGGAGACGATGAGGATGATGAGGGCGAGGAGGAGGAGGAGGTAGGACGAGGCGGGACAGGAAAGGGAAGGGTGAGGAGGGGGGCAATATTCTACCCGCGGGGTCTCCTGCTGGCCGCCAGCAGCAGGGACCAGCGCCGTGTCCGGCGCCGCGGGCGCCGCCGCGGGCGCCGCCGCGAGCAGCGCCGCCGCCGGTGCCGCCGCCCGTGCCGCTGCCTCCTGCTGAGGCGCTGGGGGCGCAAACATGGGGGGCGATGCCATGTAGTTCTGCGCCGCTGCCTCGCAGCCCGGCTGACGCGCCACGTCCTGCAGCGGCTGGCGCGCCGCGTCCTGCAGCGGCTGACGCGCCGCGTTGGGGGCGCATCGTGAGCTGAATGTCTGAGGCCATCGACGTGTCCGAGCTGCTGCCGCGGGCCCGATACCTTGCGCTGCCAGCCGCCGTCATCGTCGAGTGGGAGCGGCGAGCTGGGAGGCGATGAGTAAGCACCCGAACCAAGTCCTGATTCACCATGTCCTCGGTTGGCGGCAAGTCGAAGTAGTTCACCTCGTAAGTGATCCTGTGGACATCTGGATGCTGGTTCTTCAGTTCGAGCAACGTCGGAGGGTAATTTGCGATGGTGCCATAGTGCGGCATCCTCGTCCTGCGGAGGAGGCGCACTGCTTCCTTCACGTCCTCCTTGAACTCCCACGTGGTGGCCCGATCAGCCTCGGCGAGGCAATCAGCGCGCACGTGCGGCTGCACGAACGCGTAAAACGTCGCGGCCACGTGGGCGTAGGTCCCCTCGGAGGCGTAGACCAGGCCGAGGCGCTCCATCAAGGGAGCCACGCTCTGGACCTTCAAGTGGTAGGCCACGGAGGACTGCTGGATCATCTCCCACATCTGCTCCGGCACGAAATTGTAGAACGCGTCGCAATTCTGATGGGCAGTGCCCCCTGCTGCAGCGGCATGCTGCTGCCCTGGAAGGCGGCGACGCCCGAACAGGTTGTTCCCTGATGCCACCTTCTGGTTAACGATGGTCGCGATGGCGGACTTAACGGTCTGGTCGAAAGGGGTGTTCAGCATCACCTCGAGCACAGCTGCCCCGGCTTGGGTGCTCATCGCGCCCTGCGCCCTCGCGACAGCTAACAGTTCATCAGATGCGTTCGCCAGTGTTCCAGCGTAGTCGCTCTCGGACAGGCTGTGCTGGATCGCCACCAAGTACTCAATCTTATGCTGCAAAAGGTCGATGAGGTCGTTGCGAGCTGCCATGGCGCGAGCCCGTCTGCTTGGCACAACAAAAAAGACAGCGGGGCAAGCCTCCGCTTTCTGAAATGACCTCGGGCCAAAAAGGCGGAGGTGGACGTCGGGTCGGAGGGGGCCGGCGGAGGCAGCCTATCGCGGGGGGCCCTGCATGGGCCCCATGGGGAGGCCCCAGTGCCTCTTGGGCCCCCATGAGGCCCCATGAGGGGGGCCCTGCATGGGCCTCATGAGGGGGGCCCTGCATGGGCCCCATGAGGGGGCCCTGCATGGGCCCCAGGCCCCAGTGCCTCATGAGGGGGGCCCTGCATGGGCCCCATGGGGAGGCCTCAGTGCCTCTCGGGCGCCTCATCGGAGTTTCCTGGGGGACTTTCGGGGAGCCTCGTGGTGCGCCTGCAGGGAACGGTAGTGCGACGAGGAGCGGGGGGTCGGAGGAGGGTGTCTTGCTTTTCGCGGCAGAGTCATGGCAGGATCATGAGGTCGCATTTTGCAACGCGGGTGCAACGCATCCTCGATTGAGGCTTGACAGTACAGTAACATATGTACACAAGTATAGCCATGCAATGTCTGCACAATTAATTATATGTCGCCCCTCGCGTTTAGGAGCGATTGTGGGAGAGGCATGAGTTGCACGGCGGGGAGCTCGCAATGCATGCGCAACGCGACGATGACGATGACGACGACGACGACGACGGACATCGGGTAGGGAGTGGGCATGATAGGCGGCCGGGCCCCATGAGGGCGGCCCTGCATGGGCCCCATGGGGACGCCTCAGTGCGTTTTGGGTGCATCATCGGAGTTCCCTGGGGGCCCTTCGGGGAGCCTCGTCGTCGTCGTTCTTTCTTCTCGGATGCTACATGCGCGCATTTGCGGCCGTCCACTTCGTGTAGTGGTTAATGTACTCTTGCAAGCATACCTCCCTCAATTGATTGGTCGGTTGCTGCAGTACAACAAACAGCAACATATGTACACAAGTATAGCCATGCAATGTTTGTACAATTACTTATATGGCGTCCTACGCGTTTAGGAGCGATTGTGGGAGAGGCATGAGTTGCACGGCGGGGAGCTCGCAATGCATGCGCAATGCGACGACGACCACGACGACGGACGGACATCAGCAATATTAGGAAGGCGGGGAGGAGGAGGTGGAGAGCTACGGGAGGGCGGAGCAATATTGGAAGGAGGTGGGTTTCTGAGCGCCCTCCCTCAGGAAGGGCTCGACCTAGCGCGCTTCCTCGAGGCGCGACCGCCGCGGGGCGCCTGCTTTCTCTCCGCGCGCGCCAGCCTGGGGCCTCGGGCGCAGGCCTTCGCCAGCGCACTGACTGAGGGAGGTATCCACGCCGCTCCCCTGGTGCTCTCAGACTCAGGCCAGCGCGACAGCCTACCCCATTCGGATATTTGTTTCAAGACAGGACCTAGAACAGCCATTTATAAGGGTGGAGGATGCTCACCGCATCTAGAGGCAAGTATCGCGCGATCTCTGGGGGGAACCCTTGCAGGCTCAGGCGTTCGGGGGCACTGAGTCGGCGAAACAGCTTGCGCTCCTTGTCTGGGACGTTAGAGACGATGTCTGCCACAGAGAGCACCTGGGGGCTCGCGCGGTGTACCATCCCTGCCCTTCCTCCTCTGCCCTTTCACCCTCCGCCTCCGCCCTGCGACCCCTTCCGCCCCCGCCCCGCCCCCTTCGGCGGGGCGAGGGGGGGGGAGAGAGAGAGAGAGAGAGAGAGAGAGAGAGAGAGAGAGAGAGAGAGAGAGAGAGAGAGAGAGAGAGAGAGAGAGAGAGAGAGAGAGAGATAGAGACGAGAGAGAGAGAGAGAGAGAGAGAGAGAGAGAGAGAGAGAGAGAGAGAGAGAGAGGGAGATAATGAGCGAGTGAGCGGGGGAGATAGGGAAGGCGAGCAAGAGTGGGAGCGAGAGTAGGAGAGGGGCGGCAGGGATTGAAGGGCTGGACAGGGAGGGCGAGCACAGACATTATGGGCAGGGCCCCCCGTTTTGATTGCACCCAACCATGAGGTAGGAGTTGCGGGTGGTCAGCGTAGGCATGATGTTCTTAGTGAGGCCGAAGTTGAAGACCCCGCCGGCTGAGCGCGGTGATCGGTCTGCTGAAATCGCCACTATGTCATCAACCGACAAGATGCCCGATTGGACATGCTTGCGGGCGTCCTCCTCGCACAAGCGGATGTTCTCCTGCTGCGAAGCGCGCAGAGTGGAGCGGTCGATAGAAGCCAGTCCAACAGAGAGGGCATCTGCCAACTCGCGCCGGCCGAAGGGCGGCAGGGGCGCTGCCACTGGGCCCAGAAAACGACGCTGCCCTCGCAAGAATATTCGCGCTCTCGACGGGGGGGCCATGTAGTCGCCCAGCGTCAGCGTGCATCATTCCCAATTGAAGGTGGGCACGTGCTCTCGCAAAATCCTCGAGAAGAAATCGACGGCCACTTCGCGCCCATCAGCGTTGCGGTGGGCCAAGCCAACCACGTTCTCTATGATGGCGCACAATAAACCGCAACACGCGCTCATGTAGGCAATCCACTCTAGTACGCGCCCGAATACTTTCGCTCGAATATCGTCTACGCCCCTGCGGTTCCCCTGTCCCGCCCAGGGCATGGGGGGCCGCATGCCAGTAGATCGACTGGTCGGGGCAGCTTCCCGAAAGGAACCTTCAGCAAGTCCCCTTTGACCTTGCCGAGGTTAAGCTTGATAGACTGGCGAGGCATCCCTGCAGACATCAGGTGTTGCAGCAAACACTCGCAATCCTTGTCCTGCAGATCGTGGAGAGCAACAGCTTCGTGACGCACGCCTAGCATCTGCAAGGCATGCCCGCAACCGTGAATCCCAGTGCAGGGGGGCAGCAACTCGCAGAGGCCGCTGCAGATTCAGTTCGGGTGCAAACGAACCGAAGTCTGGAAGTGAGGGGCACAACGAAATCTCATCTTCAAGACTAACGGATGAGGTGGTCTGAACCGCCCCCAGGAGCAATGCCGCAATTATCGCCATGGAGCCTAACGCAGCTGTGGGGGAGGGCGCGGGTGGAAAGCACCCACGGAGGTCGTGCATGAGGATGCGTGGAGGGGAGCTGGGGAGCGGAGGAGGGGGGCGGGGCTTAAATATTGGATGACCGGCGTCGCGCCCCGCAGTTGCCACGCTCCCCCCATCCCTCCCTCCAACCACCTTCCCATCCCCCGTCTCCTCAGCCCCTCTCTCATGCCCCCTCCGTCCCCCTTTCTTCAGACCAGGAGTCGTGCCTTCGCTTGGAGGTGGCGAGCCGCCCTCCCACAATCAGAGCCCAGGGTAAGGATGCAAAGCCCTTGGCCCCCCCCCAAATCGGACGTCCTTCACGTCGAAATCAACCAGGACATCGCTGAGGAACCAAAGATGCAAGGGTACCATTGCTGGATTTTGATTGTAACCTCGCTGGGAGAACTGAGAAGACGAGATGGGGGAGGGGGCAGAGGAGGGGGGGGCATCCTCCTCACCCTCCTCCTATATTGTGTTTCATCACATAGCTGCGACTCCCAGTCAGCGAGGGGCCTTGCAAAATGCCAGGGGCGCAGCAACTCAGCTCTTATAGCCTGGTGGCCTTGTGCCCCGTGCCTTGCGGCTCGCGCCTTTGCGGCGGGCGACGCGAGGCCTTCCTCAGAACTCCATGCACCGAAGTGGATAGCGGCCCAAGTTCGAGCTTCCCGCGCTGCGCATGCCGCGCGATCGGGGCCCGCGCCTATTGAGGGCCCTCCACCTCATCAGAATTCGAGCGGCGAATCCACGTTGCTGCGTCGCGCGGGCGGGGCGCGATCTCCACCTTCGTCATCGGGGGCAGTGCGATCACGTAGGTCAGCTTCAGGTTGATCAATATGTTACCCTTGAGCGGCTCGCCAACCGCCTGGCCGCCGCTGTTGCATCGGTGCACTCTGCTCTTCGACGCCGTGTCCTTGCTGGTGTCCAGCTTGAGCGTGCTGCACGCGCGCGCCTTGAGCACCGCGACGTTGTGGCAGCCTGGCTCGAGGGCCCCGAGCCCTCGTCGGGGAGCGAAATGTCGAACCAATCGTCCTTCTCCCCCACGAACGCCTTGACGATCGCGTCTTTCTTGCCCTCGCCGCGGCCCTCCCAGCGCGCGTCGCCGGCGCGCTGCTTGTCCTCAGCATCGTATTTGGAAACCTTGTCCGGCCAGCGTGGGTCGGCGGCGTGCGGGTCTGGGCTGGTCGGCGTGTCTGCGTCATCCTCAGTCGCTCGGAACAACCAAGCTCTGGGCCAGATGATCTCGCCCTCTTCGTAACACGAACCCTCAGCCGTCGGCAACAAGGAAGTGTCGTGGCCCTGCGCCTTGTAGAGTTTCATGACCCGCCCCTTGGGCAGCCACTCGTAGAAGCCGAGGCACCTCTTCAACTCGTTGATGATTGACCCAGCTGTGCATCCATCCGACCAAGTGCATCCATATGCATCCTTGTGCTCCTTGTCTTCCTTCTCCATGTCAGCGCCGCCCACCTCGTCGATCTTCTGCAGCTGCGTCTCATATGATAATTTCGACCACGTCTGGAGATCCTCCAAGTAGATGTGCATCTTCGTCTGCTTGGTGAGCGATGCGGAGCCCTCGATCACGAAGGACATGATTGGCGACGCCATGTGTCGGGATGCGATTGGCGACGCAATGCGTCGCGCTCGCAGGTAGTTAGATGGTAGCTCTCGTGCTCTCAGGCGCCCGCTGTTCAGAGCGGGAAAGACTTCGAGCCAATCGTTGCTATGGATAGCCGATGTGGCGGCGCCCCCTGGATAGAAATACCTATTGTAACCTTCTCGGGGAGGGATAAACGCTCGCTTGAGACATCCTCGAACCATGTCACGCATTCTTGGGGCGCCTCTCGGGCCGTCTTGGAAACCGATGTTGCGCGTGTTTTCAGCTAAGACAAAAATTCCAGCTCGCTCGCGTCTCCTGTGACTTCCGAAATCCTCCTGGGCCCCCCAGGTGGGCCAGGGCCTCCTGGGGCCTCCTGCGGGGGCAACGGCCTCCTGGGGCCTCTTGCGTGGGAACCAGGGCGGTGCGACGGCGGTGCGACGGCGGTACGACAGCGGCCACGTTGCGCGGCGGTGGGCCCCCCGCCCGGCCCTCTCCCCTCCCATCCCGCTGCTGCGCGCCTGCTCTGCTCGCGCGCCCCCCCCCCCAGGCCGGGGCGGCCTGCGCCGTGAAGATGTTCGCCGAATATAGGCGCGCGGATGCGAAGGCGGGGCAGGATCGGAGCGGTCGGCGAGCAGGATGAGGAGCGGGGGGGGGGGGGGGGCAGGGGCGCAGGAGAGGAGGAGGAGGGAGGAGGAGGGGGGGGGGGGGGGAGGAGGAGGAGGGGAGGAGGAGGAGGGGTAGGAGGAGGAAGAGTGGGGATGGGCGGGGGGGGGTGGAGGAGGAGGAGGAGGAGGAGGCGGAAAGCGAGGTGGTGGAGGAGGCACGGAAGAAGGAGTGGATGGGGGGGAGTGGAGGGGGAGCGGACGGGGGCGGGAATGAAGCCCATGGCTTGATTGCGGCCACCGCCCCCCAACCTCTCTCCCCGCCCATCCCCATCGCTCCCCGACTGCCACCTAGGGGGGGCGAACTACTCGGAGGGGGGCTGAGCCTCGCCGCTCCGCGTGAAGGCGACGGGGAAGAGAACCAGGGAGAGGGGGGGGGGGGAATGGGGGGGGGGGAAGGTGGAGGAGGGAGGAGGAGGAGGAGGAGGAGGAGGAGGAGGAGGAAGTGGTTTTCTTCCCATCCTTCCCGGAAGCTGGCTTCTCTTCATCCGCCACTCCGCGCCAGCGCAGCTCTGGCGTCGCCGAGCGCATCCGCACGAGCACTTCGCTATAGCATTCGGCGAGCGAGAGGGCCACCCGCCCTCGGCAGTCATGGACGCAAGGCATCCGACTAAAAAAAAAGCTCGACGTTACTAACTGGCCAGATTAGCGGCGCATTGGGCAAGCCGACAATCAAGCCGCTATGTGAACGTCTGCTGCAGGGTCGCGCCTACGCTCCTGGAGCCTTCTTCGACCCGAGGCAGCGCCTCAACTTCTTCTCCCCGCCGGCGGCCTCGCCCTCCGCGACCTGGAGCTCAGGCTCGTCCTCCTCGTCGCTCCCGATGATCACATCCAGGCGCTCAACCATCTTCTTCGCGCTCTCCATGATGTGCTTCTTGTTGTCATTGATCTTGGTGTAGCCGTTCTCGCTGATCTGCGAGTCTCCGATGGCCTTGTTGATCTCCGCCTGGAGGGTATCCAGAGTTGCCTTCTCCACGTCGGCCTTTTCCTTGATTTTCGTGGGCACCATGTCAGCCGTGCACTTGATTGAGCATCGCCCCGTGGAAGGTGAAGGCCAGGGCATCCACTTGATCTTTGAGCTTGTTGAGCACTTTCGACTGCGGTCCGGTGAGCGGCTTCGGCGCGTCCTTCGGGTCCTGCGGGGCGCCCTCTTCACCTGCTTCGGGTCCTGCGGGATCGCTGATGGGATCCTTGGTGGCCTTGGCCTTGGCCTTCGCCGCCTTCCTCTGCCTCTTTACCGCCGTGTCGCAGGTCAACTACCTCTTCCGCTTCTTCTCGAGGATGTCCTCCGCCGTCTTCTCAATGCGGTGCTGCGGGACCCAGATCAGCTCCTTGCCGGTGTACTCGCACTTGTGTTTGATCCCGCTTTCTAGAAGTTGCTCCAACTGCTCGGGGGTGCCTTTCCAGTTCTTCTTCAGCTCTGAAATCTCGACCATGTCCCCGTGCGCCGTGAAGAGATTAGACGTCCGCTTGAGCAGCGAATGGGCCGCCGACTCCTGGAGCAGCTTGTCAAGCTGCGTGTCGAAGCAGTTGCTTGCTTTCTGCATGAAGGTGGCCCTCGTGCTCTTGTCCATGATCTTCCACCCGTCAGCTTTGTGAGCGTTGCCATCGCACAAACGCTGCGCCCTGCCTCCGAGGCCGCGGCAGTCCGTGCACCTACAAATGTCAGGCTTCCCACCAGCACCTTTCTTCCGCAAGGTCTTCAAGGACAGAGGCTTCGGGCGCTTACACCGCGCAATCGAAGGGGCCCTCCTCCGCCGCTGGTGGCCCCTCGACGCCCTCGGGGAGCGCCAGCGCCGCCTGCGTGACTTCGCCATCGTCCGATGGCTCTGGGAGTTCCTCGAGCGGGATGGCCTTGGCCTTAGCCTCGGCCTTGGCCTTCGGAGTAGGATCGCCGCCCTCGAAGCCCCCGCCTGCCGAGGCGGATGCAGCCATGGCGAGACAGCAGAAGCTGGCCGGTAGAGAACGCGCGAAAAGCGCGGTGAGTTCTTCGGAACGATCATGTCCAACCCTGCAAACAGCTATGGGAGAGGAAGTGGAGGGCGGGGGGAGAAGAGGCGAGCGCGGCAGGGCCCAAGGAGGAGGATGGGGCAGGGGGAAGGTCAAACATTCAGGGACATGTTCGGCCGCCTCGTCGCCACGGCTGCACGCGGCTCGCAAAACTAGCATCGGGCTCGCGGAGCTCGCGGGGCGTGACGCCCCCCCACCCCCCCTCCCCCCCATGCAGGAACGAAGATATTGGAGGCGGAAGTTCGAGGTGGTTTCCGATGGCCAATGTATTTCTGGTTGTCCTTTATATGTTCGGGGGGCTGATGGGGGGGTTACCAAGGGCCATTTCAAGGCTGCCGCCTCTGCCGCCGACCCCAAAGGAAGGCTGCGTCACATTTTTTTTTTTTTTAATATATATATACTATGTATATATTCATATATATATATATATATAATATAAAAAAAAAAAAAAAAAAAAAAAAAAAAAAAAAAAAAAAAAAAAAAAAAAAAAAAAAAAAAAAAAAAAAAAAAAAAAAAAACACACAGAATCTTTTGGTTCGGTCTGTGCGCTTGCCAATCCCTCAATTCATGTTCGCCGGATCTGTGGGCGCAGCCGTGGCGACGGGGGGGGGGGGCCGAGGGCCAGAGAGCTTCCCAGAGATCCGCGCGCTCCAATTTGTGGATGCGCGGTTTCAGGGGGTCCCCGGAGGTCTGGAGACCTTCCCCGGGACCGGTTTTCCGTCTCGGGCCGATGTTTGACGGCCCTGGGGCCCGCTGGAGGCCTCCTGGGCCCAAAAGTAGTAGTAGTAGTAGTAGTAGTAGTAGTAGTAGTAGTAGTAGTAGTAGTAGTAGTAGTAGTAGTAGTAGTAGTAGTAGTGGTAGTAGAAGGAGGAGGAGTAGTGGTAGTGGTAGTGGTAGTGGTAGTGGTAGTGGTAGTGGTAGTGGTAGTGGTTGTGGTTGTGGTAGTGGTAGTGGTATTGGTAGTGGTAGTGGGTAGTGGTATGGTAGTAGTAATAGTAGTAGTAGTAGTAGTAGTAGTAGTAGTAGTAGTAGTGAAGTAGTAAGAAAGTAGTAAAGTAGTGTAGTAGTGTAGCAGTAGTAGTCGTAGTAAGTTGTCTTTTTGTAAGTAATAGAGGTAGTAGTATAGTAGTAGCAAGGAGTAGTCGTGTAGCGTAAGTAGTAGTAGTCGTAGTGAGTAGTAGTATTATGAAGTAGCAGTAGTAGTAGTACTTCTCAGTAGTAGTAGGCGTAGCACTAGTTGGAGTATTAGCAAGTCTTATTAGGTGCGTATAGTAGTAGTCGTAGTATTAGTAAGTAGTGGTATAGGTAGTGGTTAGTAGCAATTGTAGTCGTATTACTCGTGAATATCTAGTAGTGTAGTAGTAGTAAGTAATTAGGTATGAGTACGTAGTTCTAGTAGTAGAGTTAGTAGTAGGTAAGTAGCCAGTAGTATAAGTAGTAAAGTAGTAGTAGTCGTAGTAGTAGTAGTAGTAGTAGTAGTAGTCGTAGTAGTAGTGCTAGTAGTAGGAGTAGTTAGTAGTAGTGAGTAGGGAGGAGTAATAGTAGTAGTAGTAGTAGTAGTAGTAGTAGTATTAGTAGTAGTAGTAGTAGTAGTAGTAGTAGTAGTAGTAGTAGTAGTAGTAGTGGTGGTGGTGGTGGTAGTAGTAGTAGTAGTAGTAGTAGTAGAAGTAGTAGTGGTAGTGGTGGTAGTAGTAGTACGAGTAGTAGTAATGCTAGTAGTGGTAGTAGTGGAAGTCGTAGTAGTGGTAGTAGTAGTAGTAGTAGTAGTAGTATTAATGGTAGTGGCATTCGTAGTACAAGTAATCGTAAGAGGAGTCGCAGTGGTAGTTTTCCCTTGCTGCCTCCTGCCGCCCGCAGAATGCAGGCGCGGCGTGTTTACGTGCGACGAGCTCCCTCGCGGCCTGCCGGGGTGGGGAGGATGGAGGAGTTCCGTAGTTTTTTTTTCGTAATTTTCTTTCGTAGCCATTTTGCCAAAAAGGCAACCTCGTCTCCTCTTCTCTTTCCTTCTACCGCGCCCTCAGGCCTCGAGAGGCCCGCGGCCGGGCTGGCTTGGTCCTTCGTGGGCCGGGCCAGTCCGGATCCCCGGCCCACGGCCCCCCTGCGGGCCACCTCGCTCTCTTTTCCCCCTGCTTCCCGCCCCCTCCAGATCTGCTGGGTCTCCGACCCCCCATGACGTCCTCCGCTGGCCCGGGTTGCGCACTCAGGTCGCGGAGGGGGATAGGGGGCGGAGAAACCCGAAATTGGCGCCTGAGGCGAAGGGAGAGGGGGGGGGTGCACCGTTCCCTCGGATGGGCACATCCCCCCCCCCCCCTTCCAGGAGCTCTCGACTTCATTCAGACACTTCCGCAACCTTCCCCTCGCTTCTCCTGCCCCCCTCCTCGCCGCCGGGTGTCCTCGATCAGGCTCAAGGTCAGGTTCGCAGGTGTTCTGTGGGCGGTGGCCCAAAGAGATCTTTTCGCCTGGCGGAAGACGGGCGCAAGGGCCCGACAGAGCAGGAACACGGCAGAGCACGCAGAGCACACAGGAGCACGGCAGAACACAGGAGCACGGCAGGACACAGGAGACGGCAAAACATACAGAGCACACAAGAGCACGTCGGAATTTTCCGAGTTTTTAGACACCCAGACTTTCTGAGGATGTCTCTGGCGACATCGCCATTTATAACGTGACACGTCTTAAAAGATAGGCTCCAACCTGTCCATTTTGCGAGGGCGTCTCACGCGAAATTGCTACTTTGAGGAACCTGACCGGACAAGAACGGGAAGCGTCGCTTTACCCCACCAAGCATGTGAAGTATGCTTTGTTGTTGGTCTGCCGCGCAGGTATGTCGTATCGCGCGCGTCGGCGTGCGTGCGGGGTGTGTTTTGCAGTGCTCCTGTGTGTTCTGCCGTGCTCCTGTTCTGCCGCGCCCCATTGTTATGCCGTGCTCCTGTGTGCTCCTGTGTGTTTTGCCGTGCTCCTGTTCTGCTGTGCCCCTGTGTTCTGCCGTGCTCATGTGTGTTTTGTGCGTTCTGCCGTGCTCGTGCTCTGTCGTGCTCCTGCGCTCTGCCGTGATCCTGTGTGCTCCTGTGTGTTCTGCCGTGCTCCAGTTCTGCCGTGATCCTGTGTTCTGCCGTGCTCCTGTTCCGCCGTGATCTGCGTGTTCTGCCGTGTTTTTCCCGGAAAGGGCATAGGCCCAGGGTTCTCTTTTAGTTTTGTTCCCCCCGGTTTTGACGGCTGTAGGGCCGGCGAATTTCTTTTGCGATGGATAACGAGGTCGCGTAGGGCCGGCGAATTAAAAATTGAGGATGTCCCTCGCGAAACGCTTGTTTTTCATAATTTGTTGAGGATGTCTCGAGCGAAACGCTTGTTCTGTGTTGTAGATTGCCCCCTCCTGGGGACTTTAATTCTGAGGATCTCTCAAGTGGATTGCTTGTTTTCACGTGCCCAGGTCTTGAGGATGTCTCGAGCGAGACGCTTGGTTTCACGCCTCCAGGTGGCCCAGACAGATGTCTAGCATGAGGATTTGTTGAGGATGTCTCGATCCAGAGGCTTGTTTTCACGTGTCCAGGTCGCCCAGGCGGATGTCTAGCATGAGCATTTGTTGAGGATGCCTCGAGCGAGACGCTTATTTGCAGGTGTCCAGGTTGCCCAGGCGGATGTCTAGCATGAGGATGTGCTGACAACGTCTTGAGCGAAACGCGTGTTTTCACGTGTCCAAGTCGCCCAGGCACAGCACAGCCCTCGGCACGGTACATCAATATCGATACCCTTAGCACTGCAGCCTGGCATGTTGCTTGGCACGTTCCGCGGAGCGTCCCGTGGCGAGTCCCCCTGGCACGTCGCGCGGTGCACGTCCACTGGCACGTTCCGTAGCGCGTCCCCTTGGCACGTCCCGCGGTGCGTGCCCATGGCCCATGGCACGTCCCCTGGCACGTCGCCTGGCGCGTCCCTTGGGACGTTCCGCGGCGCGTCCTCGTGGCATGTTCCCTCTGTCGATTAGTTCTGGGGCAGCTACCATCTGCTCAGGCAGCTCGAGCTTACGATCCAGATCAGTTCGGTGAGGACTCGGATGCCAGGGAGGACTCGATCCACAATGCTATGTAGAGCACAATCGCGGCATGGCACATCGCAGTTCAGCACGGCCCAGCACGGCACAGCCGTCGGCACGGTACATCAAGATCGATATACTCAACTATGCACCTTGGCACGTTCCTTGGTGCGTTCCGTGGCGAGTCCGCCTGGCACGTCGCGCGGCGCGTCCCCTGGCACGTCCCTCGGCGCGTCCATTGGCACGATCCGCAGCGCGTCCCCTAGGCACGTCCTGCGGTGCGTCCCCATGGCACGTCCCCTGGCACGTCGCCTGGCGCGTCCCTTGGGACGTTCCGCGGCGCGTCCTCCTGGCATGTTCCCTCTGTCGATTAGTTCTGGGGCAGCTACCATCTGCTCAGGCAGCTCGAGCTTACGCTCCAGATTAGTTCGGTGAGGACTCGGATGCCAGGGAGGACTCGATCCACAACGCTATATAGAGCACAATCGCGGCAGGGCACATCGCAGTTCAGCACGGCGTAGCACAGCACAGCCTTCGGCACAGTACATCATCATCGATACATTCAGCATTGCATGTGCCCGTCGCCCAATCAGGTGTCTTTGAAATGTTGCAATGCCTTATATTTCTATATTCCTTTCCGGGTTCGTGGGTCGATCATGTTGTTCTGCCGTGCTCCTGTGTTCTGCCGTGCTCCTGAGTGTTCTGTGTGTTCTGCCGTGCTCTTGTGTTCTGACAGTGCGCGGGTGTCCGTGGATGGTCGCGTGCGCGTCTGCGCGTGCGCCTGTGTGCGCGCGTGTTTGCGTGCGTGTGTGTGTGTGTGTTAGAGAGAGAGAGAGAAAGAGAGAGAGAGAGAGAGAGAGAGAGAGAGAGAGAGAGGGTGAGTGTATGTATGCTTTTGTATGTGGGGGTTTTGTAGTCGCGCGTGTGCGTGCGTGTGGATGATTGTGTTTGTTCTGTGTCCATATGTGCGTGCAGCTTTGTGTGCTTCGTGTGCGCATGCGTGCCCGTGTGTCTGTGCGCATGTGTGTGTTTGTGTGTGTATGTGCGTGTGTGTCTGAGGCCTCTTGGGGCCCTCCTGGCTTGTTTTGGGGCCTTCCTGGGCCCCGAAAAATCATGCGACAACCGGCTTGCATGTTTGGCCCAAGCCGGTTCAATTCTACGCTCTCAACTTGCGCATTTGCGCAGGGTGCTGGCGCATGCTCCAAGCGAAGGCATATTTTTTCCTGTTGCGACAGCTGGGATGGATGAGGGACGAAGCTGTGTGGGTCAGTTTGTTTCTCCGTATCGCTGCTTGGCGCCTGCCGATGTTGCGAATGCCATCGCAGGGGGCGGGGGCGCAGCAGAGGGCGTCGGCGACTGCACGGGCGCCTCCCTGACCGTGCAGGAGCCGAGGCCAAAAGACCGACATGAACGTAAACTTTCGGAGGTCCGCGCGGATCTCTTCGATCGGCGCTGGACCCCCCCCCCCCCGGCGGCGCCTCCGGCGCCGCCCCTGGCGCGCTCCGCGCGCCGCAAGGGGGGGGGTCCAGCACCGAATCGAAGAACTCCGCGCGGACCTCGAAAAGCCAATGCTTATGCGCCTTTTCTTCTTCCGGGCCGCGGCGCCCGGCGGAAAAACAAAAAATCCCCCGGCCGGCGCGCCGACGCGGGGGGGAAGTCAGGAGGGGGCAGGCCCTCTCAGAAGGCGGCGGGGCTTCTCGGAAGCCCTCTGGCTCTCCGAGAGGGCCGTTTGTGCCTCCTCCTGCATGCGCATGCACATTGCGCTTTTGAGATTGCGGGTGGCGGGGCTCCAGCGAAGCGGAGCTCCGCGCACGCGTGGTAGCCGAACATCGCGAGGCGTTGCGGGATGTCGCGGAAACGCTTGCGTGCCACGAGGAAGACGAAGCCAAGCGGAGTGAGACGCAGTGCTGGTCAGCGCACAGCGAGGCCATCGCTTGGAAAGTGCGTGAGGGAGCCCCGCTCGCAGCACTGGCAATCGATCGACGATGCCTGCGCGAGTATGCGCGAAGTCTGCGGGAAGACGCCGTCCACTCTCTCGCGCGCATGGCGCGTGCGCGAAAGTTTCCCCGCGTGGAGGGCCGCAGAGGGAACCCGATTGAATGGCGCGCGGCGGCGCCCAGCGGGGGCGGATTTTTCGGACTCCGGGACGCGTTCGTGAGGGAGAACATGACGGTGGGCGCGCACGTGGAGCGGTTCGGCAAAGTGGATGACGCTGGGGAGGGGAGCAGGGGCGTGCATCTCCGAGACCGGATGGAGGAGTTCGATGATTGGCACGTGCGCGTGCCATCAGAAGACGGGCCCATGAGGGTTCTCTTTTGCCCGGAGGACATGCGGTGCGTCAGCGGCACGTGGCACTCTGAGAATGCCGCGTGCAGCTGTTGCGAAGCCCCGTCGTGCGGGCAGTGCGGGAACGCGATGGCCGGCCCCCGTGGCGAAGCGGCGACCCCCCCTGCCTCGCTGGCCAATGACATGATGGCGTCTTATTCGCCGGAGGAGCTTTTTGGCGGCAAGGTGACGGTATTGGAAATGATATGCGCGTCAGTTTGCATCACGTCGATGGTGTGCTTCACGCTGGAGAAGCGGTATCGGAGCGATCGAGCTTTCGACATGGAAACGGGCGGCAACGAAGTCCGCATGGCGGCGCGCGGAAACGCGACGTCGTTCCCGATGCCGTGGACGGACTTGCTAGCGCAGTTGACCGCAGCGGACGCGACGGCCGCGGAGGGGCGCGCGCCGCCGCTGCCCCGCACAGGGGCGGAGCTGGCAGGCATCGTTTCTGCGATGCTCAAGTCGGGCGGTGACGACGATACTGCTGAAAGCATGGCCAAGTTTGTGCACCAGGCTCTCGTGCGCAGGAAGGTGGTCGTGGATCTCATTCAGGGAGCGAAAGCGCGCGGACATCGTGCGTACCGGAATTTGGACATGGAGGATGTGCGGAAGAGGGCGATGGGACTTCCGGAGGAAGGTGTGCCCCCCGAGATCATGCGCCTGGTACCCCTGGACGATGCGCTCGACAAGATCCAGATGCAGAAGGCAGCGACGCCCGTTCCGAGGCCGGACGGGGTAAGGGAGGCGGCAGATATTTTGGGGAGCACGAAGACGAACGCGGTGGTCTGCGAGAAGAGCAGCTTCGGCGAGAGTGACATCAATGCACAACGGATCGAGGCCGCGCGAACCTTCGTGCAACGGCTGGATGAAGAGTGCGTGCATGGCGAGGCAGAAGAGACGTCGAATTCGAGCGGGGAGGAGGGCGGCGACGGGCAGCAGGAATGGGCACGCAAGCGCGTCTGCGTCCGCGAAGGGGCGGGCCCTGGAGCGCAGGAGGCGTCGCGGCAGGCGGTGGAGCGCGTCATGCTGGAGCAGGCGACGACCGAGAGGATGCGCGTGGACCGCCTCCGCGTGCGCACAGGAAACGTGATGATGGACCAGTTCGAGCCTTGGTACTTCGGTGTCGCGTTCGCGTTTGTGTTCAAGTACTGCACGGGGATGCCAGATTGCCCAGAGTTCATGAAGCGTCCGCGTCATCGCCAGGGACATGGGGCCCCGCGGGTGGAGCTGCCGCTGTGGGTGCGGATCATGAGTCGTCGCGTTGAGAGCCAGTTGTGTCGCGATTGGCATTTCGGGTTCGCGTCGTGGAACCTCGTGTTCCGCTCGGCGGTGAACCTGAGCAGGACTTGGTTCACGCACGTGTCACCGAGCGCCACAGGCGAGGTGGAACAGCTGACGCCCGAGGAGATCGGCGAAGGAGCGAGGCAGATTTATCGCGCGCTAGACGGGAAGTACGTGGACGTCAACGGCAGGAAGCAGAAGGTCAAGGGCGACATGACGAAAGTGCGGCACGTGCCAAATCTGGGGAAAGTCGCCCACAAGCTTCTCACGCACATTGAGCACACGTCGCGGCGCCTCCCAGGTACACAGGAATCTCGTCGTGTGATGAGGTTCGACACGAACGCTCTGCGAGTCCGGTATGGCGTCCCCACTTTAAGGGTAGCTCTTTGGGAGATGTTACAGTATCGGGAGCATAGCTCGCGCGCCGCTGCCTTGGGCTCAAGGCACGCGCGCCCTATTTGCCCAGACACCGCGAGTGTTCGCTATGTGCTGGAAAGATCATTACATCGATCTTATCCTATCTTATCCATCCACCCCTCATACTGTACCTTCACAGCAGAGCGATGGATGCAATTTGCCAGGCTATATGCCCTATTTGAGTTACCAGGCTCACTTTCGACTTGGTAGCGGAGCTGGCCGCACTCTCGCGTGGTCAGCTCTTGCTCTTCTTAGCCTCATATTCTTCGGCACGATCTTCGTGGCCACCTACCACCCTGCGCCACCACTCCAGTACGTTTACGAGGATCTATTCAAGAGCAAGAAGCAACACGAGAGGTACGACGTCTAGACGACCAAACTGGTACCATATACGCTTCATCATTGCGTTACTACCAACCGCTCGGCAACGAGCTAACAGCGCAATACTTGAAGCAAGGGCGGGGAGACCCGCCAGACAGAGCGCCTCGAAGACTCAACAAGGCGCTACCCCAGCGCGACAACGCGCATCATAACCGTCCTTCGTTACACATTCTCGGGCTAATCGTTTTCGCTATCATATGGTTCGCGCTGGGGGCAGCAATCGGACACATGCGTCGTGGAGGTAACAGCACCGATGGGCAGACACATGGCCCATATTGGGACCCTCAAGGTAATGTACCTTTTCGTGAGTACATCTACGAGGTCAACGCATGGCTCAACGTTACAAGCGGACGTATGACGCCACAGGCCCAAGCGGCCGCAATACAACGCGGCCTAGGTGGCCTAGCGAGGACACTCGCCATGAGGGTACCGCCTGACATTCTAAACTATGGTGCTGACATTGATGGGGTCCACACAGACCCAGTAACTTACATCATGTTCCTCCCCAGCATGAAGTTCGAACGCCTGGAAGATGAGCGACAGCTCACTTCCGGCACACAACTCATCGACTTCCATGTGCCTCACGGGGAACGAATCGATGTCACTCTTACCCGATTCGAAATGGCCCGACTTGAGGCACAGTCGGTGGGATTCGACCTTCCTAACTTCCAACTGCTAACCACTATCCTATTCCGCGTCTTAGGCGTCGGCAACCAGAAAGCCATGCAACTCTTACAGCCACTCAATCACCAAATGCCTCGAACACAACAACAGTATGATGAGTTGCTGGAAAGGATGCGTTCGGTAGGTCACCTATCCGAACGATCTCCTGGTAACATAGGATCCGTGTTTGGAAGAGGAAGGGGATCTGGTAGTGGAAATTTCTACACTACCTTGACTACTGAAGCCCAGCCTGGAAGCGGGCCCTCAAACATATGGGCCGATGACCCAGGAGAATCCACTGCTTTATTAGCAGGGGATCGATCACAACCAAGCTGGGCAACCAGCCCTCCTTCTAGAGAACCACAACCACACCGCTCGTTATGGGGGGAAACAAATCCCCTAACCGACGGTGTATCCACCTATTTAGGAGACGAAGATTTCGACTCCGGCACCGATACAGACACTATATCATCAGATGGTGTTGAAGCTCTAGATTGGTCAGATATCATGAATATGGATAACGACAATCAGCGTGCTGAGCATTTATTCTGGCTGTTACAACAGGCTAAACGAACGTGGAGGAGGTTCACACGAAAACCAGTGCGTCGTGTTAGAAGGAGGATACGCAGAAGTTTCAAAGGAAAGGGTAAATGCAAGCGTGGTCGTCGGAGGTTGAACGGGCGAGGTATCGCGGCATTTCTCCAGAGGCTCTCAGATGAACAACATGATGAGATATTCTTTGGGGGAAAAGGCCGTGGTAAAGGCCGTAGAGAGACCTCAGGTAAAGGTGAAGGTAGGCGGGGAAGCCCGCGAGGTAGAGACGGCCAGGTTCTCAAATGCCATGAATGTGGTAGTTCCGATCATCTTGTGCGAGATTGTCCAGCGAAGGGAAATGGAAAGGGCATGTCGTCCGAAGTCCATTTTGGCTCAAGTGCACCATCCATTGAATATCTGAGCTTCCAGGACTTTGAGGCTATGGAACAGATATGTTTCACTTGGGTTGTTGGCGTGGACAACGTCGACGAGCTCGAGGGGTATGGTCATGGATTGTACGCGTACTACCTCGAGTACGTCCGCCGGTTCGTCACGGGCAGTAACGAACTCACTCCCGTGGAACACGGTACGCTTGGAAACGAGCCTCTTTCTTTCTTCGACTGGATGTTCGGGAACCCAGGCAACATCATGGCCTACGAGAGCGACGACGAGGACACCACTATAGAGGCTTCGCCTTCCGAGGTTCAACGGAACCTCGAACCTCCGCCCGTAATCCCGCCTGGAAACAGGCCTTCTTTGATGGGAGAATATCCCCAGACCACTGAAGACTTAATTGAAATGGAGTCTCAGGCATTTGTTCAGGCCTTCATTGCAGGCGAACCAGATATTCCGTTCATACCTCCTGGTTCGCTTGCTCCAGGCGAATATGGACCACGTACCCTTTTGCAGACCCTCATGAGGACGCATGAGATACTTACAATTGGTTACCCTGAGAGTCAAGAACACATCGAAGCTGGCATCATGACAGAACAGGATAATGATGCTTGCGGTAGTTCAGAGCTAATTTTGGCAGCCCTGACTCTCATTGACAGCGCGCATCCTCAGGAAGTGCAGAGACACTTGATATACTCCCGTGGTAGATGGCGTCGTGCTCTGGAAATGGCGATGGCTATGCGCGGTCATGATCTTCCTCCGCCAGGATGGGGTCTCCAGGCGGTGGGAATGAGGCCAAATCGACGAGCCGAAATCCTTCACATCAGTAATTTTGGGTCTCGGAGCCCACAGGGCGGTTTTTCATGTTTTCCATTCGACGTTCCATGAAGCCCGATGTCATTCCGAGGCCGCGCGTCGAACGTTTTCGATGGCGCGTCGCGTTATGCGATGTCACGTGCGTTGGGGTCGTCAAAGGCTTGCGTGCTTGTTGCGGATCGGTTGATGTGGGCTGGGGTTTCTCAGGAGTGTACATTTGCTTTGCGCTGGGGCGGTTTCGACCCCCATCCCTGGCTGATCCACCCCGCGGGTAACGTCGCAGGAAGAGTTCGATCATTTCGTTCGTAGTGCCAGCGATGCTGTCGCGGACATTGACCGCGCCACGGGGGGGGGTCGTCCAGAAATTTCCTACCATATGGCAGTGTTGGTTCTTCGTTTTGAAGAGACACCGCCCCGCGTCATTCCTTCCGGCCCCCTCCCTCGTCCTCCCTCTTCGCGTATCTGCCCCTGCTCTCCGCGTGTCTCCGTCGTCATCGTCCATCGTCATCGTCGCCATCACCATCATCATCAGCATCATCAGCATTCTCGCCGTCTCCATCATCAATACCACCACCATCCTCATCAACATCATCAAAACACCCCCTTGTTCCCCCGCTTCTCTGCTTCGCCACATCCCCCGCAAGTCTCGTGGCCTTGTGAGGTGCTCCACCGAAGGCCCCATCGGCAGGGTCCTTAGTGCGCCGCCCAGCCCATGTCGGCACGCCCCATCAGACGCTTCGTGCCCCCATGAGGAGCTCATCGGAGGTCCCGGCGGCAAGGTCCACATGCCGTCGCCCAGGCCACATTGATGACACCCTCAAACATTTCGTGCCCCTATAGGCAGCTCCACCAAAAAAAGGTCCCAGCGGCAGGTTTCCCAGGCCGCCGCCCAGCATATTTCGGCATACGTTTCACACGCTACGTGGCCCCACGGGGAGCTACACCGACGGCCCCACAGGCAGGGCCCACAGGCCGCCGCCCAGCCCATTCCGTCATACGCTCACAAGCTTCGTGGCCCCATTGGGGAGCCCCCCCGATGGCCCAAGCGACAGGGTCCACATGCCGTCGCCCAGCCCATGTCGTCCACGAGTGGCGCCCAGCACGGCTCCAAGAGCGCCCCAAGAGGCGCCGAGTAAGTTGCACCCTCATGCAAATAGTTTTTGTCACTTGTGGGGGTCCTCTTGGGGCCCTCTTGGAGCATTCTTGGGCCCTCTGGGAGCGTTCTTGGGGCCTTCCCGGGGCCCCAGTGGGCCCTCGGAGGGCCCCAAAAACGTTTCCCGAGGGCCCCAAGAGGGACCCCCCAAAGTGGTACAAAGAAGTCGCGCGAACGTGCAATCTGTTGTAGGCCTTTCGGGGCCCTCTGGGAGCTCTCTTGGGGCCCCCATTGGTGGCGCCTTGGGGCCTTGGGATGGCTCCATGAGGCTTCGGGATTGCCCCAGACCGCCACAAGACAGCTCCGAGACGGCCGTCGAGCACCACGGGTGAAAGCACGTGAGGCTAGGGAACAGGGCCTCTGGTAAACCGCCACTGCGCCCCCTGGACTACCCAGACAGCGAGGGGACCTGAAACGCCCTGGGGCTCCAGGGGCCCCAGATTAGTGAAGTGAAGGTTTTTGCCATGCAAGCACCCCGAAATTCTTCACTTCACTAAACCGGACCCAGGACGAACTCGCTACGCTCCAGTCCCGCGGGAGATCCAAGACTCCCGCCGCCGCCCGGGGACGTTGCTGCATTGCAGTGCTCTGGTCACTGTTAATGGCTTCCGCGGGCTGCAGCGGCTCACTTCCATGACTACCCCGACTCACGAATCCAGTGGTTGGTCTGGCTCTATGGGTTGGTTTCGTTGTGTCGGTTGATTTTATGTTTGGTTGGCGGTCGGTGGATTTCGCGTTGTTCATTGATGTCGTGAAATGATTTGTCGTTTGGTTGGTCAGTGCCGTTTTGTTGATTCGTGCCGTTTTGTTGGTTGGTGTCGTTTCGTTGGTTGGTGTCGTTTTGTTGCTTGGTGTCGTTTTGTTGCTTGGTGTCCTTTTGTTGGCCGGTGTCGAATTGTGTGTTTGTTGGTTGGTGTCGGTTTGTTGGTTGGTGTCGTTTTGTTGCTTGGCGTCGTCCTGGCGGCGTGGCCGATAATCGGCGGCCTGCAATGGCGCCAGGATTTGTTTCGGGCCAGCCTTGATCGCCCTCATCATTCTCATATTCGTCAGCGTCAGCACTCGTCGCCCCCATCCGCGCACACATGCGGCCCTGGTACGGCTCTCACGCGGCCCTGTGAAGGCCTTCACTGTGCTCCCCAAAGCTTTCTGAGGGGCCCCCCAGAGGCCCCAAGAGGGCACTGGAAATTGTCGCTTCCAACTCCGCGAGGCGGAGGTCAACAAGGGTCTCACTGGTGCACTTCCAGGAATCGTCGTTCGATCCTCTTGGGGCCCTCCTGTGGCCTTCTGGAGCCGTCTTGGAAGCTCCGAGCGGCTCCATGAAGGCGCCGGGCGATATCGCTTCCAATTCCGCCAGGTGGAGTTAGACCAGGGGCTCACTGAGGCCCCTTTTTGCGCCCTCCTCAGCCTTTGAAAAAGCCCCGATGGGGTTCTTCAGTGCCGTCTTAGGGCCCCTAAGAGGCCTCCAGTAGGGTATTGAAGTTATCGCTTCCAACTCCGCCACGCGTAGTTGAACCCAGGGCGGCTCTCTGTGGCCCTTTCGGGGCCTTCTTAGAGCTTTTCTGAGGCCCTAAGTGGGCCCTGGGAGGAGTCATTTTCACGGGCGTTGAAAGTGACACCGCGGAGGGCCCTCTTGGGCCCTTCTTGGGGCCTCTCTTGGGTCCCTCTGGGAGCCCTCTTGGTGCCGCCCTGGGGCCTTCTCGGGGCCTTCTTGGAGCCTTTCTGGTGCTCTTTAAGTGGGCCCTGGGAGGTGTCACTTTCACGGGCGCTGAAAGTGACACATCAAAGGGCCCGCTTTCCCTCGTAGCGCTGCCCGTGGCCGGGGCATTGTGCAGCGCATCCCTCGTCGAACGTATTTTGTCGGACGCGTGGTCGAATTCCGCCAGTTCGGTCGAGATGGTGGTCAAGCGGTTCGGTTGCAATGTAGCCATGCGGTTCTGAGCTTACCATTTCTTGCCATTTTGGCGGGGATCGCAGGAGCGTTTGTGTTGTGATCAACTGTGCTCGATATATCCAGCGGCAGCGTTTCATCCCAATATATTATTATCAAAAAGTGTCAGCAGGGGCCAACTTGCTGATGTGAAGCAACATAGGTCTCGTACCAAACCATACGGCCATGCGTAACATTGCTGGGCAGCCTATGCTCGGCGACGAGCCTGAGCCGACAACAGTGCCTCCTACTCCGGGGCAGCCGAGCGACGCCCAGACGCCGGCTATGCAGGGAAACCTGCCTGTACCAGATACGCCAATGGCCATCATCATTGGTAGTTCGACATCAGAAGAAGTAGATGGCGATGGCTGCGGGTTAGATGAGGATGATGTCACCATCCTCATGATGGACGTGAATGGTGAGGAAGAGGTTGATTTCGACCCTGATGAGTCTGAATCATCATCACCATCGGCACAAGCGCCACTTGCGCCGAGCTCTACACAGCAGGGAGACCCGCCTCCATTGGATGATCCATCTGGGATCGCACAGGAGCCCTCTCAGGCACCTCCACCGGGTGCCGCTCCTGCTGCGTCGGCAGCTTCCTCTGATGAGAACACCGGAAGATCTCGTTCCCATACGCGCGTCAGAGAAGAGCCACATCCACAGGCTCGACTTCCTCGTGAGTGGAGACAGGCTGGCCCAAAAGAACACGCTCTCAGGAGAGGTGGCCAGCTACTTCCGTACAACGACCCAAGACACCGAAAAGGGGAACACTCGGCCTTCGGCCAGGGCAACCCTGCCTATAGGGACAGTGATGGCAAGCCCATCCGCGGAGGCTATCAGCTTGCAACAAACATCCGCCGCCCTGAAATTCAAGAAGTGCGGACTCAGTTACGCGATATTATCGCGGCGCGCAAGCAGTATAGGCCTCACGCGGCATGTGGACCTTGTTCCCAGCCGTTCCAGAATCACAGGCCAGGATGCCCCGTTGGCAGCAACGAAGGCCTGAGCCCCAACAGGGGCAAAACCCCTCCCAAAGAGGGCCATCCGCCACTTATCCCGATGACGCAGGACGAGATCGCAGAAGTGAATCGTCGTCTCGGGACCTCGAGCCACTTGGATCCGAAAGAAGAAGAGAAGCCTAACAACCCGTGCGAGCGCAAGGGGACTGGTAAGCCATGACCCAGGAGAAGAGAAAGACGGCGCCTCTTTAGTCTCCTGGAAAATTGCGAGGAAACTCGTCCTGCGGTCTCTAGACCATCCCGAACGAACCAGAGCTGATAATCAGGACGAGAACAAAGCTCAACGTGTGGTCGGAGGATGAGGAGCGAATTGTACCAGTAGAAGAAACGCACAATTATGACGACGCGAGTCAACTCGCAATATGTAGGTCGGAGATATCCCGCAAGAACTACATGGAGGTGCTAGTGGAAAGCACCCACTCCACAACTTCGCAGGCAACGAGTTGAACACCCCCGACAACCTAATCCGTCTTCGTGGTTTCGAACAAACCGAAGGCGATCTCTAATAGCCCGGGACCAGACGTGCATATGGAGGTGCCTCGATCTGCGACGACGAGGCCGCCGATTGGCGCAACTCCTCCACAAGCGTCTGTGCCCAAGCAGCAACCTCAGGACCCCATGGAGGAACGAAGACGCCCGCTTAGTCGCAGCAATTCCATTGCGAAAAGGGCGGCAGCTTTCGAGCGCAGTGGGTATGCACCTGCGCCAGCCTCGCCTGTGGCGGCTCGTTCCAGGAAGTCCGATGAAGGAGCTATGTCGAGGGGTAACTGGGTGCCGAAGATCAGGGGCAGCGCCAGTCGCGCATCTCCGCGGGGAAACCCGCCGGGCGCTGCCGCAGCAGCTTCCTCCTCTTCTGGAGCCGCAGCCTCCTCAGCAACAGAGGCTCCGATACGGGGAAACCCGCCAGTGGTTCAGCTGCACCACCCAGGCGACACGTCCAACCTTCACGAGGAAGACCTACACCGAACATATGTGATCCAAAAATGGGATTAAGACTTTCGCACCTCCACGGAAGCTTCCCAGAGGGATACGTCTTTACATCGGTGGAAATGGAGACATACATGACATTTATGCTACTGAAAGCTGGAATCCTTCCCAACATCAACAGAATATTCTCAAAACATGCATGCGACAGGCACAAATCACTCAGCAGTGATATTGCAAATACATGCCCATCGAACAAGAGCAACAAATCCAGTTATGTGAGCCGTACAGCTTGGAAATCTTCTCGCGATGAATCATGTGAATGGTGTTTGGAGGTTAACCTCAGTAGGATGAGCTCCGTGAGATGAGTATCACGTGAACACACAGGTCAACTCGAGACATTGCTCGTGTAGAATGACCGCAACCCAAGAATAATAACTGTACTCCAATAACTCATGCAACGAGCCAGTTATATTGGATCGCTCGGTAGACCACTCGCAACCTTATGATGTCAGTTGTTCATGTTCGTGAACCAGACGGAGAAGAAAAACAGCGCCTCCAGTTCAAGGTGTTAATGCGGGACTCCGGCGAGCCCGCTATCTTCATCCGCGCCTCTCAGGGGCATTCATGGACATTGAAAGCTCCATGGTCGCTGTACAGCTACATTGTGCTGTGCGGCCAACCTGCCGGGAGACCGGCCCCATACCCCGATGTTGCTATGCATGGCACTCGATGGCACGCCTTCGAAGGGATTATGTGGCACGGCCTGTCCTGTAGACCTGAGCATAACACTAAGAAAAAGGGGACAGGCCGGTCGCACATTCACTTCGTACCGACAGTTCGCCGCCGTGCCGTGAACAGTGGGTGGGACCCAGACTCAGACATCATCATCTTCGTAGATTGGCGTAAGGCCATACAAGATGGTATGAAGTTCTGTTGGTCCGATAACGGAGTCCTCTTGTCCGAGGGAGATAACGGTATCATTGAACCGTATTACATCTCTCATGTAGAGGATCTGACCACAGGAAGGCAATGGCGTAATCCAGAGTTTTTGGGGAGCCGCCATGCGCGAGTCTCTGTCGCAACGATGTCTGCTCCTGACAGGTGGGCTGACGTTGGTACTTCCAGCGTTAAGTACCAGTGGTCCCAAGACCAGGAGGGCGTCGACCCCCCCCTGGTCTACCCCCACAGGGAAGTTGGGGACCACTACAGCCCTACCCAGCTGGGAAACCAGCCTGAGATCTTTCGGATCTTCATGATCACCGAGAGTGAGGCCGGGAGCGCGTCTCCAAGCCGTGCCCCAAGCCAAGGGCCTAGTGCCGTGTCTTGGCAGGCCATTAGTACCTCGGACCTGGATCAGATCGCAGCCGCGCTGAACCCTGACCAGGTAGAACAGCTGGCGGACAGGTTATACCAGCAGGATCCCTGGGCCGCAGGCCAGGGAGCAATGTCCGCTATGGCTACGAGAAATCGTCAGGCCATGCAGGGAAACCTCCCCTACAAGCGGACCTGCTCGGTTTGAACCAATGCATGGAAGCCCTACTCAGAGCATGCACACTCCAAGGGGCATGACTCCATTGGGCACACCACCGGCACAATCCCCATTCGGGACACCTGTCCGCCCTGCCACAAACGGCACTCTCATGGAGAGGATAGCTGCGGCTAGGGCTGACCACAGCACAGCCCTCCTCAACATGATGCCGCCCGGCACGCCAACGAGTCAGCAGGGAAACCTGCCTGGCACACCAAGCCACCACAGGGCGGGTGTACCTGACGACTATCGCTCAAGAGTGGCGGCCGCGGTGCAGCAGGTGCAGAACCATAATCTGCCTCACCCAAGTGGGCAGAGGTGGAGGCCAGCCTGGTCCTGGGAACCTGAGGGTCCCAACCCACGGGACCCTGCTCGGCAACGAGCCTTTGTCCCGGCGTTCAACGCCCATCCGAGCATGTCTCAGGGCCAGAGGCCACCACCAACGCAGATGAATCCGCCATTATACCCTGACGGGTCAAGGGTTCCAAACAAATTTGTTCGTGAATTGGCGGATCAGATGCATAACCTCACTAATGTGCGCTGCAGCGACCATTCCATGTACCCGCACATGGCCTTTATGCCTTCACCAACATCACCAGAGGTGGTTGTTCAGCCCACTGCCCATTCAATATCGTCTGGCAGTAGGGGCGTGCCTGACTACATAAGGCAGACGCACCACACTCAGCAGGCATGTTTCAGGAGGAGGCAGGCGGTGCAAAGCGTACGGGATCAGTCACGTGCAGCTGCACTTGATGTGGTGAGGAACAGGGGCTCACCTTTGCGAGGAAACTCGCCCGCCGTGACTCCTACCACTTCCATGCCAAATGTCGAAGTGCAGGAAGTGCTGAATCCAACGGGGACACCCCCATCAGCCTTCATGCCCTCCGAGACGGTATTGGAGAGGCAGCGGCGGGTATATCCCAGGGTAGCAGACGTAGAAGTTTTCACTGGGATGGAAGATACCTGTGCGGTATGCCTCGAAGAATTTCAGCCCAGGGATAGCGTCTACCGCATGAGGTGCAATCACCTATTCCACGAGGGATGCTGGAATTCTAATGTGGTGGGCCACGTTACAAATCAGCGGGAGGGAGATCCCCAGCAGCCACTATGTGCTATCTGTCGAGCACCTGGCATTATAGCATCATCCTTCCCATGGACCGGCTCCTTTAGTCAGACTCCTGAGCAGTCAGCGAGAGAGCTGCGGGAGCTGAGGAGCATGGTGGAGGAGATGACGTCCAGGATGCTAGCTATGCAGACAGTTTCGTCACACCAGCAGGGACACCTGCCTGAAGAGGTAAGGCCGCCTATGGCAACGGGATATTTCGATCAGCTTATCCCGATGACGGCGCCTCAGCAGGGAAACCTGCATGATACTCCTCAGATGTCTCCCCAGAGTGGAGGCGAGGCTGAGATGTCACTGGACCCTGATCAGCTGCGCGAGTTGCGTGTACGACATTTCCAGAATCAGATGGATAATACGCACACAACGTTTATGCTAGATGCCAATAATCCTAAAACTGATAGTCCGTCGTTAGACCTATCAGAATCCTCAGCGGCGTCAGCAGCAACAGCAGCCAGGGCCATCAACATCTCAGCGACGAATGAGGAGTTCGAGGAGTGGCTGCGGTACCGGGATCACGTCACGAACGAGGGGCTGCAAGACATCGCCCTTCACTCGTACCTAACGCTGATAAGGCGCACTACCCGCGAGCAGTATATGAGCATACGTGATGAGTATGCCAACTGGCGGGAGGAGCGTGGTGACCACGCCCAGCACGTGTCGCACTTCCAGTACATTGACCTGGCACGCATGGCCGAGAGCGAGTCGCATGCCAGTGTCGTGCGGGGTAACCCGCCAGGGAGTGCGAATGTGCCGCGGGGAAACCCGCCTACCGACACAGCCGACACTTCAGAAACTGTGCACATCAAGCAGCCGAGTAAGACGTTCTTGGATGATGGTGGAAATTCCATACTCATCGATGTCGGTTCGAAGATCAACATCATGGGCGAGAACACGAGCCGTAAGTTTGTCCAGGCTGCCGAGGCAAAAACTAAAACTACGAAACGCAACACCATGGCCCGATGCACTTTGTACGCGTATGTAGCCCGTTCTCGTTTAGAAGTTGCACGCTGGACATAAGAGTGGATGAAAACAGCGATTGTGAATACCGTAGCACATACCTTATTGCCTGCAGTACCAGGGGTCGCCCAACACATTCATACAAAGACAACCAAATGGTGTCAGTGCGCGAGTGCAAGGACCTGCCAGCCTTCCTAGGTCTCGATAGTAAATGCAGGACAAAGACGCAGAAAAACCACCCGTGAACCACGAGCTTGTACACGGTCTCCGGCTGTACACTCTTTAAGACGTGCGAATAACTGATAAAGCCCGAGCAGTCACGTACAACCACGCCCCTAACTTACCCACTGAATCAGTGCCCAGAAGCCCGCTCGGTCGCTGGGCGAAAGAATCGTTACACGACGTCGTGTGGGAAGTCACGACAACTTGTCGGCCGAGGCCTGCAAGGAAACAAGCTGATATTCCCTGGTAAGGGGCAGGTCAAAATGGAGCTCCCAGAAGGCTCCAAAATCATGCCGACGACAAAGTTGCCGTCAGGGCATCTGTCGATCAGGTGTGATTGTTTAGGAGCTGCGGGGCAACCCGCCTCGAGCTCAAGCAGCACGTCCCTCCAGACAGTGCTGACAGGCGAGCCGACCCCAGCGCAGGAGCGCAATCAATTGCAGGGAAACCTGCCCCAGGGGTTGATGGAGACGCTCGCCAAGGCCACCATGCGAGGCGACACCATCGACGATCTCGAGACGTTCGATTGTTTTGTTGCCAGGACACTGGCCCTGCATGGTGGTAGTGTACCCATGGACGCTGTACAGTCCCGCCGTAAGATAGTGATGGGATACACTAATCGTGAATTGCATACGGTCAGCGACGCTAGGTCCAAAGGCGTGCTGAAACAGCTGATGGATAATCCATCGATGCTGACAGAATTTGCGGAGCAATCCGCCTCTGAGGCCACGGCGCGCTGCAGTGCTGAGCTCCAGCATCTGAGGGAAGCCCAGATGCTGGCAGATATTGTAGGCACATCTTCTTCATCTTGAAGATGGCAGGGCGACGTCGCCCCCTCGTCGTCTTGCCTGTTGGCTGAAAAGCCGGGGGGTAACAAGGACAGCGGGGTAACCTGCCTAAGTAAGAGGGCTTTTGTCATCGAAGATACGAGGGAGGCATGCGCCGACCTCCGCACACGAGGTTATATTTGTGATCGTATTTCCCACAACGAACTTATGACAAGCGTGGGCACAAACAACCTAGGTGCGGTGATCAGTGGAGATTACACTCTCATATGGATTAGTACTTCGGGTGACTGGTACGTACGAACGCCAGGAAAGAGAGTGGCCCCACATTGGTCACGTATCCAGAACCTGTTGATTAAAGCCAAGAAACTCCGCATGAAGATTATAATATTTGGTCCCCCAGGATATGTTTGGAAGTTATCTCCAGTACGTGATACCCTGGAATATCTAAAGTTGTCAGTAATACGGATGCGTCTGTGTCATTTCGGTATTCGGTTCAATATGCAAGACAGTACACCAAGCGGTACTTATATGCAGGTAGCATCATCAATACCGATTAGCTCGAAGCTGTGGGCATGTACCTGTAAGCAGGCAATACCACAACATGTGTTGGATTGGTACGGCCATACAGTACGGCATGCTGAATGGCGAGCTCAGACACGTACCACACTCATCCGTCACTTGAACGACAACATCCTGGGGAGCACCACCACGCACGGAAACGTGCCCGTATACTTAAAATACGTATACGCGTACAGACCATAACATCCGTCACTACGTGACGACTAATAAAGGAGGACCAAAATGGTCTGAAGTCATCCGACGTGTAACAATCAACCTGGATACCAACACGGTTATTCAAGACATCTCAGTTACCGATCAACCAACAGGGTATGATTCGCATGCACCATTACCTGCAGGGTTTGCCAACAGCAGTACTCGGTTGTATTGGCAACCCTAGGAACCGGTCTTGCTCGGAAACGAGCCGACTCAATCACCACAGAAACATCGACGCGTCATCATAGATGACTGTTCTCTCCCCCTCCCGACTCTGGCGATTGACGCATGAACCCATTCAACCACGACAATGAGTACACAGACCGACGAACAAGACGAGCAAGCTTTACCCACTGAATCGCGTATAAAGCAGAAGGAGAGGCTCAAAGCCGAAAAGGAAGCAGGCATCAAGCCTCGCCGCATTAAAAAGCACGTTGAAGACGGAAATGACGATTGCGGTGACGACTTGTCAGGACTCGGACAGGATCTTATGGCAACCTGGAGTACTGACGTCCCTGTTGAGCCGATAAGCTCCGACGAGGACGATGACCTGTTCCTTACCCTCCCCACATCTATGCCCGACACACACGCTAACATATACAGCATAGTTGCTACACTATGCTACGGCCATAACAACTGCGTGGATATGTTGGAGCTTTGTGGCGGTGAGGGTGGCATCTCAGAGCTTGCCTTCTCAAGGGGACTTTCCTCAGGCGGCAACTTGGACAAGACTACATATGTCGACCTGGGAGACCCGTCGGTGCAGCAGGTTATAGATCATTACTTTGCGATATGCTACGTACGAGTTGCCATGCTGCAACCCAGCTGCCGCACCACAGGACCACCATCTCACTATAACTACAAAGTCAACTATAACACTTGGGAACAGCACCACAGAGAAGACTTACCACACATAATTTACTGTGGTACAATCGCTGTAACCCAAGATGACGCTCAGAGGTGGTTTATACGCGAACAACCTACAAGGAACATGGGTGGGCGATATCTCTCCATGGACGAAGCTTGCCAACCGACCACGCATTACAACCGTGCGCATTGACCAATGCGCCACGGGACTTAAGGATACGACTGGTGACTATATTAAGAAGCCGACAAATATCACCAGCAACGACGAGACAATTCTTAAACCCTTTGAGCGACTCAAGTGCAACGGTCTGCATGTGCACGCACAACCGTGCAACACCGAGCTTTCACTAGCACAAAGATATACTCGACGACTGCAGTCTGCCTTCGTGGAAGCCGTCTGTCTGGCGAAAGCCATTGACACTACGCGCGGAAACGCGCCTATAAGTACTGCACATGCTTATCCTGCCGACCTTCCTGAGCAAGCTGAACCAGGCGAAGGTATGAGACGCATCGGTGATCGTATCATCCCAAAGGTGGCTACGTGCCCGGCATGCATCGACAACGTCCGAAAGGACAGTCCTAGCCATAACAGAGACCCTACGCAGTGTAAATATCATGATTCCATCTCTGTAGATTGGCCATGTCCAGCATGTCAGAGGGATCTTACGAGAAGCAAGGGTGTTAAGAACCACCTCGATACCGAACCTGGTAAATGTCGTTTTGCTGAACCATTTAAACTACCAGACGACCACGACCCCGAAGGCAAAACCGTGCCAGCTTGGTGGAAACCCTTACCTAAACCTGGTGAGGGCCAAGCTTCAGCTTCAGGTGGCCGTCAAGGCGCACACGCCAGGCCACCGCGACCACGATCCTTCGGCAACGTCGATCCGACATCTGGTGCCAGCAGCGACGACATGCTACGAGACGCCCCCGAGCGTGGAAACACGCCTTCTGTGTCTTCTAGCGAAGCGCCACAGGTAGCGGCCCGCCGCGGCCGTCTACAAGGCGTACCACCACCTCCAGACGCAGTTAACACAGGGGACCAACTACGGAGAGCTACAAGGAACCCTCTTGCCTCCACCGGCTCTGGGGCTCCACGACTACCCGACTGGACGAGATTCGACATCCAACACAGTCTACAGAGTCTCCGTAGTCACGAACCCCATGTAGTGAAAAAGGAACTCCGAAAATTGCATCTGCGATGGCATCATGCGAAGGAGCCAAAGATGAGGCTAATCCTCGAAAAGGTGGGGCTTGATAACGTTCGACTGAACATGATCAAGGAAGTTTGCGATACCTGTCGGGAATGCAGAGCATGGGAACGTCCAGGAAACTCAACACTACCATCGGTGATCCTTCCTGGTAACTGGCTCGATGAAAGGGGAAATGGACCTCATGTTTTACAAGAAACGGACCATATTTCATATTATGGATCGTTGTATTCGCCTGGCAGCAGGCCTAGAAATTTCCGACAGAGAACGTGACACTATCATCGACGCCTACCACTATTGCTGGATTGCCTATCGCGGACCCTTCAAAGTTTTATACTCAGACGGAGAAGGCGCCCTGAATAACGATGCCGCTAAAACCATGATGGCCAATAAGGGCACGGAACTTCGTATCCGAGCACCTGGCCAACGCGCGACTTCAATTGAGTCACGAAACGGCATTCTCAGAGGCGTCCACCACATGATTGAGGAAGAATTGAATAGACACAACATCCCTGTTGTATTCACTAGAGTATTGGCGGAAGGCATCTTCGTTACTAATGCGTTTACGTTTTATAACGGAGTATCGCCATATCAGGCACACACAGGACGTCAGCCCTCCTTCCTTCCTGATCTCGATACCCTTGACTTTCCCAAGGGACCCGAGACTTCAGGACACGAACGAGAACGTCGTGTAAGGGAAGTCAGCCTCGAAGCTATAACTCAGGCTACTGCTGTGGCCGAGACAAATCGGGCTCTTAGGGCTAAGACGACTCCTGATGGTGCTCGCCTCTACTCATCAGGGGATTTGGTCGACTACCACCGACCTACTGCCACCAAGGACGACCATGGAGGCTGGAACGGCCCATTCCCGGTGATCCGAAACGTGCCTGAAAGAGGACATATTGTTGTCAAGGCAGGATCTCGTGAGGTAATTGTGATGTATCCTGATGCTCGCCACACACTATACATCGAATGTCTCCTGGCACGGGAACTTGGCATGGATAATATGGCCATGCAAACCGTCCTTGCTTATGTGGCACACCTCAGCGCAGGGGAACCTGCCAAAGTTTTCGGGCATATCCCCGATTGCAAGGGAAACCTTAATCTGTCAGACGGCAGCAAGTTTCACCCGCGCGTACACTTAGCACTACAGTATCTCGTACGAAATTACTTCCGAGTAGAACATGTAGTAGCAGTTCGATTGGCTAAGAGTGTGTCAAGTCTACCTGCAGTAAAGTACGCCACCGGGTCTACGCTGATCCACTATGACAACGACATCAGCCCGGCGTTCCACTATTACGAATGTGTGGGCACTGGCTTAAACATTTCTCAGATCACTGGTAGCACTCACTCCAGACTTATTCAATGCTTGACTTCACGTGTCCCTTCCTTAGGATTTCACGACGATTTGGCTAAATATCAGCATCCAAGCAACACGTCTGGAGAACCCGAGTCGCCTGGAAACAGGCCTTCTCCAGACACACCAGATGCTTCATCGCCGAGCGAAGGCCGTCTGTCGACAATCTATGAGGAAAATGAGGAACACAATATCGAAGCTATGATGCTGGAAGAGTGATACGACGAGCTACGTATGGACCTTCATCCTACGACGATTACCGATG
>CAUYUJ010004891.1:250535-304663 GCA_963575745.1 Prorocentrum cordatum | reverse complement strand
GGGGGGGGGGGGCCGAGGGCCAGAGAGCTTCCCAGAGATCCGCGCGCTCCAATTTGTGGATGCGCGGTTTCAGGGGGTCCCCGGAGGTCTGGAGACCTTCCCCGGGACCGGTTTTCCGTCTCGGGCCGATGTTTGACGGCCCTGGGGCCCGCTGGAGGCCTCCTGGGCCCAAAAGTAGTAGTAGTAGTAGTAGTAGTAGTAGTAGTAGTAGTAGTAGTAGTAGTAGTAGTAGTAGTAGTAGTAGTAGTAGTAGTGGTAGTAGAAGGAGGAGGAGTAGTGGTAGTGGTAGTGGTAGTGGTAGTGGTAGTGGTAGTGGTAGTGGTAGTGGTTGTGGTTGTGGTAGTGGTAGTGGTATTGGTAGTGGTAGTGGTAGTGGTAGTGGTAGTAGTAATAGTAGTAGTAGTAGTAGTAGTAGTAGTAGTAGTAGTAGTAGAAGTAGTAGAAGTAGTAGTAGTAGTAGTAGTAGTAGCAGTAGTAGTAGTAGTAAGTGGTCGTAGTAATAGTAGTAGTAGTAGTAGTAGCAGTAGTAGTCGTAGCAGTAGTAGTAGTAGTCGTAGTAGTAGTAGTAGTAGAAGTAGCAGTAGTAGTAGTACTAGTAGTAGTAGGCGTAGAACTAGTTGTAGTAGTAGCAGTCGTAGTAGTAGTAGTAGTAGTAGTCGTAGTAGTAGTAGTAAGTAAAAGTAGTGTTAAGTCAGTGCAATTGGTGGATGTCGTGTGCTGTGTACTCGTATTAGTGCTAGTAGTGGTAGTAGTAGTAGTAGTAGGTTATGAGTACTAGTTTTCTAGTTATATAGTAGTAGTAGAGTAGCATAGTAAAGTAGTACAGGTAGGTCGTAGGTCGTAAGTAGTAGTAGTAGTGAGTAGTAGTAGTCTAGTAGTAGTGCTATTAGTAGTAGTAGTAGTAGTAGTAGGAGGAGGAGTAAATGATATATATTTTTTGTTATTCTATTAAAAATGAATCATATAAAATAGTAGTAGTAGTAGTAGTAGTAGTAGTAGTATTAGTAGTAGTAGTAGTAGTAGTAGTAGTAGTAGTAGTAGTAGTAGTAGTAGTGGTGGTGGTGGTGGTAGTAGTAGTAGTAGTAGTAGTAGTAGAAGTAGTAGTGGTAGTGGTGGTAGTAGTAGTACGAGTAGTAGTAATGCTAGTAGTGGTAGTAGTGGAAGTCGTAGTAGTGGTAGTAGTAGTAGTAGTAGTAGTAGTATTAATGGTAGTGGCATTCGTAGTACAAGTAATCGTAAGAGGAGTCGCAGTGGTAGTTTTCCCTTGCTGCCTCCTGCCGCCCGCAGAATGCAGGCGCGGCGTGTTTACGTGCGACGAGCTCCCTCGCGGCCTGCCGGGGTGGGGAGGATGGAGGAGTTCCGTAGTTTTTTTTTCGTAATTTTCTTTCGTAGCCATTTTGCCAAAAAGGCAACCTCGTCTCCTCTTCTCTTTCCTTCTACCGCGCCCTCAGGCCTCGAGAGGCCCGCGGCCGGGCTGGCTTGGTCCTTCGTGGGCCGGGCCAGTCCGGATCCCCGGCCCACGGCCCCCCTGCGGGCCACCTCGCTCTCTTTTCCCCCTGCTTCCCGCCCCCTCCAGATCTGCTGGGTCTCCGACCCCCCATGACGTCCTCCGCTGGCCCGGGTTGCGCACTCAGGTCGCGGAGGGGGATAGGGGGCGGAGAAACCCGAAATTGGCGCCTGAGGCGAAGGGAGAGGGGGGGGGTGCACCGTTCCCTCGGATGGGCACATCCCCCCCCCCCCCTTCCAGGAGCTCTCGACTTCATTCAGACACTTCCGCAACCTTCCCCTCGCTTCTCCTGCCCCCCTCCTCGCCGCCGGGTGTCCTCGATCAGGCTCAAGGTCAGGTTCGCAGGTGTTCTGTGGGCGGTGGCCCAAAGAGATCTTTTCGCCTGGCGGAAGACGGGCGCAAGGGCCCGACAGAGCAGGAACACGGCAGAGCACGCAGAGCACACAGGAGCACGGCAGAACACAGGAGCACGGCAGGACACAGGAGACGGCAAAACATACAGAGCACACAAGAGCACGTCGGAATTTTCCGAGTTTTTAGACACCCAGACTTTCTGAGGATGTCTCTGGCGACATCGCCATTTATAACGTGACACGTCTTAAAAGATAGGCTCCAACCTGTCCATTTTGCGAGGGCGTCTCACGCGAAATTGCTACTTT
Organism: Prorocentrum cordatum; assembly: GCA_963575745.1. NCBI lineage: Eukaryota > Dinophyceae > Prorocentrales > Prorocentraceae > Prorocentrum > Prorocentrum cordatum. The sequence goes on along the minus strand of CAUYUJ010004891.1, from coordinate 302,497 downwards.
GAGGAACCTGACCGGACAAGAACGGGAAGCGTCGCTTTACCCCACCAAGCATGTGAAGTATGCTTTGTTGTTGGTCTGCCGCGCAGGTATGTCGTATCGCGCGCGTCGGCGTGCGTGCGGGGTGTGTTTTGCAGTGCTCCTGTGTGTTCTGCCGTGCTCCTGTTCTGCCGCGCCCCATTGTTATGCCGTGCTCCTGTGTGCTCCTGTGTGTTTTGCCGTGCTCCTGTTCTGCTGTGCCCCTGTGTTCTGCCGTGCTCATGTGTGTTTTGTGCGTTCTGCCGTGCTCGTGCTCTGTCGTGCTCCTGCGCTCTGCCGTGATCCTGTGTGCTCCTGTGTGTTCTGCCGTGCTCCAGTTCTGCCGTGATCCTGTGTTCTGCCGTGCTCCTGTTCCGCCGTGATCTGCGTGTTCTGCCGTGTTTTTCCCGGAAAGGGCATAGGCCCAGGGTTCTCTTTTAGTTTTGTTCCCCCCGGTTTTGACGGCTGTAGGGCCGGCGAATTTCTTTTGCGATGGATAACGAGGTCGCGTAGGGCCGGCGAATTAAAAATTGAGGATGTCCCTCGCGAAACGCTTGTTTTTCATAATTTGTTGAGGATGTCTCGAGCGAAACGCTTGTTCTGTGTTGTAGATTGCCCCCTCCTGGGGACTTTAATTCTGAGGATCTCTCAAGTGGATTGCTTGTTTTCACGTGCCCAGGTCTTGAGGATGTCTCGAGCGAGACGCTTGGTTTCACGCCTCCAGGTGGCCCAGACAGATGTCTAGCATGAGGATTTGTTGAGGATGTCTCGATCCAGAGGCTTGTTTTCACGTGTCCAGGTCGCCCAGGCGGATGTCTAGCATGAGCATTTGTTGAGGATGCCTCGAGCGAGACGCTTATTTGCAGGTGTCCAGGTTGCCCAGGCGGATGTCTAGCATGAGGATGTGCTGACAACGTCTTGAGCGAAACGCGTGTTTTCACGTGTCCAAGTCGCCCAGGCACAGCACAGCCCTCGGCACGGTACATCAATATCGATACCCTTAGCATTGAAGCCTGGCATGTTGCTTGGCACGTTCCGCGGAGCGTCCCGTGGCGAGTCCCCCTGGCACGTCGCGCGGTGCACGTCCACTGGCACGTTCCGTAGCGCGTCCCCTTGGCACGTCCCGCGGTGCGTGCCCATGGCACGTCCCCTGGCACGTCGCCTGGCGCGTCCCTTGGGACGTTCCGCGGCGCGTCCTCCTGGCATGTTCCCTCTGTCGATTAGTTCTGGGGCAGCTACCATCTGCTCAGGCAGCTCGAGCTTACGATCCAGATCAGTTCGGTGAGGACTCGGATGCCAGGGAGGACTCGATCCACAATGCTATGTAGAGCACAATCGCGGCATGGCACATCGCAGTTCAGCACGGCCCAGCACGGCACAGCCGTCGGCACGGTACATCAAGATCGATATACTCAACTATGCACCTTGGCACGTTCCTTGGTGCGTTCCGTGGCGAGTCCGCCTGGCACGTCGCGCGGCGCGTCCCCTGGCACGTCCCTCGGCGCGTCCATTGGCACGATCCGCAGCGCGTCCCCTAGGCACGTCCTGCGGTGCGTCCCCATGGCACGTCCCCTGGCACGTCGCCTGGCGCGTCCCTTGGGACGTTCCGCGGCGCGTCCTCCTGGCATGTTCCCTCTGTCGATTAGTTCTGGGGCAGCTACCATCTGCTCAGGCAGCTCGAGCTTACGCTCCAGATTAGTTCGGTGAGGACTCGGATGCCAGGGAGGACTCGATCCACAACGCTATATAGAGCACAATCGCGGCAGGGCACATCGCAGTTCAGCACGGCGTAGCACAGCACAGCCTTCGGCACAGTACATCATCATCGATACATTCAGCATTGCATGTGCCCGTCGCCCAATCAGGTGTCTTTGAAATGTTGCAATGCCTTATATTTCTATATTCCTTTCCGGGTTCGTGGGTCGATCATGTTGTTCTGCCGTGCTCCTGTGTTCTGCCGTGCTCCTGAGTGTTCTGTGTGTTCTGCCGTGCTCTTGTGTTCTGACAGTGCGCGGGTGTCCGTGGATGGTCGCGTGCGCGTCTGCGCGTGCGCCTGTGTGCGCGCGTGTTTGCGTGCGTGTGTGTGTGTGTGTTAGAGAGAGAGAGAGAAAGAGAGAGAGAGAGAGAGAGAGAGAGAGAGAGAGAGAGGGTGAGTGTATGTATGCTTTTGTATGTGGGGGTTTTGTAGTCGCGCGTGTGCGTGCGTGTGGATGATTGTGTTTGTTCTGTGTCCATATGTGCGTGCAGCTTTGTGTGCTTCGTGTGCGCATGCGTGCCCGTGTGTCTGTGCGCATGTGTGTGTTTGTGTGTGTATGTGCGTGTGTGTCTGAGGCCTCTTGGGGCCCTCCTGGCTTGTTTTGGGGCCTTCCTGGGCCCCGAAAAATCATGCGACAACCGGCTTGCATGTTTGGCCCAAGCCGGTTCAATTCTACGCTCTCAACTTGCGCATTTGCGCAGGGTGCTGGCGCATGCTCCAAGCGAAGGCATATTTTTTCCTGTTGCGACAGCTGGGATGGATGAGGGACGAAGCTGTGTGGGTCAGTTTGTTTCTCCGTATCGCTGCTTGGCGCCTGCCGATGTTGCGAATGCCATCGCAGGGGGCGGGGGCGCAGCAGAGGGCGTCGGCGACTGCACGGGCGCCTCCCTGACCGTGCAGGAGCCGAGGCCAAAAGACCGACATGAACGTAAACTTTCGGAGGTCCGCGCGGATCTCTTCGATCGGCGCTGGACCCCCCCCCCCCCGGCGGCGCCTCCGGCGCCGCCCCTGGCGCGCTCCGCGCGCCGCGAAGGGGGGGTCCAGCACCGATCGAAGAAACTCCGCGCGGACCTCGAAAAGCCAATGCTTATGCAGCCTTTTCTTCTTCCGGCCGGCGCGCCGGCCGGGGAACAAAAAAATCCCCCGGCCGGCGCGCCGACGCGGGGGGGAAGTCAGGAGGGGGCAGGCCCTCTCAGAAGGCGGCGGGGCTTCTCGGAAGCCCTCTGGCTCTCCGAGAGGGCCGTTTGTGCCTCCTCCTGCATGCGCATGCACATTGCGCTTTTGAGATTGCGGGTGGCGGGGCTCCAGCGAAGCGGAGCTCCGCGCACGCGTGGTAGCCGAACATCGCGAGGCGTTGCGGGATGTCGCGGAAACGCTTGCGTGCCACGAGGAAGACGAAGCCAAGCGGAGTGAGACGCAGTGCTGGTCAGCGCACAGCGAGGCCATCGCTTGGAAAGTGCGTGAGGGAGCCCCGCTCGCAGCACTGGCAATCGATCGACGATGCCTGCGCGAGTATGCGCGAAGTCTGCGGGAAGACGCCGTCCACTCTCTCGCGCGCATGGCGCGTGCGCGAAAGTTTCCCCGCGTGGAGGGCCGCAGAGGGAACCCGATTGAATGGCGCGCGGCGGCGCCCAGCGGGGGCGGATTTTTCGGACTCCGGGACGCGTTCGTGAGGGAGAACATGACGGTGGGCGCGCACGTGGAGCGGTTCGGCAAAGTGGATGACGCTGGGGAGGGGAGCAGGGGCGTGCATCTCCGAGACCGGATGGAGGAGTTCGATGATTGGCACGTGCGCGTGCCATCAGAAGACGGGCCCATGAGGGTTCTCTTTTGCCCGGAGGACATGCGGTGCGTCAGCGGCACGTGGCACTCTGAGAATGCCGCGTGCAGCTGTTGCGAAGCCCCGTCGTGCGGGCAGTGCGGGAACGCGATGGCCGGCCCCCGTGGCGAAGCGGCGACCCCCCCTGCCTCGCTGGCCAATGACATGATGGCGTCTTATTCGCCGGAGGAGCTTTTTGGCGGCAAGGTGACGGTATTGGAAATGATATGCGCGTCAGTTTGCATCACGTCGATGGTGTGCTTCACGCTGGAGAAGCGGTATCGGAGCGATCGAGCTTTCGACATGGAAACGGGCGGCAACGAAGTCCGCATGGCGGCGCGCGGAAACGCGACGTCGTTCCCGATGCCGTGGACGGACTTGCTAGCGCAGTTGACCGCAGCGGACGCGACGGCCGCGGAGGGGCGCGCGCCGCCGCTGCCCCGCACAGGGGCGGAGCTGGCAGGCATCGTTTCTGCGATGCTCAAGTCGGGCGGTGACGACGATACTGCTGAAAGCATGGCCAAGTTTGTGCACCAGGCTCTCGTGCGCAGGAAGGTGGTCGTGGATCTCATTCAGGGAGCGAAAGCGCGCGGACATCGTGCGTACCGGAATTTGGACATGGAGGATGTGCGGAAGAGGGCGATGGGACTTCCGGAGGAAGGTGTGCCCCCCGAGATCATGCGCCTGGTACCCCTGGACGATGCGCTCGACAAGATCCAGATGCAGAAGGCAGCGACGCCCGTTCCGAGGCCGGACGGGGTAAGGGAGGCGGCAGATATTTTGGGGAGCACGAAGACGAACGCGGTGGTCTGCGAGAAGAGCAGCTTCGGCGAGAGTGACATCAATGCACAACGGATCGAGGCCGCGCGAACCTTCGTGCAACGGCTGGATGAAGAGTGCGTGCATGGCGAGGCAGAAGAGACGTCGAATTCGAGCGGGGAGGAGGGCGGCGACGGGCAGCAGGAATGGGCACGCAAGCGCGTCTGCGTCCGCGAAGGGGCGGGCCCTGGAGCGCAGGAGGCGTCGCGGCAGGCGGTGGAGCGCGTCATGCTGGAGCAGGCGACGACCGAGAGGATGCGCGTGGACCGCCTCCGCGTGCGCACAGGAAACGTGATGATGGACCAGTTCGAGCCTTGGTACTTCGGTGTCGCGTTCGCGTTTGTGTTCAAGTACTGCACGGGGATGCCAGATTGCCCAGAGTTCATGAAGCGTCCGCGTCATCGCCAGGGACATGGGGCCCCGCGGGTGGAGCTGCCGCTGTGGGTGCGGATCATGAGTCGTCGCGTTGAGAGCCAGTTGTGTCGCGATTGGCATTTCGGGTTCGCGTCGTGGAACCTCGTGTTCCGCTCGGCGGTGAACCTGAGCAGGACTTGGTTCACGCACGTGTCACCGAGCGCCACAGGCGAGGTGGAACAGCTGACGCCCGAGGAGATCGGCGAAGGAGCGAGGCAGATTTATCGCGCGCTAGACGGGAAGTACGTGGACGTCAACGGCAGGAAGCAGAAGGTCAAGGGCGACATGACGAAAGTGCGGCACGTGCCAAATCTGGGGAAAGTCGCCCACAAGCTTCTCACGCACATTGAGCACACGTCGCGGCGCCTCCCAGGTACACAGGAATCTCGTCGTGTGATGAGGTTCGACACGAACGCTCTGCGAGTCCGGTATGGCGTCCCCACTTTAAGGGTAGCTCTTTGGGAGATGTTACAGTATCGGGAGCATAGCTCGCGCGCCGCTGCCTTGGGCTCAAGGCACGCGCGCCCTATTTGCCCAGACACCGCGAGTGTTCGCTATGTGCTGGAAAGATCATTACATCGATCTTATCCTATCTTACCCACCACCCCTCATACTGTACCTTCACAGCAGAGCGATGGATGCAATTTGCCAGGCTATATGCCCTATTTGAGTTACCAGGCTCACTTTCGACTTGGTAGCGGAGCTGGCCGCACTCTCGTGTGGTCAGCTCTTGCTCTTCTTAGCCTCATATTCTTCGGCACGATCTTCGTGACCACCTACCACCCTGCGCCACCACTCCCAGTACGTTTACGAGGATCTATTCAAGAGCAAGAAGCAACACGAGAGGTACGACGTCTAGACGACCAAACTGGTACCATATACGCTTCATCATTGCGTTACTACCAACCGCTCGGCAACGAGCTAACAGCGCAATACTTGAAGCAAGGGCGGGGAGACCCGCCAGACAGAGCGCCTCGAAGACTCGACAAGGCGCTACCCCAGCGCGACAACGCGCATCATAACCGTCCTTCGTTACACATTCTCGGGCTAATCGTTTTCGCTATCATATGGTTCGCGCTGGGGGCAGCAATCGGACACATGCGTCGTGGAGTAACAGCACCGATGGGCAAACACATGGCCCATATTGGGACCCTCAAGGTAATGTACCTTTTCGTGAGTACATCTACGAGGTCAACGCATGGCTCAACGTTACAAGCGGACGTATGACGCCACAGGCCCAAGCGGCCGCAATACAACGCGGCCTAGGTGGCCTAGCGAGGACACTCGCCATGAGGGTACCGCCTGACATTCTAAACTATGGTGCTGACATTGATGGGGTCCACACAGACCCAGTAACTTACATCATGTTCCTCCTCAGCATGAAGTTCGAACGCCTGGAAGATGAGCGACAGCTCACTTCCGGCACACAACTCATCGACTTCCATGTGCCTCACGGGGAACGAATCGATGTCACTCTTACCCGATTCGAAATGGCCCGACTTGAGGCACAGTCGGTGGGATTCGACCTTCCTATTTTCCAACTGCTAACCACTATCCGATTCCGCGCCTTAGGCGTCGGCAACCAGAAAGCCATGCAACTCTTACAGCCACTCAATCACCAAATGCCTCGAACACAACAACAGCATGATGAGTTGCTGGAAAGGATGCGTTCGGTAGGCCACCTATCCGAACGATCTCCTGGTAACATAGGATCCGTGTTTGGAAGAGGAAGGGGATCTGGTAGTGGAAATTTCTACACTACCTTGACTACTGAAGCCCAGCCTGGAAACGGGCCCTCAAACATATGGGCCGATGACCCAGGAGAATCCACTGCTTTATTAGCAGGGGATCGATCACAACCAAGCTGGGCAACCAGCCCTCCTTCTAGAGAACCACAACCACACCGCTCGTTATGGGGGGAATCAAATCCCCTAACCGACGGTGTATCCACCTATTTAGGAGACGAAGATTTCGACTCCGGCACCGATACAGACACTATATCATCAGATGGTGTTGAAGCTCTAGATTGGTCAGATATCATGAATATGGATAACGACAATCAGCGTGCTGAGCATTTATTCTGGCTGCTACAACAGGCTAAACGAAGGTGGAGGAGGTTCACACGAAAACCAGTGCGTCGTGTTAGAAGGAGGATACGCAGAAGTTTTAAAGGAAAGGGTAAAGGCAAGCGTGGTCGTCGGAGGTTGAACGGGCGAGGTATCGCGGCATTTCTCCAGAGGCTCTCAGATGAACAACATGATGAGATATTCTGTGGGGGAAAAGGCCGTGGTAAAGGCCGTAGAGAGACCTCAGGTAAAGGTAAAGGTAGGCGGGGAAACCCGCGAGGTAGAGACGGCCAGGTTCTCAAATGCCATGAATGTGGTAGTTCCGATCATCTTGTGCGAGATTGTCCAGCGAAGGGAAATGGAAAGGGCATGTCGTCCGAAGTCCATTTTGGCTCAAGTGCACCATCCATTGAATATCTGAGCCTCCAGGACTTTGAGGCTATGGAACAGATATGTTTCACTTGGGTTGTTGGCATGGACAACATCGACGAGCTCGAGGGGTATGGTCATGGATTGTACGCGTACTACCTCGAGTACGTCCGCCGGTTCGTCACGGGCAGTAACGAACTCACTCCCGTGGAACACGGTACGCTTGGAAACGAGCCTCTTTCTTTCTTCGACTGGATGTTCGGGAACCCAGGCAACATCATGGCCTACGAGAGCGACGACGAGGACACCACTATAGAGGCTTCGCCTTCCGAGGTTCAACGGAACCTCGAACCTCCGCCCGAAATCCCGCCTGGAAACAGGCCTTCTTTGATGGGAGAATATCCCCAGACCACTGAAGACTTAATTGAAATGGAGTCTCAGGCATTTGTTCAGGCCTTCATTGCAGGCGAACCAGATATTCCGTTCATACCTCCTGGTTCGCTTGCTCCAGGCGAATATGGACCACGTACCCTTTTGCAGACCCTCATGAGGATGCATGAGATACTTACAATTGGTTATCCTGAGAGTCAAGAACATATCGAAGCTGACATCATGACAGAACAGGATAATGATGCTTGCGGTAGTTCAGAGCTAATTTTGGCAGCTCTGACTCTCATTGACAGCGTGTATCCTCAGGAAGTGCAGAGACACTTGATATACTCCCGTGGTAGATGGCGTCGTGCTCTGGAAATGGCAATGGCTATGCGCGGTCATGATCTTCCTCCGCCAGGATGGGGCCTCCAGGCGGTGGGAATGAGGCCAAACCATACGGCCATGCGTAACATTGCTGGGCAGCCTATGCTCGGTGACGAGCCTGAGCCGACAACAGTGCCTCCTACTCCGGGACAGCCGAGCGACGCCCAGACGCCGGCTATGCAGGGAAACCTGCCTGTACCAGATACGCCAATGGCCATCATCATTGGTAGTTCGACATCAGAAGAAGTAGATGGCGATGGCTGCGGGTTAGATGAGGATGATGTCACCATCCTCATGATGGACGTGAATGGTGAGGAAGAGGTTGATTTCGACCCTGATGAGTCTGAATCATCATCACCATCGGCACAAGCGCCACTTGCGCCGAGCTCTACACAGCAGGGAGACCTGCCTCCATCGGACGATCCATCTGGGATCGCACAGGAGCCTCCTCAGGCACCTCCACCGGGTGCCGCTCCTGCTGCATCGGCAGCTTCCTCTGATGAGAACACCAGAAGATCTCGTTCCCATGCGCGCGTCAGAGAAGAGCCACATCCCCAGGCTCGACTTCCTCGTGAGTGGAGACAGGCTGGCCCAAAAGAACACGCTCTCAGGAGAGGTGGCCAGCTACTTCCGTACAACGACCCAAGACGCCGAAAAGGGGAACACTCGGCCTTCGGCCAGGGCAACCCTGCCTATAGGGACAGTGATGGCAAGCCCATCCGCGGAGGCTATCAGCTTGCAACAAACATCCGCCGCCCTGAAATTCAAGAAGTGCGGACTCAGTTACGAGATATTATCGCGGCGCGCAAGCAGTATAGGCCTCACGCAGCATGCGGACCTTGTTCCCAGCCGTTCCAGAATCACAGGCCAGGATGCCCCGTTGGCAACAACGAAGGCCTGAGCCCCAACAGGGGCAAAACCCCTCCTAAAGAGGGCCATCCGCCACTTATCCCGATGACGCAGGACGAGATCGCGGAAGTGAATCGTCGTCTCGGGATCTTGAGCCACTTGGATCCGAAAGAAGAAGAGAAGCCTAACCCGGTTCCAAGGGGACTGGTAGCCATGACCCAGGAAGAGAAAGACGCGCTCTTCAGTCTTCCTAGTATGCGAGGAAACTCGCCTGGCGTCTCTAGCCAGTCCCAACAACCAGAGCCGATCATCAAGGACGAGACAAAGGCTCCACGTGTGGCGGAGGATGAGGAGCGTATTCGGACAGTAGAAGAACGCACACGCGAGGCTACTCGCAAGATGTTGGAGGATTCCAGCACGATCTACATGAAGGGGGCTAGGAAGCCCCCACCCCCACTAACTTCGAAGGCTAAGAGTGAACCCCCGACACCTAAGCCGTCTTCGGAGCCGAAACCGAAGGCGAGCTCTCAGAGCCCTGGGCCAGACGTGCATATGGAGGTGCCTCGATCAGCGAGGCCGAAGCCGCCGATTGGCGCAACTCCTCCACAAGCGTCTGTGCCCAAGCAGCAACCTCAGGACCCTATGGAGGAACGAAGACGCCCGCTTAGTCGCAGCAAGTCCATTGCGAAAAGGGCGGCAGCTTTCGAGCGCAGTGGGTATGCACCTGCGCCAGCTTCGCCTGTGGCGGCTCGTTCCAGGAGGTCCGATGAAGGAGCTATGTCGAGGGGTACCTGGGCGCCGAAGATCAGGGGCAGCGCCAGTCGCGCATCTCCGCGGGGAAACCCGCCAGGCGCTGCCGCAGCAGCTTCCTCCTCTTCTGGAGCCGCAGCCTCCTCAGCAACAGAGGCTCCGATGCGGGGAAACCCGCCAGTGGTTCAGCTGCACCACCCAGGTGACACGTCCTTCACTAGTGGGACTCCAAATGTGATCAGGGATGGACTTGCGCTTCGGAAGCTCCCACCGATACGCTCGGTGGATGAGACATTCATGAAGGAATGCAGAAAAGCTGGAATCCTTCCACCATCCAATGATATTCTCAAAAAGCTGAGCAAAGCTCTCAGCAGGATATGCAGACATGCGCCAGACAAGCAACACAATCCTGTGTGGCGCTTGGAATCTTTCGATGATCATGATGGTTGGGTTAACCTAGTGGAACTCGTTGACCATTACCCGCGGAACACAGGTCAATCAAGACATGCTGGGTATAGCCCAAAGTATGACGAGGCCAAGGTCATCAACGAGCATCTATGTAGGCGCTCGGTTGACCAACTGGCAGCCATCATGATGTCAGTTGTTCATGTTCGTGAACCAGACGGAGAAGAAAAACAACGCCTCCAGTTCAAGGTGTTAATGCGGGACTCCGGCGAGCCCGCTATCTTCATCCGCGCCTCTCAGGGGCATTCATGGACATTGAAAGCTCCATGGTCGCTGTACAGCTACATTGTACTGTGCGACCAACCTGCCGGGAGACCGGCCCCATACCCTGAAGTCGCCATGCATGGCACTCGATGGCATGCTTTCGAAGGTATTATGTGGCACGGCTTGTCCTGTAGACCTGAGCACAACACGAAGAAAAGGGGGACAGGCCGTTCGCACATTCACTTCGTGCCGACAGTTCGCCGCCGTGCCGTGAACAGTGGGTGGGACCCAGATTCAGACATCATCATCTTCGTAGATTGGCGTCAGGCCATACAAGATGGTATGAAGTTCTGTTGGTCCGATAACGGAGTCCTCTTGTCCGAGGGAGATAACGGTATCATTGAACCGTATTACATCTCTCATGTAGAGGATCTGACCACAGGAAGGCAATGGCGTAATCCAGAGTATTTGGGGAGCCGCCATGCGCGAGTCTCTGTCGCAACGATGTCTGCCCCTGACAGGTGGGCTGGCGTTGGTACTTCCAGCGTTAAGTACCAGTGGTCCCAAGACCAAGAGGGCGTCGACCCCCCTATGGTCTACCCCCACAGGGAAGTTGGGGACCACTACAGCCCTACCCAGCTGGGAAACCAGCCTGAGATCTATCGGATCTTCATGATTACCGAGAGTGAGGCCGGGAGCGCGGCTCCAAGCCGTGCCCCAAGCCAAGGGCCTAGTGCCGTGTCTTGGCAGGCCATCAGTACCTCGGACCTTGATCAGATCGCAGACGCGCTGAACCCTGATCAGGTAGAACAGCTGGCGGACAGGTTATACCAGCAGGATCCCTGGGACGCAGGCCAGGGAGCAATGTCCGCTATGGCTACGAGAAATCGTCAGGCCATGCAGGGAAACCTGCCTACAAGCGGACCTGCTCGGTTTGAACCAATGCATGGAAGCCCTACTCAGAGCATGCACGCTCCAAGGGGCATGACTCCATTGGGCACACCACCGGCACAATCCCCATTCGGGACACCTGTCCGCCCTGCCACAAACGGCACACTCATGGAGAGGATAGCTGCGGCTAGGGCTGATCACAGCACAGCCCTCCTCAACATGATGCCGCCCGGCACGCCAACGAGTCAGCAGGGAAACCTGCCTGGTACACCAAGCCACCACAGGGCGGGTGCACATGACGACTATCGCTCAAGAGTGGCGGCCGCGGTGCAGCAGGTGCAGAACCATAATCTGCCTCACCCAAGTGGGCAGAGGTGGAGGCCAGCCTGGTCCTGGGAACCTGAGGGTCCCAACCCACGGGACCCTGCTCGGCAACGAGCCTTTATCCCGGCGTTCAACGCCCATCCGAGCATGTCTCAGGGCCAGAGGCCACCACCAACGCAGATGAATCTGCCATTATACCCTGACGGGTCAAGGGTTTCGAACAAATTTGTTCGTGAATTGGCGGATCAGATGCATAACCTCACTCATGTGCGCTGCAGCGACCAATCCATGTACCCGCACATGGCCTTTATGCCTTCACCAACATCACCAGAGGTGGTTGTTCAGCCCACTGCCCATTCAATATCGTCTGGCAGTAGGGGCGTGCCTGACTACATCAGGCAGACACACCACACTCAGCAGGCATGTTCAGGAGGAGGCAGGCGGTGCAAAGCGTACGGGATCAGTCACGTGCAGCTGCACTTGATGTGGTGAGGAACAGGGGCTCACCTTTGCGAGGAAACTCGCCCGCCGTGACTCCTACCACTTCCATGCCAAATGTCGAAGTGCAGGAAGTGCTAAATCCAACGGGGACACCCCCATCAGCCTTCATGCCCTCCGAGACGGTACTGGAGAGGCAGCGGCGGGTATATCCCAGGGCAGCAGACGTAGAGGTCTTTACTGGGATGGAAGATACCTGTGTGGTATGCCGCGAAGAATTTCAGCCCAGGGATAGCGTTTACCGCCTGAGGTGCAATCACCTATTCCACGAGGGATGCTGGAATTCTAATGTGGTGGGCCACGTCACAAATCAGCGTGAGGGAGATCCCCAGCAGCCACCATGTGCTATCTGTCGAGCACCTGGCATTATAGCATCGCCCTTCCCATGGACCGGCTCCTTTAGTCAGACTCCTGAGCAGTCAGCGAGAGAGCTGCGGGAGCTGAGGAGCATGGTGGAGGAGATGACGTCCAGGATGCTAGCTATGCAGACAGTTCCGTCACAACAGCAGGGATACCTGCCTGAAGAGGTAAGGCCGCCTATGGAAACGGGATATTTTGATCAGCTTATCCCGATGACGGCGCCTCAGCAGGGAAACCTGCATGATACTCCTCAGATGTCTCCCCAGAGTGGAGGCGAGGCTGAGATGTCACTGGATCCTGATCAGCTGCGCGAGTTGCGTGTGCGACATTTCCAGAACCAGATGGATAATACGCACACAACTTTTATGCTAGATGCCAATAATCCTGAAACTGATAGTCCGTCGTTAGACCTATCAGAATCCTCAGCGGCGTCAGCAGCAACAGCAGCCAGGGCCGTCAATATCTCAGCGACGAATGAGGAGTTCGAGGAGTGGCTGCGGTACCGGGATCACATCACGAACGAGGGGCTGCAGGACATCGCCCTTCACTCGTACCTGACGCTGATAAGGCGCACGACCCGCGAGCAGTATATGAGCATACGTGATGAATATGCTAACTGGCGGGAGGAGCGTGGTGATCACGCCCAGCACGTGTCGTACTTCCAGTACATTGACCCGGCACGCATGGCCGAGAGCGAGTCGCATGCCAGTGTCGTGCGGGGTAACCCGCCAGGGAGTACGACTGTGCCGCGGGGAAACCCGCCTACCGACACAGCCGACACTTCAGAAACTGTGCACATCAAGCAGCCGAGTAAGACGTTCTTGGATGATGGTGGAAATTCCATACTCATCGACGTCGGTTCGAAGATCAACATCATGGGCGAGAACACGAGCCGTAAGTTCGTCCAGGCTGCCGAGGCACATGGCCGTACTTGTACGTTCGAGCCCCGCTCTCGTTTGAATATCAACGGAGTGGGAGAAGGGTCGGCCCCAGCGGATACCGTAGGCACATTCAGTATTGCCTGCGAGTACCAGGGGTCGGCCCAACTCGATTCATACAAGACGAACATTGTGTCAGGCTGTGGCAAGGACCTGCCAGCCATCCTAGGTCTCGATAGTATGCAGGACAAACGCACGATCATCGTGCTTGAACGAGGCCAGGAAAAGCTGATATTCCCTGGTAAGGGGCAGGTCAAAATGGAGCTCCCAGAAGGCTCCAAAATCATGCCGACGACAAAGTTGCCGTCAGGGCATCTGTCGATCAGGTGTGATTGTTTTGGAGCTGCGGGGCAACCCGCCTCGAGCTCAAGCAGCACGTCCTTCCAGACAGTGCTGACAGGCGAGCCGACCCCAGCGCAGGGGCGCAATCAATTGCAGGGAAACCTGCCCCAGGGGTTGATGGAGACGCTCGCCAAGGCCACCATGCGAGGCGACAACATCGACGATCTCGAGACGTTCGATTGTTTTGTTGCCAGGACACTGGCCCTGCATGGTGGTAGTGTACCCATGGACGCTGTACAGTCCCGCCGTAAAATAGTGATGGGATACACTAATCGTGAATTGCATACGGTCAGCGACGCTAGGTCCAAAGGCGTGCTGAAACAGCTGATGGATAATCCATCGATGCTGACAGCATTTGCGGAGCAATCCGCCTCTGAGGCCACGGCGCGCTGCAGTGCTGAGCTCCAACATCTGAGGGAAGCCCAGATGCTGGCAGATATTGTAGGCACATCTTCTTCATCTTGAAGATGGCAGGGCGACGTCGCCCCCTCGTCGTCTTGCCTGTTGGCTGAAAAGCCGGGGGGTAACAAGGGCAGCGGGGTAACCTGCCTTAGTAAGAGGGCTTTTGTCATCGAAGATACGAGGGAGGCATGTGCCGACCTCCGCACACGAGGTTATATTTGTGATCGTATTTCCCACAACGAACTTATGACAAGCGTGGGCACAAACTACCTAGGTGCGGTGATCAGTGGAGATTACACTCTCATATGGATTAGTACTCCGGGTGACTGGTACGTACGAACTCCAGGAAAGAGAGTGGCCCCACATTGGTCACGTATCCAGAACCTGTTGATTAAAGCCAAGAAACTCCGCATGAAGATTATAATATTTGGTCCCCCAGGATATGTTTGGAAGTTATCTCCAGTACGTGATACCCTGGAAGATCTAAAGTTGTCAGTAATACGGATGCGTCTGTGTCATTTCGGTATTCGGTTCAATATGCAAGACAGTACACCAAGCGGTACCTATATGCAGGTAGCATCATCAATACCGATCAGCTCGAAGCTGTGGACATGTACCTGTAAGCAGGCCATACCACAACATGTGTTGGATTGGTACGGCCATACAGTACGACATGCTGAATGGCGGGCTCAGACACGTACTATACTCATCCGTCACTTGAACGACAAAATCCTGGGGAGCACCACCACGCACGGAAACGTGCCCGTATACTTAAATACGTATACACGTACAGACCATAATACCCGTCACTACGTGACGACTCAAGGGAGGACCAAAATGGTCTGAAGTCATCCGACGTGTAACAATCAACCTGGATACCAACGCGGTTATTCAAGATATCTCAGTTACCGATCAACCAACAGGGTATGATTGGCATGCACCATTACCTGCAGGGGTTGCCAACATCAGTACTCGGTTGTATTGGCAACCCGAGGAACCGGTCTTGCTCGGAAACGAGCCGACTCAATCACCACAGAAACATCGACGCGTCATCATAGATGACTGTTCTCTCCCCCTCCCGACTCTGGCGATTGACGCATGTACCCATTCAACCACGACAATGAGTACACAGACCGACGAACAAGACGAGCAAGCTTTACCCACTGAATCGCGTATAAAGCAGAAGGAGAGGCTCAAAGCCGAAAAGGAAGCAGGCATCAAGCCTCGCCGCATTAAAAAGCACGTTGAAGACGGAAATGACGATTGCGGCGACGACTTGTCAGGACTCGGACAGGATCTTATGGCAACCTGGAGTACTGACGTCCCTGTTGAGCTGATAAGCTCCGACGAGGACGATGACCTGTTCCTTACCCTCCCCACATCTATGCCCGACGCACACGCTAACATATACAGCATAGTTGCTACACTATGCTACGGCCATAACAACTGCGTGGATAAGTTGGAGCTTTGTGGCGGTGAGGGTGGCATCTCAGAGCTTGCCTTCTCAAGGGGACTTTCCTCAGGCGGCAACTTGGACAAGACTACACATGTCGACCTGGGGGACCCCTCGGTGCAGCAGGTTATAGATCATTACTTTAAGATATGCTACGTACGAGTTGCCATACTGCAACCCAGCTGCCGCACCACAGGACCACCATCTTACTATAACTACAAAGTCAACTATAACACTTGGGAACAGCACCACAGAGAAGACTTACCACACATAATTTACTGTGGTAAAATTGCTGTAACCCAAGATGACGTTCAGAGGTGGTTTATACGCGAACAACCTACAGGAACATGGGTGGGCGATATCTCTCCATGGACGAAGCTTGCCAACCGACCACACATTACAACCGTACGCATTGACCAATGCGCTACGGGACTTAAGGATACGACTGGTGACTATATTAAGAAGCCGACAAATATCACCAGCAACGACGAGACAATTCTTAAACCTTTTGAGCGACTCAAGTGCAACGGTCAGCATGTGCACGCACAACCGTGCAACACCGAGCTTTCACTAGCACAAAGATATACTCGACGACTGCAGTCTGCCTTCGTGGAAGCCGTCTATCTGGCGAAAGCCATTGACACTACGCGCGGAAACGCGCCTATAAGTACTGCACATGCTTATCCTGCCGACCTTCCTGAGCAAGCTGAACCAGGCGAAGGTATGAGACGCATCGGTGATCGTATCATCCCAAAGGTGGCTACGTGCCCGGCATGCATCGACAACGTCCGAAAGGACAGTCCTAGCCATAACAGAGACCCTACGCAGTGCAAATATCATGACTCCATCTCTGTATATTGGCCATGTCCAGCATGTCAAAGGGATCTTACGAGAAGCAAGGGTGTTAAGAACCACCTTGATACCGAACCTGGTAAATGTCGTTTTGCTGAACCATTTAAACTACCAGACGACCACGACCCCGAAGGCAAAGCCGTGCCAGCTTGGTGGAAACCCTTACCTAAACCTGGTGAGGGCCAAGCTTCAGCTTCAGGTGGCCGCCAAGGCGCACGCGCCAGGCCACCGCGACCACGATCCTTCGGTAACGTCGATCCGACATCTGGTACTAGCAGCTACGACCTACTACGAGACGCCCCCGAGCGTGGAAACACGCCTTCTGCGTCTTCTAGTGACACGCCACAGGTAGCGGCCCGCCGCGGACGTCTACAAGGCGTACCACCACCTCCAGACGCAGTCAACACAGGGGATCAACTACGGAGAGCTACAAGGAACCCTCTTGCCTCCACCGGCTCTGGGGCTCCACGACTACCCGACTGGACGAGATTTGACATCCAACACAGTCTACAGAGTCTCCGTAGTCACGAACCCCATGTTGTGAAAAAGGAACTCCGAAAACTGCATCTGCGATGGTATCATGCGAAGGAGCCAAAGATGAGGCTAATCCTCGAAAAGGTGGGGCTTGATAACGTTCGACTGAACATGATCAAGGAAATCTGCGATACCTGTCGGGAATGTAGAGCATGGGAACGTCCAGGAAACTCAACATTACCATCGGTAAGCCTCCCTGGTAACTGGCTCGATGAAGGGGAAATGGACCTCATGTTTTACAAGAAACGGACCATATTTCATATTATGGACCGTTGTATTCGCCTGGCAGCAGGCCTAGAGATTTCCGACAGAGAACGTGACACTATCATCGACGCCTACCACTATTGCTGGATTGCCTATCACGGACCCTTCAAAGTTTTATACTCAGACGGAGAAGGCGCCCTGAATAACGATGCCGCTAAAACCATGATGGCCAATAAGGGCACGGAACTTCGTATCCGTGCTCCTGGCCAACGCGCGACTTCAATTGAGTCACGAAACGGCATTCTCAGAGGCGTCCTCCACATGATTGAGGAAGAATTGAATAGACACAACATCCCTGTTGTATTCACTAGAGTATTGGCGGAAGGCATCTTCGTTACTAATGCGTTTACGTTTTATAACGGAGTATCGCCATATCAGGCACACACAGGACGTCAGCCCTCCTTCCTTCCTGATCTCGATACCCTTGACTTTCCCAAGGGACCCGAGACTTCAGGACACGAACGAGAACGTCGTGTAAGGGAAGTCAGCCTCGAAGCCATAACTCAGGCTACTGCTGTAGCCAAGACAAATCGGGCTCTTAGGGCTAAGACGACTCCTGATGGTGCTCGCCTCTACTCATCAGGGGATTTGGTCGACTACCACCGACCTACTGCCACCAAGGACGACCATGGAGGCTGGAACGGCCCATTCCCGGTGATCCGAAACGTGCCTGAAAGAGGACATATTGTTGTCAAGGCAGGATCTCGTGAGGTAATTGTGATGTATCCTGATGCTCGTCACACACTATACATCGAATGTCTCCTCACACGGGAACTTGGCATGGATAATATGGCCATGCAAACCGTCCTTGCTTATGTGGCACACCTCAGCGCAGGGAAACCTGCCAAAGTTTTCGGGTATATCCCCGATTACAAGGGAAACCTTAATCTGTCAGACGACAGCAAGTTTCACCCGCGCGTACACTTAGCACTACAGTATCTCGTACGGAATTACTTCCGAGTAGAACATGTAGTAGCAGTTCGATTGGCTAAGAGTGTGTCAAGCCTACCTGCAGTAAAGTACGCCACCGGGTCTACGCTGATCCACTATGACAACGACATCAGCCCGGCGTTCCACTATTACGAATGCGTGGGCACTGGCTTAAACATTTCTCAGATCACTGGTAGCACTCACTCCAGACTTATTCAATGCTTGACTTCACGTGTCCCTTCCTTAGGATTTCACGACGATTTGGCTAAATATCAGCATCCAAGCAACACGTCTGGAGAACACGAGTCGCCTGGAAACAGGCCTTCTCCAGACACACCAGATGCTTCATCGCCGAGCGAAGGCCGTCTGTCGACAATCTATGAGGAAAATGAGGAACACAATATTGAAGCTATGATGCTGGAAGAGTGGTACGACGAGCTACGTATGGACCTTCATCCTACGACGATTACCGATGATTATCTTTATTGCGTCCCAACAACTATGCTGCCCGACCAGTGTGTTTTGGTTTCAGCATTTGTGGACGAAGATGATATTATATCATCAGATATGCTCGGAGACGAGCCGAAATCATGTGAGTCCTGTCTAGTCTCTCTTTGTTCAAACACAGCCGACGAACGAGAGCTACTCTCTAGACAGTGACGAATACGGTCCTTACGTTGAACTATGTTTTACATCAGAAATGTCTAAAATAGTGTTGGATCAGACTCAACTTGCACAGCTCGATACCGATATGGTCGCAACGATGAGAGTATATGTATCCTCTGCTGCTAAACGTGCTGTGGCTGTCAAAGAAGATGATCTACTAACCAAAGCCGACATAGCAGCACATCCAAAGGAGGTTAGTGAAGCCTTATATACTGAGCTCAAAATCTGGATTGATAATCGATGCTTTGAGATGTACGATTTTTCCAAAGCTTCCAACATCATGACATCCAGATATGTATACAAGTGGAAGTTCGTAAAGATGGGCACCGAGAACGTTAAAACCATTCGTCTCAGACTGGTCCTTCGTGGATTTATGGATACTGAGGCTTTTGATGTGGAAACATTCTCGGGAACCGCCCGAAGGCAGTCCCAACGACTCCTGGCAAGTGAAGCGGCATGCCATCCAGAGTGGATCTTAGCATCCATGGATATCGATAAGGCGTTCCTCAAGGGCTTGACCTATGAGGAACTTGCCCATGCCACCAGCGAGGAAACTCGCATGGTTTGCTTTACTCTTCCACCAGGAAGCGCTCAGGTACTTCGTACATTACCCGGCTTCTCATCCTACGACGAAAGTCGGCACTGTCTTAGATGCCTCAAACCAGGAACGGGTACTAAGGACGCTCCAAGAGCGTTCTCTCTCAAAATTCGTACGACCACACGAGCTATAGGACTTACACCGACCAGCTACGATTCTGAATTTGAATTCAGCCAAGACCTTCTGACGGCAAAACATGTCGATGATATTAATATGACAGGTCTAGAGAAAAATATAGACGACTATGTACAACGTGTCGAAAAGGTGTTTGGTAAATGCAAGCTCAACAAGCACACATATACGAACTGCGCCGTTCGCTACACTAAGAATGATCAGGGAGATGTGATCATGGACCAGGACGAGTACATTAAACAACTACGTCCTATCACACACCCAGAACTTACAGGAGCGGCGGCCGACGCCAAAGCCACGAAACTCATGACCGACATGTTCGTCAGCCTGCGAGGTGCCCTCGCCTATGCCCTTCTTACCCAAATCTGGCTCATGGTATATGTGGTCTCTCTTCAGAAAATTCAAGAGCCCACCAATTTGCAAGTCAGACGTTTGAATGCTGTGACGCGAAAGCTGATCAGCAGCCCGAAACGCATCACCTTCCCTCGGATGAAGCCGACGAATGAAGTTGACATCCATAGCGATTCGGGGTATCGGAAGCTTACCGGGGAGGAGGATGACGAGACCAAGGGCTACGGCATACGCGGGGCCAACGTACTACGGCGAGGAAACTCGCCTCAAGGCAAGTCCGTCGTTCACCTCTGTGACGGACTATGCAAATCACACCGATTACAGGTGAGGTCCAGTTATGCTGCGGAGGCACTTGCAGCCGCGCATAACCTTGATGAGTGTTACCCTACGCTCATTACTCTCCACGAGCTTAAGGCAGGGGCTTTGACTCCACGACAACTACGAGACATGCGTGAAGTTGGAGGCCTTGCTATCAAAGTCTCTCTTACCATAGACGCTGAGTCCGTCTACAAATCTTTATCAAGCAGGGATCTCAAAATACCTACAGAACGGACTCTGCTTGGACATATCAGCTGGATACGTGAGCTCATGGATATAGGTATAGT
The DNA here is from genome assembly GCA_963575745.1 of Prorocentrum cordatum. Lineage (NCBI taxonomy): Eukaryota > Dinophyceae > Prorocentrales > Prorocentraceae > Prorocentrum > Prorocentrum cordatum. The sequence continues at coordinate 282,075 of CAUYUJ010004891.1, read as the reverse complement.
ACATAATGTGCAATGGTGTGATACTAGGGATATGACCGCAGATGGGCATACAAAGGGAAGCATCGATCGGGAGCTGCTTCTGGAAGTGATGTCAGGCACTCAGTCATTTAAGTATGACGTGAAGCAATTTGTTCCCTTTCGGGGTCCCGAGGACAGAGACAAACCTAAGTCTAATCAATTTTAGTCTGTCCTTGTTGCCCTCGCGGTCCAGTTTGCCAGCACGGGCGCCTACTATAAAGGCGCCCCTTTAGCTGCTCGGAAACGAGCCTTATATTTCACGCCTGGCAACGAGCCGGCTTCGTACAACTCAGGCTCTTTGCCTTAATACACATTTGCTTGGTGAGGTATGGCCTAATTTTGGCTTACCTCTAACTAAGCCGATAGCCCTTCATTGTTTGAAGGGGCTGTCCTGTATTTGCGTGAAATACTTTGCGAGGAAACTCGCCTTACAGTCTGGTGTTTGACCAGACTGTACGCACTGTTTTCTTTTCTTTGCAAACAGTCGTGCGCGCGATCTTTGCGTGCGACTATGCTCTCCGTCTCCTCCCCTCCCGACTTTAAGGGTAGCTCTTTGGGAGATGTTACAGTATCGGGGGCATAGCTCGCGCGCCGCTGCCTTGGGCTCAAGGCACGCGCGCCCTATTTGCCCGGACACCGCGAGTGTTCGCTATGTGCTGGAAAGATTATTACATCGATCTTATCCTATCTTACCCATCCACCCCTCATACTGTACCTTCACAGCAGAGCGATGGATGCAATTTGCCAGGCTATATGCCCTATTTGAGTTACCAGGCTCACTTTCGACTTCCCCATCTTTGTAACTTTCTCGCCTGACGAAGGACACAATCTGCTCATGATCCGCCTGTCGCGCACGCGACGGCAGGACCCTGTGCACGCGGCAGCTGATAATGAAGCGCAGTCGCGGCTCGCGGGGGACCGGGAGTGACCGCGCGTAGCCCCCGACGTAGACGAGGCGCGCCTGGATCTTCCGATGGATGCAGGCTGGGGCGCCGTCGCGGGCCGAACGTAGACGAATCCTCGCGCGAGATCCCATGGCTAGCGTTGACGGCTTCCGCATCCTGGTGGACGCGACGCTCCGGCACCTGTTCGGGCTGCGGACTTGCCCGAACTGCCCGCGGTGCAATCACGCCGAAGGGGGGGTCCCGTGCCAGGACCTGTTCGGAAGCAACGCCATGCCAGGCGGGGGCGCGTTCGGGCGCGTGGATGCCTACTACGTGTCCATAGAAGCGCAGAAATCCACGGGGTCTCTGCACGCACACTGCCAGGTATTCATACAGTGCCTGCACCAGCACACGCCGCTCGAGGAGGCGTTCGAAATTGCCCGTGACGAAGTGCAGGACCGGGGCAAGAAGATTGTGGAGGGGTATTTGGAGCACAAGAGTCGCGTCTGTCGGCAGGTATATTCGCAGCAGGTGTCGGGGGAGGACATCAATCGGAGGCTGGAGGAGGCGGAGAAGTCGTGGCCGGAGTTCAAAGACGAGGGCGGGCTCCTTGGCAGGCCCGCGTTTCAAACGCGCACACTTTATTCAAAAGCACCGACGAGGGAGGCTCAGGACGACGCTGTGGCATGGGAGAAAGAATATCTGGACGCGGACGTGCAGTACTTGCAAGAGAGGAAGCAGAACCACGTCCATTTGAAGAATGAAGAGACCGGGGAGCGAGTGCCTTTGCCGGCGTGCCGTCGGAAGGACAACCCGAAGTTGTGTAAGGCGGATTTTCCGCGCACGGCGCAGATCATTGACCGCGCCATCGTCGTGTGTCCGGGGCAGGCGGTGGCGTTGGACATGCCGAAGGCAGGGCGTCGGAATCGGACCGGCAGCCTACGCGGGCCGATGAATCACGCGAGCCTGAACGGCACGCATCCGTGCATGTTGTCCGCGCAGCGATTCAATTCGGACGTGCAGCTGCCGTATCGATTTCCCATCACGAAGGTCTGTTGCACGTGCCAGAAAGCATGCGACAAGAAGCTCGACGACGCAGCGATCATCAGGGTCGCGCAGATGGCGCAGGACGCGCAGGCAGGATACGCCTGCGACTACTGTACGAAGCGGCAGCCCATGGCCTTCCACGAGGTGAGAGTGTTGCTCGGAAGGCAGCTGCAGGGCGAGAGCGTGAATCGGATCGGTAAGAGGGTAGCGAACCGAATCATGAGCGACGCGTATGGCAAGGGCATCGTGCGCGGCCAAGTCGAATGTGCAAACCTGAGGGCCTTCGCGCGAGAGGGCGACGTGACTGCGGCGGAGGCAATGAAGTCGTGCCAGACGACAGCTTTTTACGGGCGCGAGTGCGTGGACTTGGTCGAGCGCTTGGCAGACCGCGCGGCTGGGGGTCGCAGAGCTCAGTTTGCCGAAGTTGACATGCGGCAGAAGAGACGCCGAAAGGTGACTGTTCGAGATGTGGGCATGTTGTATGGGCTGCGTCCGAAGAGTTCCGGCCTGTGGGACCTATCTCCGTATGAGTTCGCAACGTACTGGACGCCGGTGTTGCTGTCCTTCCCGACGAGAATCGCAGATGCGGAGAATCCGCGCCATCATGCAGTCTTGACACAGTGGGGCAAGGACAAACTGCGTCAGGGGCGGGGGAACGCGAGTCTGGAGGAGGACTTGGTGCCCGGGGTGGACTACACGGTGAAGGACGACGGAGGTGACGACTGGGTTCCTTATCCGGACACCGAAGGGTGCGCCCACCTTCGCCACGCGTGGATTCTGAAGCGGAACAGGAGGCCCATGGCACCAACTTTTTTCGGAGCGCCCGTGCCGCGCGGGCGTCCAGGGGAAGCGGAGCGGTCGGCGCGCATCGTCATTACGTATTTCCACCCGTGGACCCTGAGGCCCGACGTGGCGGACCAACACGTAGTGTTCGCAGGGAACCTGCGTGGCGAAGCACCGACGTGGGGCGCAGCCATGGTTGAGTGGCTGGACGGCGGAGTGCAGACGAAGGAGGCCGCGCGGCACGTGGGGAATTTCCTGAGTGTGTACGGCGTCCGGCCACGGGATGCTGGCGAAGCGGAGGAACGGAGCGACGAAGACGTGAGCGACGTGGAATTAGACGTGGGCTTCGATCAGCTCGACGAGGCGCTGAAGTCGCGCGCGGGCGGGAAGCGACGGAAAGACGGGGACGGAGACAGCACCAGCGAGGAGGAGGGTGCGGACGACGGAGCTGGAGGCACGTCTCATTACGACAACTCGAAGTTGGGCATGGCTGTGGCGCAGCAGGCGTGGGGGCTTCGGGACGGCGAAACGCCGCTCAGCGAGGTAGCAGGCGCTTGGCCGGCAGAGCAGGCCTGTGACTTGGACTTGGTTCTCCGGGAAGCGCGGAAGTCTCGGAACAAAGAGTGTTCCATGGCCGACAGGATGACAGACGCCGCTGGAGGAGTCGCGGTCGCGGTCGCGGCCGCCACATCGGATGACGTGGCCAGGTGGCTCGCGGACCTCGAGTTCCGGATGGACAAGGACACGGGGCGGCGCGTAGTGAACGCGAAGCAGTTCGAGATGGTGAAGAAGGTGGCGCGTCGGGTAATGCAGGAGATCGATGGCGAGGGGGTGGATGAAGCGGCTATGGGGGGACCCCTGCAGTGGTGCATGCGCGGGGGCCCAGGGGCGGGCAAATCACACGTCTTGCTCATTCTTCGCCACGAGCTGTTCGAGGGGTTGATGAAGTGGACGATCGGGGTGAACTTCCAAATCACCGCCCTGCAAGCCGTCATGGCGCAGCTGCTAGGAGGGGACACCATCCACCATGCGTGCGGCATGCCAGCTATCAAGCGGGGAGCCGACCAGGGGGGGGATGTCAAGCTGCAGTACGAGACTGCCAAGCGCGTGCTCCAGTGGAGGTGGCTGTTTATCGACGAGATCAGCATGGTGAGCGCCAGACTCCAGGCAGAAGTAGACGCGAAACTGCGAGGGGTGATCCGGGATGTGGGCACGACGAAGCGCGGAGACGGAGGCGTGCCGCGCCCGTTCGGCGGCTTGAACGTCGTGCTGAGTGGTGACTTCTGGCAACTGGCACCCCCCGACGGTGGCTTCCTGGCGGACGTCCCCACCGAGCGCATCTCGGCGGCGCGCAAGTACACCTCCCTGCCACCCGTTCTGCATGGTCAATCACTACTGTGGGGTGGAGCCGAGCGCGGGGTTCAGGGCGTGACCGAGCTGGTGGAGTGCGAGCGGTGCGACGACGCCTGGCTGAAGGAGGTGCAGGGAGAATTCCGTACAGGGGCGCTGACGGCGAACGCGCACGCGTTCTTGCACGGCAGGGACACCACCATTACGGGGAGCTGGCTGCACGGAGACGTGGGTTGCCGGAATCGGGCATGTCGGGAGTTGTGCGAAGGCGCAAGAGATGAGGCGGCGGGGGCAGCGGGCCAACGACGAAGACGCCACGTAACGCCGAAGGAGATCCGCCAGCAAGAGTGTCAGGTGTGCAGAGGGGAACGTGCGCGGCGCCGTCTGGTGGTGGATGGCCCGGACGACCCGCGTCTGCAGTCGGAGAAGTTCCTCACCGCGCCGGGAGTGTTTCCGAACAACGACGTCAAGTATGAGGCCAACAAGCTGCGAGCGTCGCAGTACGCGCGCAGGCACGGGAAGCCGATGGTGCACGTCCCTGCGCGGGATACGCCGACGCCGGAGGCGCTCCGCGAGCGACCAGATCTGCCGCAGCAGAAGATGGCATGGCTCCAACGACACGACAAGGAGAGCGGAGACTTGTACGGCTTCTTGCCCATCGCAGAAGGCATGCCAGTCGCCTTGACTGATCACATCGATCGCAGCGACGACAAGAACCTCCTGCGCGGTCGCGTCGGCCGTGTTCAGTCTTGGGTTTGCGACGGGGACGGAGAGCACGATCCGGTCACGCGCGGTGGTGAGACCATTCTGAAGAAAACACCGAAGGTGATTTTCGTGTTGTTCGACGAAGGCGACGACGGAATGGGCGGTCGGAAGCCGTGCAAGTGGACGATCGAGGGATTAAGGACGCCGGGGTTGTAGCCGGTGGTTCCGCAAAAGAAGGAGTGGTTCGTGGACAAAGGTCGTCCGCACCCGCGACTGAAGGTGAAGAGACGGCAGTTCCCGCTGGCTCCGGCCTTCGGGGTGACGGCCCATGCGGTGCAGGCACAAACTCTTAAACAGGGTGTCATCGTGGACCTAGGCATCGGCGGGGGCACGTCACCTTTGTCGAGTTACGTGGCACTGACGAGGGTACAGCGCCGGGAGGACATGCTGATCTTTCGTCCATTCGAGATTGCGCCGTATCAGAAGAAGGACGAGCGGAGGGGGCCGGGATTGCTGTTGCGCACCCTGCGCGGGGAAGTCTTGGACTGGGAGGCGATAGAGAAGGAGTTCATGCCGTCCGGCAGGTGCGCGGTCTGCGGGTGCACGAAGTACAAGAACATGTACCCAACGGTCGGGCAGTGGAGCCGCGCAGATGGGCTCCGCGCGTGCACCGTGTGCCTGGAAGACAAGAAGAGGGCGGGCACACCGTGGCAATGCATGGAGTGTGGTCTATGGAAGCGCCAGGAGGCTTTCCACGCGTCACAGCACCACCCGTCGTAGTTGACCACGCGGCGCTGCGTGGACTGCCCCGAGAGACGGAGTTGCCGCGTGCGCGAGAGTCGGAAGTACGAAGAGGCGTTCGCGCACCACCAGTGGGAGCTGGCAGGGAACAGCCGGTGCAAAGGGTGTGTGTGCGCAGAATGTTTCGAGCTGAAGCGGAAGCTTCAGTGCTCCCGCTGCGGGGAGGAGAAGCTGCCAGCGGCATTCCAGAAAGCGGACATTCACAACGATGAGCGGCTTTGCAAGGAGTGCCGAAAGACGGCGAGACAGGAGGAGAAGGAGCGTGCCGAAGAGATGGAAGTGCTTCTGTGCGTAGGGTGCGGGGCGCAAAAACGCGGCGAGGAATTCATTGACCACATGAGGACAAGGGAGAGTAAGGCTGGGCGGAAGTGCCGCGCGTGCATGGAAGCAGATGCTCAGGCGCGCCGACAGGAATCGCGGTTCTGCGCGGAATGCGGCCGCGAGAAGGAGGAGAGCCAGTTCTCCCCGTGGATGTGGAGGGGCGTCGCAGCCACAAAGCGGAGGTGCAAGCGCTGCGTCGAGTCTGGACGAACCCCGCGCGGGCAGTGGAGATGCATCGGATGCAGAAGGACAATCGGGATTAAAGAGTTTAGCACGTGGCTGAGTGGGCGGTCTGTCACGAAACCAAACGGAAAGCAGCGATGCAATGGGTGCTACGCAGAGCAAAGAAACGCTGAGAAGAGAATCGCCGAAGCCAACGCCGAGGCGATGTTAAAGGCGAAGCGTGGGATGTGAGCAGCGCGGTGCTGCGTCGGGGAGGTGGGCGGCAGAGCGGTTTCGAGCGCGAGGTGGTCGGGCGTGTGAGGGAGGGTGGGTGGGTGGAGTGCGGGGTGGGTGGTAGAGTGTCGGGCGAGAAATTGTCGAGTGGGGTGGCCCAAGAACAAAGGTCCCAGGGCGGGGTGGGGGTGTCGGACGAGGTCGACGGCGGGGCGGTTTCGAGCGAGAAATTGTCGGGTGGGGTGGCCCACGAACAGAGGTTCCAGGGCGGGGTGGGGGCGGGGCAGGCTCGGGCAAGAAATTGTCGGGTGGGGTGGCCCAAGAACAGAGGTCCCAGGGCGAGGTGGGGGTGTCGGACCAGGTCAATGGCACCGGTTTCGGGCGAGAGATTGCCGGGTGGGGTGGCTCAAGAACAGAGGTTCCAGGGCGGGGTGGGGGTGTCGGGCCAGGTCGACGGCGGGGCGGTTGTCGGGTGGGGTGGCCCCAAAACAGTGGTCCCATGGAGGGGTGGGGGAGTCGAACCAGGTCGACGGCGGGGCGGTTTCGGGCGAGAAATTGTCGGGTCGGGCGGCCCCAGAACGTGGTGGCCCAAGAACACAAGTCCCGGGGCGGGGTGGGGATGTCGGACCAGGTCACCGGCGGGGCGGTTTCGGGCGAGAAATTGCCGGGTGGGGCGGCCCAAGAACAGAGGTCCCAGGGCGGGGTGGGGGTGTCGGACCAGGTCGACGGCGGGGCGGTTTTTGGGCGAGAATTGTAGAATGGGTAGCCCAAGAACAGAGGTCAGGGCGGTGTGGGGTGTCGGAACCAGGTCGACGGCGGAGCGGTTTCGGGCGAGAAAATGTCGGGTGGGGTGGTCCAAGAACAGAGGTCCCAAGCGGGGTGGGGGGTCGAACCAGGTCGACGGCGGCGGTTTCGGGCGAGAAATTGTGGGTGGGGTGGCCCAAGAGGAGGTCCCAGGGCGGGGTGGGGGTGTCGGACCAGGTCGACGGCGGGGCACTTTCGGGCGAGAAATTGTCGGGTGGGGTGGCCCAAGAACAGAGGTCCCAGGGCGGGGTGGGGGCGTCGGACCAGGTCGACGGCGGAGCGGTTTCGGGCGAGAAATTGTCGGGTCGGGTGGCCCAAGAGCAGAGGTCCCAGGGCGACGTGGGGGTGTCGGACCAGGTCGACAGCGGGGCGGTTTCGGGCGAGAAATTGTCGGGTGGGGTGGCTCAGTAGCAGAGGTCCCAGGGCGGGGTGGCGATGTCGGACCAGGTCGACGGCGGGCCGGCTTCGGGCGAGAATTTGTAGGGTGGGGTGGCTCAAGAACAGAGGTCCCAGGGCGGGGTGGGGGTGTCGGACCAGGTCGACGGCGGGGCGGTTTCGGGCGAGAAATTGTCGGGTGGGGTGGCCAGGAACAAGGTCCCAGGGCGGGGTGGGGGTGTCGGACCAGGTCGACGGCGGTGCGGTTTCGGGAGAGAAATTGTCGGGTGGGGTGGCCCAAAAACAATGGTCCCAGGGCGGGGTGGGGGGTGTTCGGACCAGGTCGACGGCGGGCAGTTTCGGGCGAGAAATTGTCGGGTGTGGGGTGGCCCAAGAACAGAGGTCCCCGGGCGGGGTGGGAGTGTCGGAGCAGGTCGACGGCGGGGCGGGTTTCGGGCGAGAATTGACAGGTGGGGTGGCCCAAGAACAAAGGTCCCAGGGCGAGGTGGGGGTGTCGGACCAGGTCGACAGCGGGCCGCTTTCGGGCGAGAAATTGACGGTGGGAGTGGTTCAAGACAGAAAGGTCCCAGGGCGAGGTGGGGGTGTCGGACCAGGTCGACGGCGGGGCAGTTTCAGGGACCAGGATTGCCGAGTGGGGTGGCCCAAGAAGGCAGTGATGGCCCAGGGTCCCAGGCGTGGGGGTGTCGGACCAGGTCGACGGCGGGGCGGTTTCGGGCGAGAAATTGTCAGGTGGGGTGGCCCAAGAACAGAGGTCCCAGGGCGAGGGGGGGTGTCGGACCAGGTCGACGGCGGGGCGGTTTCGGGCGAGGAATTGACGGTTGGGGTGGTTCAAGAACAGGTCCCAGGGCGGGGTGGGGGTGTCGCGCCAAGTCGACGGCGGGGCGGTTTCGGGCGAGAAATTGTCGGGTGGGGCGGCTCCGAACAGAGGTCCCAGGGCGGGGTGGGGGTGTCGGACCAGGTCGACGGCGGGACAGTTTCGGGCGAGAAATTGTCGGGTGGGGTGGCCCAAGAACAGAGGTTCCAGGGCGGGGTGGGGGTGTCGGACCAGGTCGACGGCGGGGCGGGCTCGGGCGAGACATTGTCGGGTGGGGTGGCCCAAGCACAGTGGTCCCAGGCGGGGGGGGCGGGGTGGGGGTGTCGGACCAAGCCCGACGGCGATGCGGTTTTCGGGCGAGAAATTGTCGGTGGGGTGGCGCATGAACAGAGGTCTCAGGGTCGTGCTGGGGGTCACTCGGAATCGGTCGACGGGGGGACGGTTTCGGGCGAGAAATTGTCGGGTGTGGTGGCCCGAGAAGATTATCACAGAACGGGGTGGAAGTGTCGGAGCCAGGTCGACGGCGTGGTGGTGGCGGTTTCGCGTGTGAGAAACTGTGTGGGGGGGTGGCCCAGGAACCGCGGTCCTGGCGGGGTTAGGGTGTCGGACCGGTCGACGGCGGGGCGGTTTCGGGCGAGAAATTGTCGGGTGTGGTGGCCCAAGAGATGGCCCCAGACGGGTGGAGTCGGCCCAGTCGACGGCCGCGGGGCGGGTTGGATAAAGGTGGTATACAGGTGGGGTGGCCCAAGAGCAGAGGTCCCAGGGCGGGGTGGGCGTGTCGGACCAGGTCGATGGCGGGGCGGTTTCGGGAGAGAAATTGTCGGGTGGGGTGGGCCAAGAACAGAGGTCCCAGGGCGAGCTGGGGGTGTCGGACCAGGGCGACGGCGGGGCGGTTTCGGGCGAGAAAGTGTCGGGTGGGGTGGCCCAAGAACAGTGATCCCAGGGCGGGGTGGGGGTGTGGGACCAGGTCGACGGCGGGGCGGTTTCGGGCGAGAAATTGCCAGGTTGGGTGGCCCAAGAACAGAGGTCCCAGGGCGGGGTGGGGGTGTCGGACCAGGTCGACGGCGGGGCGGTTCGGGCGAGAAATTGTAGACTGGGGTAGCCCAAGAACAGAGGTTTCAGGGCGGGGTGGGGGTGTCGGACCAGGTCGACGGCGGGGCGGTTTTCGAGCGAGAAATTGACGGTTGGGGTGGCCCAAGAACAGAGGTCCCAGGGCGGGGTGGAGGGGGGGTGGTCGAACCAGGTCGACGGCGGGGCGGCTTCGGGCGAGAAATTGCCGGGTGGGGCGGCCCAAGAGCAGAGGTCCCAGGGCGGGGTGGGGGTGTCGGACCAGGTCGACGGCGGGGCAGTTTCGGGCGAGAAATTGTCGGGTTGGGTGGCCTAAGAACAGAGGTCCCAGGGCGGGGTGGGGGTGTCGGACCAGGTCGACGGCGGAGCGGTTTCGGGCGAGAAATTGTCGGGTCGGGTGGCCCAAAAACAGAGGTCCCAGGGCGAGGTGGGGGTATCGGACCAGGTCGACGGCGGGGCGGTTTCGGGCGAGAAATTGTCGGGTGCGACAGGCTCCAGAAGGCTGGCGGTGTCAGACGTGGTGGAGCCGTTGTGGGGGGGCCCCGGCGAGGATTTTGCTGAGTGGGCAGCCTCGAAAAACTTATACCCAGAGGGTTCAGGAGGCTGGCGGTGTCAGGCGCGGAGAAGGATGCCCCGCACGCCTCATGGGGTCGGCGGATTCCTTTCCGGGTTCGTGGGTCGATCATGTTCCCGGAAAGGGCTTAGGCCCAGGGTTCTCTTTTAGAGGTTTACCCCCCGAGATGGGCCGGCGAATTTCTTTTGCGATGAATAACGAGGTCGCGAAGGGCCGGCGAATTAAACGTTGAGGATGTCTCGAGCCTAACGCTTGTTTTTCAGAATTGGTTGAGGATGTCTCGAGCGAAAAGATCAATACATCAAGATCAATACATCAGACTTCGGCACGGTACATCAAGATCGATACAATCAGCATTGCACTTGCCCGTCACCCAATCAGGTGTCTTTGAAAACGTTGCCAGGCGTTATATTTCTATATTCCTTTCCGGGTTCATGGGTCGATCATGTTCTTCCATGTTCCTTCGCTCTACGGGCCTCTTTTGCCGTGCTCCTGTTTTTTTTTCTGCCGTGCTTCTTAGCTCTTGAGGTCTATTCTGCCGTGCTACTGGTCTCTTTTTGCCGTGCTCCTTCGCTCTTGGCGCCTACTCTGCCGTGCTCCTTAGCTCTTGGGGCCTATTCTGCCGTGCTCGTGGTCTTTTTCCCGGAAAGGGCTTAGGCCCAGGGTTCTCTTTTAAAGGTTTACCCCTGGAGATGGGCCGGCGAATTTCTTTTGCGATAAATAACGAGGTCGCGAAGGGCCGGCGAATTAAAAGTTGAGGATGTCTCGAGCGAAACGCTTGTTTTCCCGGAAAGGGCGTAGGCCCAGGGTTCTCTTTTCCCGGAAAGGGCGTAGGCCCAGGGTTCTCTTTGAGTAGGTTTAGCCCCGGTTTTGACGGCTGTAGGGCCCGCGAATTTCTTCTGCAATAAATGACGAGGTCGCGTAGGGCCGGCGAACTAAAATTTGAGGATGTCTCGAGCGAAACGCTTGTTTTTCAGAATTTGTTGAGGATGTTTCGAGCGAAACGCTTGTTTTGTGTTGTAGATTGTCCTCTCCTGGGGACCTGAATTCTGAAGATCTCTCAAGTGGATTGCTTGTTTTCACGTGCCCAGGTCTTGAGGATGTCTCGAGCGAGACGCTTGGTTTCACGCCTCCAGGTGGCCCAGACAGATGTCTAGCATGAGGATTTGTTGAGGATGTCTCGAACCAGAGGCTTGTTTTCGCGTGTCCAGGTCGCCCAGGCGGATGTCTAGCATGAGGATGTGTCGAGGAAGTCTCGATCGAGACGCTTGTTTGCACGTGTCCAGGTTGCCCATGCGGATGCCTAGCATGAGGATGTGTTGAGAATGTCTCGAGCGATACGCGTGTTTTCACGTGTCCAGGTCGCCCAGGCGGATGTCTAACATGAAGATGTGTTGAGGATGTCTCGAGCGATACGTTTGCTTTCACGTGTACAGGTCGCCAAGGCGGATGTCTAGAATGAGGAGGTGTTGAACACGTCTCGAGCGAAACGCTTGTTTTCACGTGCCCAGGTCACCCAGGCGACGTCTCACATGAAGATGTGTTGAGGATGTCTCGAGCGAACTGCTTGTTTTCACGTGTCCAGTTCGCCCAGGCGGATGTCTAGCATGAGAATGTGTTGAGGATGTGTTGAGCGAACGTTTGTTTTCACGTGTCCAGGTCGCTCAGGCGGATGTCTAGAATGAGGATTTTGACAGGATGTCTCGAGCGAAACGCTTGTCCCCAGCACGTTCCGTAGCGCGTCCCCTTGGCACGTCCCGCGGTGCGTCCCCATGGCACGTCCCCTGGCACGTCGCTTGGCGCGTCCCTTGAGACGTTCCGCGGCGCGTCCTCCTGGCATGTCCCCCTGTCAATTAGCTCTGCGGCAGATCCTATGTGTTCAGGCAGCTCGAGCTTAAGATCCAGATCACTTCGGTCAGGACTCGGATGCAAAGGAGGACTCGATCCACGACGCTATAGAGCACAACCGCGGCATGGCACATCGCAATTCAGCACGGTGCAGCACAGCACAGACTTCGGCACGGTACATCAAGATCGATACATCAGCATTGCAACCTGGCACGTTCCTTGGCACGTTCCGTGGGGCGTCCCTTGGCGAGTCCCCCTGGCACGTCGCGTGGCGCGTCCCCTGGCACATTCCCGTGGCACATCCATTGGCACGTTCCGTAGCGCGTCCCCTTGGCACGTCCTACGGTGCGACCCCATGGCACGTCCCCTGGCACGTCGCCTGGCGCGTCCCTTGGGACGTTTCGCGGCGCGTCCTCCTGGCATGTCCCCCTGTCAATTATATAGCTCTGGGGCAGCTTCTATGTGTTCAGGCAGCTCGAGCTTAAGATCCAGATCAGTTCGGTCAGGACTCGGATGCAAAGGAGGACTCGATCCACGACGCTATAGAGCACAACCGCGGCACGGCACATCGCAATTCAGCACGGTGCAGGCACAGCACAGACTTCGGCACGGTACATCAAGATCGATACAATCAGCATTGCACTTGCCCGTCACCCAATCAGGTGTCTTTGAAAACGTTGCCAGGCGTTATATTTCTATATTCCTTTCCGGGTTCATGGGTCGATCATGTTCTTCCATGCTCCTTCGCTCTACGGGCCTCTTTTGCCGTGCTCCTGTTTTTTTTCTGCCGTGCTTCTTAGCTCTTGAGGTCTATTCTGCCGTGCTACTGGTCTCTTTTTGCCGTGCTCCTTCGCTCTTGGCGCCTACTCTGCCGTGCTCCTTAGCTCTTGGGGCCTATTCTGCCGTGCTCGTGGTCTTTTTCCCGGAAAGGGCTTAGGCCCAGGGTTCTCTTTTAAAGGTTTACCCCTGGAGATGGGCCGGCGAATTTCTTTTGCGATAAATAACGAGGTCGCGAAGGGCCGGCGAATTAAAAGTTGAGGATGTCTCGAGCGAAACGCTTGTTTTCCCGGAAAGGGCGTAGGCCCAGGGTTCTCTTTTCCCGGAAAGGGCGTAGGCCCAGGGTTCTCTTTGAGTAGGTTTAGCCCCGGTTTTGACGGCTGTAGGGCCCGCGAATTTCTTCTGCAATAAATGACGAGGTCGCGTAGGGCCGGCGAACTAAAATTTGAGGATGTCTCGAGCGAAACGCTTGTTTTTCAGAATTTGTTGAGGATGTTTCGAGCGAAACGCTTGTTTTGTGTTGTAGATTGTCCTCTCCTGGGGACCTGAATTCTGAAGATCTCTCAAGTGGATTGCTTGTTTTCACGTGCCCAGGTCTTGAGGATGTCTCGAGTGAGACGCTTGGTTCCACGCCTCCAGGTGGCCCAGACAGATGTCTAGCATGAGGATTTGTTGAGGATGTCTCGAACCAGAGGCTTGTTTTCACGTGTCCAGGTCGCCCAGGCGGATGTCTAACATGAGCATTTGTTGAGGATGTCTCGAGCGAGACGCTTGTTTGCACGTGTCCAGGTTGCCCAGGCGGATGTCTAGCATGAGGATGTGCTGACAACGTCTTGAGCGAAACGCGTGTTTTCACGTGTCCAGGTCGCCCAGGCACAGCACAGCCCTCGGCACGGTACATCAATATCGATATCCTTAGCACTGGCACGTTCCGCGGAGCGTCCTGTGGCGAGTCCCCCTGGCACGTCGCGCGGTGCACGTCCATTGGCACGTTCCGTAGCGCGTCCCCTTGGCACGTCCCGCGGTGCGTGCCCATGGCACGTCCCCTGGCACGTCGCCTGGCGCGTCCCTTGGGACGTTCCGCGGCGCGTCCTCTTGGCATGTTCCCTCTGTCGATTAGTTCTGGGGCAGCTACCATCTGCTCAGGCAGCTCGAGCTTACGATCCAGATCAGTTCGGTGAGGACTCGGATGCCAGGGAGGACTCGATCCACAACGCTATATAGAGCACAATCGCGGCATGGCACATCGCAGTTCAGCACGGCCCAGCACAGCACAGCCGTCGGCACGGTACATCAAGATCGATACACTCAACTATGCACCTTGGCGCGTTCCGTGGCGAATCCACCTGGCACGTCGCGCGGCGCGTCCCCTGGCACGTCGCGCGGTGCACGTCCATTGGCACGTTCCGTAGCGCGTCCCCTTGGCACGTCCCGCGGTGCGTCCCCATGGCACGTCCCCTGGCACGTCGCCTGGCGCGTCCCTTGGGACGTTCCGCGGCGCGTCCTCCTGGCATGTCCCCTGTCAATTAGCTCTGGGGCAGCTTCTATGTGTTCAGGCAGCTCGAGCTTACGCTCCAGATCAGTTCGGTGAGGACTCGGATGCCAGGGAGGACTCGATCCACAACGCTATATAGAGCACAATCGCGGCATGGCACATCGCAGTTCAGCACGGCGTAGCACAGCACAGCCCTCGGCACGGTACATCACCATCATCGATACATTCAGCATTGCATGTGCCCGTCGCCCAATCAGGTGTCTTTGAAATGTTGCAATGCCTTACATGCCTATGTTCCTTTCCGGGTTCGTGGGTCGATCATGTTTCAGAATGTGTTGAGGATGTCTCGAGCGAAACGCTTGTTTTGTGTTATAGATGGTCCTCTCTTGGGGACCAGAATTTAGAGGATCTCTCAAGTGAAATGCTTGGTTTCACGTGCCCAGGTCTTGGGGATGTCTCGAGCGAGACGCTTGGTTTCACGTCTCCAGGTTGCCCAGGCAGAGGTCAAGCGCCAGGATTTGTTGCGGATGTCTCGAGCGAGACGCTTGGTTTCACGCGTCCTCGTCGCCCAGGCGGATGTCTAGAATGAGGAGGTGTTGAGGAAGTCTCGATCGAGATGCTTGTTTGCACGTGTCCAGGTTGCCCAGGCGGATGCCTAGCATGAGGATGTGTTGAGAATGTCTCGAGAGATACGCTTGTTTTCACGTGTCCAGGTCGCCCAGGCGGATGTCTAACATGAAGATGTGTTGAGGATGTCTCGAGCGAGACGTTTGCTTTCACGTGTACAGGTCGCCAAGGCGGATGTCTAGAATGAGGAGGTGTTGAAAACGTCTCGAGCGAAACGCTTGTTTTCACGTGCCCAGGTCACCCAGGCGGACGTCTCACATGAAGATGTGTTGAGGATGTCTCGAGCGAACTACTTGTTTTCACGTGTCCAGTTCGCCCAGGCGGATGTCTAGCATGAGAATGTGTTGAGGATGTGTTGAGCGAAACGTTTGTTTTCACGTGTCCAGGTCGCTCAGGCGGATGTCTAGAATGAGGATTTTGACAGGATGTCTCGAGCGAAACGCTTGTCCCCAGCACGTTCCGTAGCGCGTCCCCTTGGCACGTCCCGCGGTGCGTCCCCATGGCACGTCCCCTGGCATGTCGCCTGGCGCGTCCCTTGAGACGTTCCGCGGCGCGTCCTCCTGGCATGTCCCCCTGTCAATTAGCTCTGCGGCAGATACTATGTGTTCAGGCAGCTCGAGCTTAAGATCCAGATCAGTTCGGTCAGGACTCGGATGCAAAGGAGGACTCGATCCACGACGCTATAGAGCACAACCGCGGCATGGCACATCGCAATTCAGCACGGTGCAGCACAGCACAGACTTCGGCACGGTACATCAAGATCGATACAATCAGCATTGCACTTGCCCGTCACCCAATCAGGTGTCTTTGAAAACGCTGCCATGCGTTACATTTCTATATTCCTTTCCGGGTTCGTGGGTCGATCATTTTCTATTTTGTTCTTTCGTTCTTGGGGCCTTTTCTGCCGTGCCCCTGATCTTTTTCCTGGAAAGGGCGTAGGCCCAGGGTTCTCTTTTAGGGGTTTGCCCCCCGATCTGACGGCTGTAGAGCCGGCGAATTTCTTTTGCGATAAACAAGGAGATCGCGTAGGGCCAGCGAATTAAAAAGTTGAGGATGTCTCGAGCGAAACGCTTGCTTTTCAGAATTTGTTGAGGATGTCTCGAGCGAAACGCTTGTTTTGTGTTATAGATGGTCCTCTCTTGGGGACCAGAATTTAGAGGATCTCTCAAGTGAAATGCTTGGTTTCACGTGCCCAGGTCTTGGGGATTTCTCGAGCGAGACGCTTGGTTTCACGTCTCCAGGTTGCCCAGGCAGAGGTCAAGCGCCAGGATTTGTTGCGGATGTCTCGAGCGAGACGCTTGGTTTCACGCGTCCTCGTCGCCCAGGCGGATGTCTAGAATGAGGAGGTGTTGAGGAAGTCTCGATCGAGATGCTTGTTTGCACGTGTCCAGGTTGCCCAGGCGGATGCCTAGCATGAGGATGTGTTGAGAATGTCTCGAGAGATACGCTTGTTTTCACGTGTCCAGGTCGCCCAGGCGGATGTCTAACATGAAGATGTGTTGAGGATGTCTCGAGCGAGACGTTTGCTTTCACGTGTACAGGTCGCCAAGGCGGATGTCTAGAATGAGGAGGTGTTGAAAACGTCTCGAGCGAAACGCTTGTTTTCACGTGCCCAGGTCACCCAGGCGGACGTCTCACATGAAGATGTGTTGAGGATGTCTCGAGCGAACTACTTGTTTTCACGTGTCCAGTTCGCCCAGGCGGATGTCTAGCATGAGAATGTGTTGAGGATGTGTTGAGCGAAACGTTTGTTTTCACGTGTCCAGGTCGCTCAGGCGGATGTCTAGAATGAGGATTTTGACAGGATGTCTCGAGCGAAACGCTTGTCCCCAGCACGTTCCGTAGCGCGTCCCCTTGGCACGTCCCGCGGTGCGTCCCCATGGCACGTCCCCTGGCATGTCGCCTGGCGCGTCCCTTGAGACGTTCCGCGGCGCGTCCTCCTGGCATGTCCCCCTGTCAATTAGCTCTGCGGCAGATACTATGTGTTCAGGCAGCTCGAGCTTAAGATCCAGATCAGTTCGGTCAGGACTCGGATGCAAAGGAGGACTCGATCCACGACGCTATTGAGCACAACCGCGGCATGGCACATCGCAATTCAGCACGGTGCAGCACAGCACAGACTTCGGCACTGTACATCAAGATCGATACAATCAGCATTGCAACCTGGCACGTTCCTTGGCACGTTCCGTGGGGCGTCCCTTGGCGAGTCCCCCTGGCACGTCGCGTGGCGCGTCCCCTGGCACATTCCGTGGCACATCCATTGGCACGTTCCGTAGCGCGTCCCCTTGACACGTCCTACGGTGCGACCCCATGGCACGTCCCCTGGCACGTCGCCTGGCGCGTCCCTTGGGACGTTTCGCGGCGCATCCTCCTGGCATGTTCCCTTGTCAATTAGCTCTGGGGCAGCTGCTATGTGCTCAGGCAGCTCGAGCTTAAGATCCAGATCAGTTCGGTCAGGACTCGGATGCAAAGGAGGACTCGATCCACGACGCCATTGAGCACAACCGCGGCATGGCACATCGCAATTCAGCACGGTGCAGCACAACACAGCCCTCGGCACGGTACATCAAGATCGATACAATCAGCATTGCATGTGCCCGTCACCCAATCAGGTGTCTTTGAAAACGTTGCCATGCGTTACATTTCTATATTCCTTTCCGGGTTCGTGGGTCGATCATGTTCAGCCGTGCGCGCCCAGAAGCTCCGCCAAAACGACCACCGCGACAATCCGCACGGCAGAACACAGGAGCACGGCAGAACACACAGATCACACAGAGGCACGGCACAATACAGAAGCACGGCAAGGCAGGAGCACGGCAGACCACTTAGGAACACAGCAAAACACACCCCGCACGCACGGCGACACGCGCGCCACGGCAAAATTGCGCGGCGTATCAACAACAGAGCATATGCCACATGTTCGGTGGACTAAAGCGACGTTTCCCGTTCTTGTCTAGTCAGGTTTTTTCGGATCCGCGCTGGGACCCCCCAGCGGCGCCTCCGGCGCCTCCCTTGGCGCGCTCCGCGCGCCAGGGAGGGGGGTTTAGCGCAGATCCCAAAATCCGCGCGGAGCGTCACAATTTTTTTTTGTAATTCGTCTTTTCCTCTTCTTCTACAATCGCCCTATCACTCCTGAGGTCATGCCGAGGTCATGCCGAGGAAGGCTCTCCTTCCTGCATCCCTCCGGCTGCTGTCCCCGCAGCGCCTTCTCACCGCCCACAGCTGCCCAGCCCTCTGGCTGCTATACCTGCATTGCCCACTCAGCGCCCACTGTTGCCGCCATCCATCCGTCCCACACCAAGCGATTCCTTCTTTGTGGGCGGCGGTGGCACGGAGCCAGAGTTCCTATTTGTGACTGCAATCCCTCACGCAGGATCAACAACGGTGCAGGCGATGCTCAATCAAATACCTGGCATCTACATTACGGGCGAGCATGTCGTGACTCACTTGTTGAGAACTAATGCGTTATTGGGGCTAGCGGCGCCAAGCGGTGCTCGAGGCGAGGTCACTGGTTTAGAGAGCTCCGACTATCACAGGGAAGTGTCGCCACAACACGAATTGTGCGCAATGCAATCTGTCGTAAAGGCTAGGATGGGCGAGTACAACCGGTCTGATTATTTCTCATTGGTTCGAAGGAGATCATTATGGAACGGTCACTCATCCATTACCCCTTGCTATTCCCATGCGCGAGGTATGTGTTCGTTGCACGGCAAGTTGTCGAGGGGGGCAAGGAAACACAGACACGTGACCTGAACGAGTTTTACAGCACCTTGAATGCAAATGACAGCAGGCGCGCCTATTGGATCACATTGGAAGATTTCAAGAGCGGCTCGACCGAAAAGTTCAATGATCTTCTGGGCTGGATCGGCTTCTCAGGGTGCCGGTACACCAAAGTGCACGCAGGCAAATCTGGCAACACCTTGGCCCAGATGATCTTTTCCGGCGGGGTGAGCGGCCATTGTGTTTACAGGCGCCAGACGCAAGCGCCAGCTTTGCAGGCACCGTCCCGCGACAGGCGCTGCTCGGACTGCGGCGCCGCGCCCGTCGAAGAGCCTCTGTGCGACCCCTGTCGTGGAGATCACGACTTCGTTTTCATCTTGGGGTCCTCCGACGCTGGCCTCCTCGCGCAGGCAAGCCTGAACCAGGTCCCCGGCGTGTACGTGGTGGGAGCGCAAGTGCTCTCGAAGATGTTGAGCCGCCTTGCGGTGAGCCAGATGATAGCGAAGAGCAAAACCGAGTCCCCGTTCGCGTCCTCCACAACTGATCATCGCTACCACATGCCGGCATCTGTGAGGCGCCAGCAGTGCGCCGTGCAGTCGTTCCTGAAAGCGAGAATGGGGGCATTCAGCGTGTCCTCGACACGTGTCATAGGCTCCAGGGAGACGGGCGACCCGAGCAAGTTAAACTTCAGCTTCCCCGCCCCCTGCGCCAGGTTCGCGCTGACCTCGGGGGCACCTGCGCGGAGCACGGCGCCGCCCGTCTCGCTGGACAGGATCTTCCAGATGCCTGCGCTCTCTGCGGATGCGCTGAATGACCTTCTGGTGTGGCTCGGCTTCTCTGACTGCCGCTTCGGACCCTCCTCGCCAGGCGCGAGCATGCGGGCCCCAAAAATGCACACCACCACCACCACCACCACCGCCGCCACCTTCCTCACCCCTCACCCTCCCCCAGGAGAGAAGGGGGGGAAGAGGAGGGTGGGGGGGGGCGGGGGGGATGGAGTTGGTGGTGATGCATATTCTCGGGACCGGCGAAGCAAGGTGCCGTTCCACATCGCAGGGAGCTGCAGCTACTCTCGAGGCTGACGCTGTCGGGGCGGCGGCTTCGAGCGCGGGCGCGAGGCATCTCTCCAGGGCACGCGCAGCTTCTGGGAGGCGTCACCTCGGGCCGCAGCCGCGTGTCAGGAGGATTGAGGACCTTATGGGGCAGTGGATGGGGAGGAGGGGGGCGGGGTCGGCGGGCCCGATGACGCATCATCCGGCTTGTAAGTCTGATAAGTTAGAAGACTTCTAGGCGGGGGCTGAGTTTCTGAAAAAGTCTGGGCCCCTTCCAATCGCCGCGCCGTCCCACTTGCTGCGCTTTTCCCGGGAAGGGCTTGAGCCCAGGGTTCTCTTTTAGTCGCTTGAGTGCGGGGGCCCAAGAATAGAGTTCCAGAGGCCTGGGGATGCTGGGGCGCGGCGGTGGGCAAGGTGGGGGGTATCGGTTGGTTTCAGGTAGAAATTGTCGAGTGCGGGGCCCCGAGAAGAGAGTTCCAGAGGCCTGGGGGTGCCAGGGCGCGGTGGGGGGCCAGGTGGGGGGCATCGGCAGGTTCCGGGCCAACAATTATCGAGCGCGGTGTCCAAAGAACAGAGTTCCAGAGGCCTGGGGATGCCAGGGCGCGGTGGTGGGCCAGGTGGGGGGCATCGGTCGGTTCGAGGCAAGAAACAGCGCGGGGTGGAGGTGTCGGGGCGCGGTGGGGGCGGGGGGGGGCGTTTGAATCGGCGAGGGAGGTGCGTTGCATTATGGTCTGCATTTTTGTAGGCTATGTAGAAAGGATATCGCACACGCCTCTGGGGTCGGCGGATTTCCAGTGCCCCCTCTCTTCTTGCCTACTCCTCATTCCCTATCCCGCTTTCCCACTCCTCCTCCCTCTCCGTCCTGCCTGTGTGCCCCCCCTCCTGGGCCTCCCTTGGGCTGTATGGGGCTATCTTGGGCTGTCATGGGCGCCTCTTAGGTTGTTTTGAAACCCTCTGTGGCCATCTTGGGACCCTCTTATAGACCTCTCGGGCCGTTATGGGGCGGTCCGTGAGACCCCTGGAGCCGTCTTGGAGCGTCGAAGCTCGAAAAGCTCGAAGAAGAGGGGGGGCGGGGGAGGGCGGGGGAAGGGGGAGTGGGGCAGGGGGGGTGCAGGGGGGAGGGCAAGAAGGGGGGGGGGGCCTCCTTGGCCTCGCGCCCAGCCCGCAAGCCCATGCGCGCAGGTGAACTTCACATGTCGGAATAATCTTCAGAGGCGGCGAGGCGCCTCTATCTACACGCTGTCCGCGGTTCGGTCGGCTTTGCAGATTCCTGTAGCTTTTCTTGTTTAATGGAGCCCAGGCCCCCCCGCGTAGGCGGGCCCTCTGGGTCGATGGCCAGCGATTGCCACTGCCAGAGGTCCTCTCAGTTGCCGCCGATCCCCCCTCTCCTCGTACTTCCTCTGTAGCCATTGTGGCTCAGGGCGCCCGAGAGCGCGCTGAGCCACGTCGTGGCTCCGCCGCGCGCCGCGCCGCCCGGCGGCGCTTAATCGGCGCGCCACGTGAGGTTTTGGCTGGCTTACTTCAAGCTCGAGCGTCGCTGTGCCATGGCGGCTCCAGCACCTCCAGAACCTGGGGCTTCGCTCGCGGCGACGCCATATACCTTGGCGAATTGGATTGTATCTGACGCGTCGTTGCACGTGCTCGAGGCGCACAACGGCCCCGCACTTCGCAGCATGGGCGCGAGCATCGTGCCTCTCGACGCGTTCGAACTCTTCCATCGCGACGAGCTGCTGGCATCGCCATCGCTGATCATCATGTCCTGCGTACACCCGCCCCCAGACTCGCGGGGGTACCTCGACCGGCTCCTGAAGCACTACACTGAGTCAAACCCTTCCGTGAGGGAGAGGAATTCCTTCTACGAGACGATGATGTTCGAAGCGGTCGCGGGCCAGGCCGAGTTGGCGACTGTGGTATCGATTTGCAGGAGTTGCGATTTGATCAAGGCGGGGCCTACGGCGAGCGTGCTGGCACCGTTGAGCCACGTGCCAGGGCACGTAGCGAAGCAGCAGTATTTGTCTCCGAGCGGGGCGTTGCAGGATCTCTTTGGTGGGCAACATCTCGTCTGCAGGGCCTCAACCGGCGGGCCGCTCGATCCTGGAGAGTTTCTCGGTAGTCGAGGATATCTGGACTTGGTGGGCATGGTCGCAGCAGCCACCGACTTCAACGTGAAGGTTATCTTCCTGGCCGAGTTCGACGGGGCGCTCAGTCTGGGCTGCGCGTTGGGCACGCTGTGCCACCCAAGGACCACCTTCGCGCGCCCGCTTTCGCAATGGACGCACCCCACCCCACGCTTCAAGGTCCTGGGTGGCTACACTGGGAAGTACGTTGATTTCCACGAGGAAGCGAGAGACGTGCGAGCTCGCGAAATCCTAACCCAGCACTTCAAACAAAACGTGGACCCCAGTTTGTGGACCTGTCCATCGCGAGCCCTTCTAATGCCTCACGCCAACATCAACGCGGGGGTCATGTGGTTCCATGCGTGGTATAGTGCGCAGGGGGGAGCGGCCAGGGCTTACGTCCAGAGCGACATCACGCCCAGCATCACCGCAGCTGGTCTTCGCTGATTCAAGTTCAAGTGGATCTTGGCTGTGACGTTCCTGGCTGTGAATTTCAAGTGGAACGTTCACGTGGAGCCTGGATGTGACTTTCTTGGCATCCAAGTGGAACGGCCAAGTGGATCGTGAGCATATTTTCGCGTAGTCTGATTTTGGATCGTGGCACGTTCACGTAATCGGATGTTTCGCGTTTTCGTTTGTTTTCCGTCAGCATTTCACGCGTCGACGCTGGCGAAGGCCAGGTTTGCGGGCCTATGCTGCAGGGCCCTGCATAGCGCGCGCAGCACGCGGCGCGCTTGACTGCAGAAAAATGCACCCTCCTCACCCCCTCGCTCGGAGAGGCGGCTTGCCCCCTCGGAGCAATTCGGGGCCGGGCTCGCCCGTCCGAATAGGAGGAACGAGGGGGGGGGCGGGCGCGGAGGAGGAGGCGGGCGGGGGAGGAGGGGGAAAAGCGGGGAGGGCACGGGCAAGCGAGGGAGGAGGAAGAAGAGGAGAAGGAGGAGGAGGCGGAGGAGGAGGTGAAGGAGGGGGGCGGAGGAGGGGGGAGGAGGAGTTGGCAGCAGGAAAGGATGACGTCTTCGAACCTCCGTATATTCGTTCCTCCTATCATACCCTCCTCCGACGGCATCCCCATCTTCCTCATTGCCCCCCCCCCCTCTGGGGGGGGGGGGATGCTCGAGCGGGCGAGCCCGTCACGACAGAGGATGAGGCAGAAGAGGGGGGGGGCGATATTTTCCAAGAGCTCTCAGGCGCACAGCCGAACTCACTAAGTAGTAACGCGCCTGCTTGCTCCACGTGCGAGTCGAAGCGCCGCGCTGACTTGCAATCGAGGGATGCTTCGGGCGCACTGTCAGCAAAGCGCCTCGGACGACAGCGCGCAAATCATTAGTGGCAGCTCGGGAATCTGAACTGGCAATGCCACCTCGACCCTGGGGGGCTCCTTAAGGACGCCCTGCAACCACAACTTTAAATGCATGCCGAAGTCAACGGACGCTGGCGGCCGCGGCGAGCCGACTGCTGGCTCAGCAGCGCTCGCAGGCAAATCTACAGACTGAGGCGACGCACTATCTGCCGCGCCCATGCGCACGGGCTTCAGGGAAGGCCCCATGCGCGGCGTCGAATCAGGTGACACATCCGAGCCAAGCACGGGCTGCGCGGGCTGCGCGGGCATCAAAGCAGCTGCGCGGGTGGAGCAGGTTGGTAAGACCTCTCTGGTGGCCCCCCGCAGGCGGCCCCGATGCGCAGGCTGCTTCGGCACTAAGGCCACTCTTGCGACCACCTGCCCGCCAGTGACCTTCGCCGGCTGCGTCGGCATCCTCGGCATCTTCTTCGACCTCGGCACCAGCGTCGCGGCTCCCTGCTTGGGGCCGCTCTGCGCCGGCCGCCTCGGCATCTTCTTCGCCCTATACTTCGGCTTCGCCGGCGCATCCACTTCAATATCGCCCCCCGCCGGCACGTCCGCCTTGCCCTTCTCGTGGCGCGAAGTTGCGGGATCCACATGAGGCAACGACGAGCCACCTGGCGGTCCAGCTGCGTCAGGTTGCCGACTCGCTGCGGCCTCGTCGCTCTGATCTCCTGCTGCGTCAGGCTGCTGACTCGCCGAGGCCTGACCATCCTGATCTGGCGATGCTCCTGCGTCAGGCTGCACGTCAGGCTGCTGACGCGCCCAGGCCTGACCACTCGGAGCTGGCTGGCCTGCTGCATCAGGCTGCTGACCCGCTGAGGCCTGGGCGGGCTGCTCGTCATCAACGCGCGCGGTCTCAGCAATATGTTGCCAGGCCAATTCCAGCGCCCACCGCAGGTTCTGCTCCGGCCCAATCACCAGGAGCTTCCTGGGGACAATGCCGCCGAACTTCTTCTTATAACGGTCTCGACCTCGAATTGACGCCCAGCATCCCGTGAGCAAATAAATCCGATCCTGCTGTGGCCTACTGAGAGTGCCGGCACCGTTGTGGATCCAGACGGGCTCGAGTGAGCTGTGTCCTGAAGGGTCGCCTTGGTCTGGCATTTTTTGACTCTTGAGCCAGAACGCCCACGGCGGTGCGGACGTCGACCCTGGCTGATTTCAACGAAGGGGCAGGGCCGAGCCACTGCTCCCTGAGCATGGGCAAGCCCCGCTCTCTCAAGTTGGGGCATGAGGTGAGGATGCAAGGCCCCTGGACTTCCACATCGGACGTCCTTGGACGTCGAATCTGGCGTGGGATTGACTGCAGAGGCAGGGATGCATGGGTGCCCTCGCTGGGGCACAGACTGCAGAGGCAGGGATGCAAGGGTGCCCTCACTGGGGCACAGTGTCCTAAGCATGGGCTTTGACTTAAAGCGCTTGCACGGATGGAGGGCGGCTCCTTTGCACAGGGAGCTCGGGTGTGAATGCGTCGCGCGTCTGTCCTGGGGGCGGGCCCAGGATGGAAAGTGACCCAGTATTGGAATGGCCCAGGGGCGTCATTGGGCGGAGGGGAGTGCATTGCAGCATCGTCAACGCATTTCGATTTTTATTTGCTTTATTGCAGCATCGCCGATGCATCTCGGGATACATGTGCTTACCTTTTCCAAGCGCCACGGACACTCCATGGGGCGCTGAACTCTCTCTCTCGGGCGCCGGCAGGCGCGGGCAGCCGCGGCCGGCAGGCTGCGGGAATCTTCCCAAAGACGAGCCTGCAGCCCGCACGAGCAGGCAGATGCGAAAAATGCAACAGTTACGCGCATATCACTTAGGCAACAGTGGGATGACACTGCCTGCAACTTCCACATATGTGATCTTCCGACATGCGCCCAGCACTTTGAGCAAGGTGGCGCCCCGCCGCTCTGGCTCCAAGTGGTCGCGGGCCCGCGGGCACAATGCGGCGCGCGCATAGACGATGGCTGCGCGAGAGCCCCACGAAGGGAATGCGCCGCAAAACCAACACACTTTGCCTATAGTCGGGCCCGCGGCCGAGGGAAATAAGAGCAGCGTGTCTCTCTGGATGACCCCGCATCGAGCGCGAGCTTTACGGGCCAGCATGATGACATTTGAACACCCTGGCTCTTCGCGCCTAACTAAGCTGTGCACCTTGTCTGCAAGCGCGGTGCCCTCCTGGCCCTGAGGCAGCACTGGGTCGACCAACGATTCTGGATCGAAGCATGCAGGGTCTCTGAAATCACCCATCGTGCGCAGCAGCACCCTTCGAATGGCGACTGACTCGAATGATCCAGCGCCAGCGTCTTTGCACTGCTGTTTCGCAGTTTTTGCAACCGCCTTCACTAGCTGGTGCTTTTTTCCATGCAAAAACAATTCGCCTCTATCTGAAACCTGCCGAGGCACGCCACTACGTGGTACAAGAGGTGGAACTTGGGTTTGATCCCGTCCTTCCCCCAGCACTGCAAGTAGAGCGTGCGGTGCTCCTCCAGGAGCCTCCAGAGCTCGGGCGCGCGCCCCGCAGCAGCGTCGCCCGACCTGGGCCGGCGGGGGGGGGATGGGAGATAAGAGAGGACGCGGGGGAGGAGGAGGAGGAGGACGACGAGGGGAGGAGGAGGGAAGGCAAGTGGGAGAGAGGGGAGAGGGGATATGGGGGAGGAGGGAGGAGGAGGGAGGAGGGCGGGGGGGACAGGAGGAGGAGGGATGAGGTGGAGGCCCGCTGGCCAGAGCCAACACCCCAATTTCCCGCCTCCCTCCACCTCCTCCTCTTCCTCCTCCCCCATCGGCATTCCCTCCCCTTCTCCCCCCCCCCCCCTCCTCCACGTTTGGTCCCGCGACGACCTGATAATGCTCAGGAACTCCCAGAACTTGGTTAGGGCCTGAGCTTCTCGAAGTACCTGGCCCGGCAAATGATGGGCGAGACCGCCCGAGATAATCCACAACTGCAGCGCGTCCAACGCCTGGAGGGTCTCCCCCGCGAACGCGCGGAGGCTGCCGTCAGGGTCGTCGCTGAGCCTCTTCTGGGAGAACTGGCGTCGCAACCTCTTCAGCGGGTGGGGCCAGGAGATCTTCTCGGAGAACTCATCCACGACCATCGGGTGTAGGCCGCAGTTCTCCAGGCTTGCAAAAAACACTTGAATGAGGTGCTGCCCGTGGCCGCCAGGAGCTGCGGCGCAATGCGTCCAATCGTCATGCGTGTGGTCCACTGGATTGATGTACGTCCGCAGCCACATGTCGCCAGGCAGCGCCTCGGGGTGAAATGTGATGCCCCATATCTTCTGATAGTCTGCAAACACGTACTTGAGCCCATCGACGCGAGACGCGTGCTCCAGCCGATCGTACTTGTAAAAGAAATCAGCACTGCT
Source organism: Prorocentrum cordatum (assembly GCA_963575745.1). NCBI lineage: Eukaryota > Dinophyceae > Prorocentrales > Prorocentraceae > Prorocentrum > Prorocentrum cordatum. Next base: position 255,780 of record CAUYUJ010004891.1, on the reverse strand, counting down.
CTGGAGCTGGAACTCCGCCGGCTTCGCAAGGGCATAGTGGCGCGCGTCGCCGCGCAAGTCGCGGTCTGTATTCACAATTTTACTGCACCTGCAACAGCGCGAAAATCCACCGCAACCTTTGATTGAAAACGCCTTCTTGAAGGCGTCTGCATCCTGGCACAGATCCGAGCGTTCCACTGAGCATGAAAGTTTGGTTGCCCCCGCAAGCCACCCTGAAACCAGTCCGAAAGCTCGCTCGCTCACCAGGGCCGAAGAACAACCTCAGAATGATGCGCAGCAAGCCTGACAGCCCGCCAGGCACAAGATGCAACGCTGAGGACCTGAGCGCCCCGAAGCACAACCATCCAGAGTCCTGGGCGCGAGCGTGTTCAGGAAACTGCGAAAACGTCCAATATATGCACATTGTCTCGAGATCGTTATCTGGGCGGATCAGGGTGGATGGGTTTGTCTCGTCGCAATACAGAATGATCGATGCACAGCCCCCCGTGGGGGCGCATATCTGGCGCAAAAAATATCCGAACCAAGGGTGTTGCGCACAAACATGACTCATCAGCGCGACTGGGTGGCAAATTTCCCATGTGAGCTCGCCGACCAGCTGGGGCACGGTGATGTCCTGCAGAACGCTTCCAAAAGGAGTGCTTGCATTCACCTCGCTGCTCACCGCTTGCGTCACCGCCTGGCGGGTAATGGGGCCCCAGCCATCGATGCTCGGCGCGATCTTGACAGCTTGTCGAACTGACAAGCCTGGAGCGTCGACAAGCCACTGAAGGCATTGCCGTTTCTGGCTCCTCTCAGCCATGAGCCAAAATGGCTTGAGCGAGAAATGGTTGCGGGAGGGGAAAGGGGGAGGAGGGGGAGGGGGAGGAGGGGCGAGGGAGGAGGGGGAGGGGGACTGGCCCGCCGCACCGGCAGGCAACGACCACCGACTCCAGCATGCCCGCGCTGCCGCTCCGCCGCTGCCGCTCTGCTGTTGCTGCTGCCGCTGCTTTGATATGCTGCTGTTTTCGCTGATGATTTTGATTGTGATGTTGTTTCTGTTGTGTTTGGTTTTATTGCCTTTTGTGTTGCTGGATCTGTAGCTGTTGGTGTAGCTGTTGCTGTTGATGTTGTTGCCGTTGCTGTTGCTGTTATGTTGCGAGCGATGTCTCAGTGTGGGCGCCCGCCCACTGAAACGTAACTGATCATAAGGAAAACGTAACTGAACATAACTGAAACGTAACTGATCGGAACTGAACCGTAACTGATCGTATGTTAGCAACGCCCATAAAGCGCATTGGTGTTCGGCGGTGGTAACTGAAACGCTAATCAGATATAATCAGGTAGCAAAGTAATTATAAAACTTGCGATTTGCATTTATAACAAGCCGATGTGTTTACAGTTCGTCTATACATGAAACATCCGTTATATTTGACCTATATTTACATGGGCGATGTATAAGCCTACTAGGAGGCCTTATACTCGAGCTTGCATGGTTTATAGGTCGAACTGCGTATCGTAACAGCGCGCGGGCCGTTGAGCAGAACCCACCGAAATCGGCCCGGAACCAATAACCCCGAACCCGGGAACCCGGGAACTCGGAACTGGGATCCCAGGAACCCAGCCTGCTACCAACATTGGCGGGAAATGTTCGCCAAATCTTTCAGCTTCCGCCAGGACCCCTCCAGTGCAAGGACTGATTGTGGAGCAAGGCGCCAGATGGTCCGCGGGCCCGTCAAACAACTAACGTCAGGAAGGGGTCGAGACTTCTTGAGGCCCCCCGTGCCGAAAAAAACACACCAGGCAACAGATGGTTGCTTGCTGATGGGGCGAGTTGGAGCGTAGCTTGGCACATGCTGCGAGCACGTGCTGGCCATGCGCTTCCTCATCCTGTGTAGAGTCCACTGCGTGCTTGGTGCTTGTGGGCGCTCCTCGGCCCCGCCCCGCTGGAGTCCCCTCGCGCGGAAACACTTCGCGCGGGCGTTGCATCTCACCGTGTCTCGGGTGGCGGCCTTGATCGGCGCAGGGGGTGCTATAGAGTGACAGTGGGGGCGCGCATCAAGAAACCAGATTATTTTCGTCAGGGTATCCTCGGTTTCTTTGCTCCACGCGCTGCGCGGCGACTTCCCGCGGCCGTTGAAGGAGCTGCTGCGTTCAGGGTGCTCCGGGTTCCCCTCCCGTGCACCTCGCGCGCGGGCTCTCAGGGTTGAGTTTCTCTCGCACTGTAAGTCGGGCGCGTCTCTCTACAGGAGGAATATTCAAAAATAGTCCACAAATTATATGGGGACGATGTTTGGAGTATGGTTTGACCGTTTGGGTGTTATTTGTTGCGTACTTCCGTTTTTCGTCCAACATCCCCTTGTAGGAGGACAGGCCCGACTTAATGCTAAAGGGATCGGGTGATTATCAGAGGATACTCAGGCGGGTTATGTCTGGCGTGGCCTAGCTTCTGAGTCGGTTACACGCGGCCCAAGAGCCATAGGAGGGGTAACTCCATGAAGTGGGTGGAGCCCACTTAGCCCAAATCTTTTACCCCCGCAAACCGCTTATGGTTCGTATAGCCCGATTGTAAGCTCTGTTATTCCAGGTATGACCACCCACGTCGGCATGCACTGATCACCCCCGGTGTTCTCTCAGCAACCCCCGCTCTGGTACAAGCAGGACGGCGGCGACGGCGCGACGACCTCCATCCTCGAGGAGTAGGAGGAGGGGAAGAACGACGACGACGACGGTGACGAGAACCTCGCCGATCCTCGAGGATCGGGGAGGTCGTCGTTCGAGGATATAGGGTCGAGGAGGACCCCTCTCTCCAATCCAGAATCGAGGATCGAACAGGAGGTCTTCGATCCAGGATCGACGATCGAGGAAGTCAGTTTGGCAGTTCCCTACGGCGAATCAGCGCCGCCCTCTGCCTTTTGGAAGTGCCTATGTTGGCGAACGTTGTGGCCATAGCTCGGCCAAGCTATCGGATATCATGTGTTCCCCCAGCCGTTGTGGAAACGCTCTGGGGAACACGTGGGGGAGGTATCTAATGGGAGGAGGGATCTTTTCGGTCTTTCCTGGAAGCTCTCTTGGAGGCCTCTTGAGGACCTCTTGGGCCGTCTTGAGCTATCTCGGGGCCATATTGGATGCATTTTGACCGTCTTGGAGGCATCCTGGAGGTCATCGGAGGCTCTTGAGGCCATCTTAGACGTCTTGGAGGCATACTGGAGGTCATCTTCAGCCACATGGGCCGTCTTTGAGCGGGAAGGTGGGTCTTTCCGTGCAGCCGGCGGTGCTGGCCGAAATTCCGTTGGGAACTCGTTGAAATGACCAATGACTGCCAGAGAGTCAGCTTGCCGTGCACCCCTTGTGGCCGGCTCCTCTCCGGCGGGAGGGGAAAAGGGGGCGAAGCAAGCGGGGGCGAGGAGGCAAACGGAGAGGGAGCCCAAGAGGCGGGGCCTTGGTGCGGGAGGTCCTTGGGGGGGAAGGAGGTGGCGACTTTCGCAGGGCTCATCTCGATTGCCCCGATTCGATTCGATTCGATTTCGGTGGATTCCGATTCCGATTCGATTCGACTTGGGATTCCGATGTGGATTCCGATTTCTCACTGGATGCGTACAAGCCTGCCGATTTCAGCCGATTCGATTCCTTCCGACTTGGCTGCCGATTTCCGCCGATCCAAGTAATTTCGATCGCCGATTCGACTTATCGATTCGAGTCTGGGCTCTCCTGCCTTCGTCGTGGCGCGTCGTCCGTCCAGCCTCCCCCATGATGCCCCGCCCCCAGCTCTCGCAGCAGCGCGGGGCACGAGGCCCCGGGCCTCGCGCCGTCGAGTGCCGTGCCCGTGCAGGAATGCGCCGACGGTTATTGCGGTCGATGTATGTCAGGAGGGGAAAAAACACACAGACACAATTAATCGTCGATTCCCCAGAAAATATGGGAAAATATGGGAAGTGGGGGGGAGGGCAAAAACCCAGAAAATATGGGAAGATATGGGGCATCTTTTTATTTGTGTAATTATTTGTGTGTCCTGGGGCCCCTTCAATATGGCGCAGCGCCAGGCCATGATGCCTGCCTGCAGTCGAAGCAGAACCAGCTACACGAGCATCAGTTGTCGGTGCTGCGCGCGGATCTCTTGGGTCGTCGCTGGAGACGACCTCCCCCCGCTGGTTCCCCATTGAGTACCAATCGGCCGTCGAAAGGATGGTTTTGGGATTCCATTGTTCCATCCTACGTTCGGCGCGTTTCTACTTCAGTCATCGAATGGTTATCCATCTTTCTTCCTCTTCAGGTGGGGCGGAGATGCAGCATACGTCTTAGATGCTCGTGTTTGAGTCCTTCCTAGAGCGCACCTGATGTATTTGTTCGAGTCTAGGTTGGCTATGGTTCGATTTTAGCTGAGCTGTAGCTCAATTATATTTCGCCTCGACTTCGACTCAAGTTGATTTGCGTTCGACGCAGAATCGACTTGCGTTCGACGCAGAATCGAGTGGCTCCAGGAAGGCCCCCAGAACGAACACCTAATACTTCCAACGCTCTCCTACTTCAAGGTTAAAACCGTTTTTTTCGGACCGATGGGCGACGTTGCCCCCACCCCTCCCGAGCAGCAGGAGCACCTCACGGAGTTGCGACAGCACCTCGGGGGGGAGGATTTGTTCAAGGCCGTGGACTCCAAGGCCTGCGCGCGGAGCCGCAGGGAGGGTTCTGGAGACTGCCGACGAGTTCGTGCGGCCAAGACGCTGGAGTATCGGAGGTGGAGAGATTGTTGGAGCTGGCTGGGCTCCTGGGGTGGCCCCCATTCCCATTGCCCCTATCTACTATCTAGCGAAACCACAGCCAAGGGAACGGGCTTGGGATAATCAGCGGGGAAAGAAGACCCTGTTGAGCTTGACTCTAGTCCGACTTTGTGAAATGACTTAGGAGGAAGGGGGGATAACGGGGCCCCTCGTCGCCCGGGGTGGGCGCGTCTCGAAGAACTGAACAGGTTCGACCTTCGGAGGTCTGTGGACCGAGATTGATCGAGTTGCTTCGGGCTCCCTCTCAACATATTTCCGCTGTGCTTACCCAGCTCGGACACATCGACCGCGTCCAAAACAGACTTCCCGCCCCAGCAGGAGGACGAGGAGGACGAGGAGGACGAGGAGGAGGAGGAGGCAGAGGAGGAGGGGAGGGAGGGGGAGGGGGAGGGGGAGGGGGAGGAGGAGGAGGAGGAGGAGAGGAGGAGGAGGAGGAGAGGAGGGAGGAGGAGGAGGAGGAGTAGGAGGAGGAAGAGGAGGAGGAGGAGGAG
>CAUYUJ010004891.1:195535-245535 GCA_963575745.1 Prorocentrum cordatum | reverse complement strand
ACACACACACACACACACGCGCACACACGCACCCGCAAACACACGCGCGCACACGCGCGCGCACGCGCGAACGCACGAAGGCACGCGCGCACACACACACACACACACGCACACGCGCGCGCACACACACGCAAACGCACACACACACACACACGCACGCGCACACTCAAACAAACGCACACGCACACGCGCACGCACGCACACGCACGAACGCGTTCGAATACGCAAACGCACACACGCGCACGCGCGCGCACACATTTCAAGCGCCGCGGCCATGCGCGCAGCGACAGGGCGGAGAAGTCGCGATAAGGAGCCGCGCTCGCGCGTCTAAGTGCGCCCGAACCGCGCGGGGTAACCGGGCCCGTCGCGGCCGCCCGCCATGAGCCATTCGGGCGTGGGCGCCAGGGGATGGGCGGTGCAAGGGCGAGGCTACGGGGCAGGGGGGGCGCCACAAACCGCCCGGGACTGGGTGGCGGGGCGAGCGAGCGAGCAGCGCGGGGGGAACGGGAGACCAAGATCGACCCTGAGTCCAAACGGAGTGAGTGCCAGGGCTGACAGGGGCCAGCTGAAGGCCCCCCCCCCACCACCACCACGCACGCACACGCGCGCGCGCGCGCGCGCAAGCATGCGCAGACGCACGCGCGAGAACACACATGCACACAAACACACTCACAGACACGCCCACAAACACACGCGCACACACGCACACGCGCGCAAGCATGCGCACGCACGCACGCGCGCACGCACAAGACACATTCACGCACACGCACGCACACATGCGCGGACACACCCACACACACACGCACACACACACGCACACACACAAGCACACACGCACGCGCACGCACACACGCACGCACACGCACACAGACGCACACGCACACGCAGTCTCACGCGCACACACACACACACACACACGCACGCACACGCGCGCGCACGCACGCACGCACACGCAGTCGCACGCGCACCCGCGCCCACACGCATGCGCGCACGCGCGCGTGCACGCACGCACACGTGTGCACGCGCACAAACACATGCGCGACCACGCGCGCGCGCGCCCAGCTGGGCCCCCTCGGCCCACGGTGCCTCCTTGGTGGAGGCCGCCTCGCGGGCCGCGGCGCTGGCTGGGGCGCCGCGGCGCACCGTCGCGGCTGTTGCGCGCTTGGCCATCTCGGCCGCGCCAGTCGCGCGCGGAGAGGGGCCGATGCCGACGGGTGAGGCGGCGCCTACCGCTGCGGCCCACGCCGCTCCTGTGCTGCCCGCTGGGTCGCCCGCCGCCTCTGCGGCGAAGGCGGAAAGGCAGCGCCGCCGCCGTCGTGCCCTCGCGGCGAGGCGCGCCGTGGAGGCGCCGCCCGCTGGTGTTCCCACGCCGGCCGGCGCTGGGTCTGCCGCTGGAGCTGTTGCCGGGCCTGAAGGGGCGGCGGAGGCAGAGGTGCCCGACGCGATGGAGGGGAAGGTGCTCGACGACGAGTGGGCCGACACGGTCCCCGCTCCTGCAGCGGCGGAGGCCTTGCGCGCGGGCTTCCGGGGCGGCCCCGGGACAGGGCACGCGCCGACGGCTGGAGCGGCGCTTGCGGTGCCGTGTATCGTGGCGTCGGACCCCGGGTCCGACCTGGACGACGAGCTGGCGGACGGCGTAGCTTCGCGCTGGCGGCGGAGGAGGCGGGGGCGGCGGCGGCCGCGCGTGGGCGGTGGCCCTGCGGCTGCCTCGGCGTCGGCGGCGGCGGAGCTGGCGGCGGCGCCCTCGGCACCTGCTGCCAGCGAAGCAGGCGGCTCGGTGGTGGCGCTCGACGACGTCCAGGCACCCGCGGTGAGCGTGGTCGAGCGCTTGGTCGGAGTGGCGCATTGGCACTCAGCGGAGGTGCGGCACGTGCTGGCAGCGTCGGGGCCCGCTGGGCCACCGCCAAGTCGGCGCGAGGCTTCGGCCAAGTCGGCGCGGTGCGAGAGCCCCCGGGGGAGCTGGCGGCGCAGCGCGGCGGGGAGCTGCGCCCGCCCCCTGCCTTCGCCGACGCCGCCTTCGCCTGCAACGTCGTTGTGGCGCTGGAGGGCGGCCCATCGGGCGCGGGGCTCGGTGGCGTGGCGGCCTTGGAGCCGCTGCGCGCGCAGCTTGACCAGGCGCCTTCGGGAGAGGGCAGCGCACGCACGCGCGCGCACGCGCGCGCGCACAGACACACACACACACACACGAACACACACACACACAAGCACGCGCGCACGCGCTCACACACACACGGGCACGCTCGCGCACACACGCACGCACACGCACGAACGCACGCACAAACACACGCAGGAACACGCACACGCGCGCACGCACACACGCACACACACAAACACGCGCCCACACACGCACGCACACACACACACACAGTCGCACGAATACGCACACACGTACGTACGTACACACACACACACGCGCACACGCACACACGCACACGCACGCACAGGCACGCACGCACGCACGCACACACACACACACGAACACGCACGCGCACGCACGCGCACGCACACACGAACACGCACACACACACGTACACCCCCACACACCCGCGCGCACGCGCGGACACACACACACACACACACGCGCGCACACGCGCACGCAAACACACACGCACACGCACGCGCGCGCACGCGCACCCACCCGCGCGCGCACGCACGCACACACATACGCACACACACGCATTCGCCGTTTCACACATGCACACGCACGCGCACGCGCGCGCGCACACATACAAACGCACACACGCGCACGCACACAAACGCACGCACGCACACGCAAACACACACGCGCATCCTTACAAGCACGCACACGCACACACACACACACGCTCGCACGCACTCGCGCACACACAAATGCACGCGCACACGCACAATCACAGACACACGCACACACACACACGCGTCCGCACGCACGCGCACGCACACATACACGCGCACACGTACGCACGTGCGCACGCGCGCGCACACACGCACACGCACACGCGCACTCGCACGCGCACGCGCACGCACACACACACACACGCGCGCGCACAGACACACGCACCACACACACGCACGCACGCACGCACACACACGCCACGCACACACACACACACACACGCGCGCACACACGCACACACGCACACGCACGCACACGCACGCACGCACGCACACACGCAAACGCACGCACGCACGCGCGCGCACGCACGCACGCACGCGCACGCACGCACGCACGCACGCGCACGCACGCACGCACGCACGCACACGCACACACGCAGACACACGTACACACACACATACACACGCACGCACGCGCACGCACACGCACACGCACGCACGCACACACACACACGCACACACACACGCACACACACGCACACGCACACACACGCACACACACACACACGCACACGCACACACGCCACACACCACACGCACACACGCACACACACGCACACACGCACACGCACACACACACACACACATACACACATACACACATACACACATACACACATACACACATTCACACACACATTCACACACATTCACACACAACATTCTCACACACACACACACACATTCACACACACACACATTCACACGCATTCACACACACATTCACACACATACACACACGTACACACACGTACACACGCGAACACACACGAACACACGCTCACACACAACGCAGTTACACCCGCACGCACACACGCACGCACACCCACACACACACACTCTCAAACTCGCACAGGCGCACGGACGCAGGCGCACGCGCGTGCACACGCACACGCACGCACGCGTAAACGCATACGCACACGCACGCGCACTCTCTCTCTCTCTCTCTCTTTCTCTCTCTCTCTCTCTCTCTCACACACACGCACACGCGAACACATCGAGAACAACACGGGCCTATTTTTACCCTGGGCGAGCATCCCCCCATCCTTCCTCCTGTCCCTCCTCCCCCTCCCTCTCATCCTTCTCCTCATTACTATCCTTTCTCTCCTCCGCCGTTTTTCTCTATGTCTGGACCGCGCGCCTTTGCGGGGTGCGCGCGAGGCAAACCTAGAATCCTCCTCCTCCAGTTCCTCCCCTTCCTCCTCCATGTTCTCCTCCATTTCTCTCCCTCCTCCTCCACCTTTCCTCCACTTCCCTGAGCATCTGAGTGCGGTAAGCGGTTTCGATGTTCTATGTCCGACGGTTTTTTCCAGTTGTGGCACGCTTCTCGAATTTTGTGCGTCTGGCTGTTTGCCTGAGTGGACCTAGCAGTGGCCGAGTCATGTCGTTGTGTTGGTCATTGGTCCTGTGGAGGTGTGTGGCCTCGCCCTGAATGAATATCACCGCCTCGGTTTCTAGGATCGGTTCGCTATGTGTTTCTGGCATGCTTTCGGGCGTATAGCCACCGATGGGCGCAAGTTTGCTTATGTTTTTTCTTTGTCCAAGAAGGGGATCGACAGTTTGGCCTGCATCTCGCAAGAGAAGTTCCCCAGCTACGCAGGGCCTCCCAAGACCCTGCTGGTTAGGAGCGCGAGCAAGAGGTGGCTACAGCACAGGCGTCGGGCAGCCGTGGTTTGCACCCGTCGGCTGCCTGCTGCCCCCTCCCTCTCTCTCTGTTTCCCGCCGCGCGCGGTGCTGCGCAAGTGTCCCACAACGCTCCTCTCCCTCCTCTTCTCCCTCCTCTCCTCCCTCCTCCATCCATCCCCCCCGCTTCCTCCTCTGTCCCCCCCCCCCGAGAGCGAGGGTCGGGGAGCGCCATGCGCGACCCTCCGCCCCCAAGCATCGTCCCAAGCGTGTCCCCCTCCTGGAGGGCGGCCGCCGACCCCGACGACCCCGACGGCCCGGACGCGGACGAGGACGCTGGGCCGCCCCCCGCGGACGGCGACGAGGACAGCGGGGACGACGCCGCCGCGTCGGGCCTGATCAAGGCGCGGCGCCCCCTCCGTTGCCAGGGCTCGGCCTGAAGGGTGCTCTGGGGATCTCGTGGGCCGTGCTCGTCAGTCCGCTCCGTTTCGCCACAGCTGCGGGAAGGAAGGTTTCGCTTTCGTGTCGTTTCCATTCGTGCCGTTTCTGCGATCCCGCGCTCCAGAACTCAGGAGGGAAAAAACACACAGACACAATTAATCGTCGATCCCCCGGAAAATATAGGAAAATATGGGAAGTGGGGGGGGGGGAGACAAAAACCCTGAAAATATGGGAAAATATGGGGTTCTGCTTTATTTGTGTGTATCTTTTTGTGTGTCCCAGGGCCCCTTCAAGAACGACACAACGGAACTACCACGCTTCAGGTCGAGCCCCGGCCTCTCCTCCTGCAGCTGCTCGGTGCAGGGCTCCGGACGGCGCGCAGACGGCCTCCACACCAGGCAGTCTCGGCGGGCCTCCGCGGGCCCCCCGGGGTACGGCAGGTTCGCGTCGTGTCGACCGGCGGCGACCGCCCCGCGGGCGGTCAACGGCACCGTAACGGGTACTTACTAACGGGTACTTTGAAATGTTGCCGAAAGTTGCCATTTTAGGGCCTCTTCCTGGCATTGCAGCGTTGCCCGCATCGGGAAGGGTTGGGTTCGCTGGGTCACTGGCCAAAGTACCCGTTAGTGGAGTCCCCGTTTGATGGGCGCTGAGGCGGTCAAGGTTGAGCGCCGCCAGTGGCCCAGAGTCGGCCTGCATGGAACGATCGGGCGGTGGAAAAGCCGCTGGTCACTCGACGTTGAACGATCCACGCGGCGTCAGAAACCCACGCAGGAAGGGTCGTCACGACACGAACGTGCCGTAGCCCCGTGTGGCCTCAGCAGGCCCCCCGAGTAGCCCAGTTGGGGCGGCGTCAGTGCCCCGGCGGCCCCCCCACGGGGGATGGGTGCTGAGGCAGCCCCAGACTACTCGGGGGGCCTGTTTCAGGAGGGGAAAAAACACACAGACACAATTACTCGTCGATTCCCAGAAAATATGGTAAACTATGGGAAGTGGGGGGGAAGACAAACCCAGAAAATATGGGAACAGATGGAGAATCTTTCTATTTGTGTGTATTTAGTTGTGTGCCCTGGGGCCCCTGGACTGTTGGGGCCAGCGTGGGCTGCTCGGCGTGCCCGCTGAGGCCGCACCTGGCTCGCCCCACTCCCTCGCTCCTCTCCCTTGCCCCGCTCTCCTCTTCCCCCCCTCTTCCTCTCCCGTCGCCCAAGGGAAGGATCGTGGAGGATCTGGAGGAGGAGAGGGTGGGAGGAGGCGGAGGAGGAGAGGAGGATCGGGCCGGGCGAAAGGGGGGGATTGGGAAAGGGGGGGTTACGAAATTTGCTGCATGCAGCTGGTTTCGGCCTCACCGAGGGGCCCATTCCTCGATACATTCCTCGCATGGGCGCCTCCCGGCGCCGGGAGGCGCCGGGAAAATCAGCTACGTGAGCTGATTCTCAAACCCCCCTTTTGCTATCCCCCCCTTTCGCCCGACCCGAGAGGAGAACACGTTGCACCCGGCAGTTGCGGGTAAGAGTGAGGGGCCGCAGGGGACGTCGGCAGCCCGCCGCAGGCGCCTATTTTTCTTTCAAATCAGACAACGAGCTCGCCGCAGGGGCCGATTTTTTGTCACCGCGATGGGTGTGTCGCGGGTGGGTCGCGGGATGGGTCGCGGGTGACCGTGTCAGTTGGTTCCTCGGGCGGGTCGTTAAGGAGATTCGGGGTTGATCAGCGAGTTGATGCCAAGGTAGGTTATATTTGGACCACGCTAGCGTAGAAGTGGGCTACACCTGTCCTGAATGGGAGGGATCATGGTCAGGGCTAAGAAGGCTCCGCCCACTTAGCGGAGCCATCAGCACCGCCTCAATCCATCGACGGCACTTGCAACCACTGGTAAGCCACGTCAGGCCAGATGCAACCTCCTCAGAACCGCATGCAACCTACATCCCTATAGTACCCCCCACGCTGAAAAGGAAGACTGATGCGTCGATTCGCCACCATTACTACCATAGGAGAGGGAGGGGGAGGACGAGTAGGAGGCGGAGAAGGAGGAGGATCTTCCCATCCCCCGTTCTCCCCCGTCCTATCCACGGTAGCGGTGGTGGACAACTGGCCCATCAAAGACGCAGGATGCACGGGTGATGGATGCATGGATCGAGGGTGGAGGGCACCAGAGCTGCGACGCTCTGCCTTCCCCCCATCGGGCCGGGCTCCTCCGGCTCTGGCCTCAAGTCGGGCTTGTCCTTCTACAGGGGAAACTTTCAAAAATAGTCAAATATAGTACGGGGACGATTCTTTTTGAATTTGTTGTGACCATTTGGGAGTATGTTTGGCGTATTGTTAATGTTTCGCCCACAAGCCCTCTGTAGGGGGACAGGCCCGACCCAATTCTGGCCCTGGTGGGGGGCCCGTCGTCGGGCCCCACGAGGGCCGTCAGCTTTGGCTCCGGGGTGAAGAGCTGTCCCCCGGGGGAAGGCTCTCGGGGCCTCTCTGGGGCCGCGCATCGATCGAGACTGCGTGGGCTCAGGGTGTTCTCCAGCCCACGGTTGGCCTCGACCGCCAGGAAGAATTTTTCGAGCACCAGAGAAGTACCGAAACTGGGGGGCTTCCACGTGTCTGGCCTTGGGGGCGATCCTCGTTCGACACTGTTTCGGCACTTTTCTGGGTGCTCGAGTTTATGTCTGGGATGTGGTCTTTAAGTGCGATGGGAACAACATAAGCGTAAGCATGGATGAGTCCGCGAGGATCAGCGACGGCTTCCACTGCGTACGAAATCGGCGCTCTCCGTCGCCAACTCGGGCGGCGTTGGCCGCATGCGTCGGGGGGCATGTTCCCGATGCGCGGCTCTGGCGCCCAAGCACCAGATCCGCGGATCCCTAGTCCATGCCATCGCTTGCCCGGAGTTCAGCACCATGTTTCGAGCGGCCCCCACCCGAGAACGCGAGACGGGATGCCCAGGAAGAGGTGTCACACTTTGGACCTGGCGGTTGCGGCATGCAGTCGTCCTTCGTCGAGGGCACGAGGCGGGATACCCGAGGAGCACCGGCACACGAGGGGACCAGCGGCCGCGGCGTGCGGGGTGCGCGAGGCGGGTCGGGGGCTCTTGTTCCTCAGGTCTGACATGATGCCAATTTTCAACGAAAAATAAAACATAGTAAAACAATGTCCCCAAATGGCTCAACAATTGTATAAAAAAGCGTCCCCAGACCATTTTTGGACGATTTTTGAATTTTCCTCCTGTAGAGGGACAGGCCCGACCTAAGTCTGACAGCCCCAGCCTGCCGGGTGGGGAATCAGATCCCGCACCCCCTGGAAAAGCCCATACGGTTTCTGCAGGTCGTGTCGAAGAGCTGTCCAGGGGACTCCCCATGGGCCAGCTGTCCATCCCGGGCCCGTTGCTGATGGTCCCGGGGCCCGGGAAGGCCCCCCGGAGGCCAAAAGCAAAGAAATGCAGAAGGCGACGAAAGGATACAAAACGACGATTGACGTTGCATGCATGGTGCAGGAAAGCACCAGGGCTCATTTCGAACCCGCCGACTCGACTCGCTTCGATTTCGATCGATTATGATTCGATTTGTACGGATTCCGATGCGGCTTTTGGTTTCTCAGTGGAGGCCTTACCAGCCCACCGACTCATGCCGAGTCGATTTGGCAGCCGATTTCCGCCGATCCGATCGGCTTCACACGAGTGGGAGGTTGTCCTGGGCAAGGGGCTGGGGAGCCCCCCCCCTTCGCGAGGTGAAGGGCAAGGCGAAGGCCAAGGCCAAGGGCAAGGCCAAGGCGAAGGCCTCCGCGGGCGGCGCCGCCGACGAGGCCCCCCCGCGCGGGCGTTGGCGTCGTGTGGCTCCGTGCTGCTCCCCCCCACCCCCCGCAGCCGCCACCAATGCGCCGCAGCTCCGCCTGGCCAGGGCCTCCTCGTCATCCCTCCTGCTCCTCCTCCTCCTCCTCCTCCCTCCTCCTCCTCCTTCTCCTCCTCCTCTTCCTCCTCCTCCTCCTCTCATCGTTCTTCTCCTCCTCCTCCTCCTCCTCCTCCTCCTCCTCTTCCTCCTCCTCCCCCTCCTCCTCCTCCTCCCTCCTCATCGTTCTTCTCCTCCTCCTCCTCATCATCATCCTCCTCCTCCTCATCATCCTCCTCCGCCTCGGTGGGAGGGGCAGGAAGAGGGCTGTGCAGGAGGATAACGAGAAGATGAGGGCGGGATGCGAAGAGGACGAGGCGCAGAATGAGGAGGAGGAGGAGGAGGAGGAGCGGATGGGGGAGGACGTGGAGGACCGGCTTCACACCCAGTCAGCGTGAAGGCTCCGCGAAAGCGTGTTCCATCCCGCTCACGTGTCGCCAAGCCTGCCCAGCCCGTTGTGTCGGCCGGAGTTTCAGATAACACGTTTGCTCCCCAGAGGGCTCGTTTCGAGGGACGGGCTGGAGGAAAGGAGGGGGGATTGGAAAGTGGGGGTGGGGGTACGAAATGTAACGCACATGTAGCTTGTTTCCGCCTCGCCGCTGAGCGCTTCTCTCGATACATGTGCGCCCGCCAGGAAAACCAGCCACTCGAGCAGGTTCGGGGGATCATTTCCTCCAACTCCAGCAAGTTCACTTGCATGAAAAGGGACAGGGGGGGCGTGACGAGGCCCGACAGGACACCCGCACTTCATGCAAATCGGGGCACCCTTGCACGCCACGTCGCCCCAGCGCTGTTCGAAATGGTGACGGATGGGCAAGTGCCATGCAGGTAAATTCGCCTGAATCGCAATCTAAGAATCAAGCTCTTCGCTCACCCTGTCTTTACGCGTCTCAGGGTGATGACATTACGACCATGCTTTCTCAACCCGCGTCGAGAGGGTCTGCTGCTGGGGAGGCCGCCCTGTCCGCCCCGCCCGTCCGCCGTGGCGTCGGCCCGGGGCGGCTGCCCTGGCCTCCCCCCCGGCCGTCTCCCGCGGCGGCCTCGTCGGCGACGCTCGCAGGGCGTTTCCTGGCACCCAGCCTTGAAGAGAGAACACCGAAGAACAAGAAACATCATGAAGACTGGCTGGGGGTGGGCTTGGTTTTTCGTTGTTCTCGGGGGGCAGATAAAAACGCCCTCACCCCCAGCCCGGACCCCCTGGATCACCAGGTCGGGGCTGGAGTAGAAGAAACACAAAAACACATAAACATAAACTTCTGGCGCTCCGCGCGGATTTCTTGGGCCTGCGATAGGGCCCCCTGGCGGCGCCTCTGGCGCCGCCCCTGGCGCGCCCCTCTCGCCAGCGAGGGGGGTCCAGCGCAGATCTCAGAAATCCGCGCGGAGCGCCAACTGTTTATGTTTATGTCGTTACATCTTCTTCTAGAGCACCTGCCTTAGTCTAGGCCTCCCAGATGGGTGTCCGAGTACATGGGTGCGAAGGATCGCCCCGCACCGCCAATGCATCGCCGACGCGGCTCGATGTGGCGCCCGATCTTCTCCACGCTGACGTCGCCGATGCATCGCCGACGTCGCCGGTGCGTCGCCGATGCATCGGCAATGAATTGCCGATGTATCGCCGATGCGGCGCGATCTTCCGACCGCATCCACTCGGACCGCATCTAGGAGGCCTCTAGGCACCCAGCCTCGAGGAGAGAAAACCTGGATCAACACACGTGTGCGGAGGTCCGGGCGTGGGCAGAGCGGGTGCTGAGAATAGAGAGAGAGAGAGAGAGAGAGAGAGAGAAGCGGGCACGACGTCGGGGAGATGTCCCGACCTCGGCCACGAGGTCGAGTTTCCCCAGCCTGATCCCGAGGGAGAAACACGCGCTGCACAGAGACAGACTCTCGGGCGTCCGCGCGGACTGCGATCGGCGTTGGGACCCCCTGGCCGCGCCGCAGGCGCCGCCCCTGGCGCGCTGCACGCCTCAGGGAGGGGGGCCCAGGGCTGGCCCGAACAACTCACGCGGAGCTCCGAAAGCTTGTGTGTCTGTGTGTTTGTGCGGCTTTTTCTGGATCCTGGACTGTCTCCTCGTGGTGCCAGCATCGCCGAGCGGATTTCGCTTGGAAAGCGATGGGGTGGGCCCGGAGTGTCCTGGAGAATGTCGTTCCGGATTTCGAGGTGAATTTCGTACGGATTTTTTGTTGGGGGCTAGGAATGAAGACCAAAATAATTCACGCGCAATTCATTTCGTTTTTCGCTCGCCGCTTCGGGCAAAAATCCACGCGGAAATCCATGCAGAAATCCGTTGCAGCACGTCTGCAAGGCCGGTGCAATCACAGTCTGCACCCGAGTCCCTCCCGAAAAGAAGCTGGCCGCTGAAAACAAAAAAAGACTCACGCTCAGGGCCCCCCGAACAGGGTTCCATCTTGTGGAGGGGGATCCACGGGGGGGGCAGAGCAGCCCGCCCTTCTAGCACCTTCTGGGGCCGCGGTGGCAATGCAGGGGACCTTGGGGGCCCCGTCAGGACGGTTCTCCTGCAACTCTCGCTCGCCCCCCGTTTACTGCCCCCCTCTCCTCTCGTTGACTCGGCGGCCCCGGGGGGGTGGGGCAAGGGCGAGCAGGCAGGCCGTCTCGGAAGGCGGCGTGGCCTCTCAAAGCTCCCTGGCATTGATCGGGAGGGAAAGAAACACACAGACACAATTCATCGTCGATCCCCCAGAAGATATGAGAAACTATGGGAAGTGGGGGGGAAGACGAAAATCCAGGAAATATGAGAACAATTATTTATGGGGAACGTTGGTATTTGTGTGACTTGTTTTGTGTGTCCTTGGGCCGGCCCCTGGAGGCAGGCCGTCTCAGAAGGCGGCGTGGCCTCTCGAAGCTCTCCGGCCTCGTGAGAGGCCTCCCTGCAGCTGCGGGACGGCCTCCGAGAGCAGCCCAGGGTCAGAGGCCCTCTGAGCCCCGTGGGAAGGCCCGCTCCACCCCTTCCCTCCCGCCCTGGGGGCGCCGCCGGCTGACTTCCACTGGACAGGCCCTGACACCCGACGTCGTTGTCGTTGGCGCGTGCTTCTTGCTTGGGGCATACTGGGCATTATGGCCCCCCTGCACCCCTCTCCCCCCCTATAGCGTAACGCCCCTCCCCCCCCCCCCAGTGCGCTCCGGGCACTGCCGCCGTGCGCACGGCGGGGGGAAGGCGTTACATTATACCCCCCCCCCCTCCTGGGCTCCCCCCACACACACACCCCTATAGTGCCCATTATCGCCAAAAATAAAGAAACGCGCTCTTCCCCCCTGGGCGCGCCGCCGACTGACTTCCACTGGACAGGCCCTGACATCCGACGTCGTTGCTGTTGCTGTTGCTGTTGCTGTTGCTGTCGCTGTCGCTGTTGCTGTTGCTGTTGCTGTTGAACATTATTACTTCTAAAGAATAATTATTGTTGGGACCCCTGGTGCATGGCCCCCCCGCCGCGCCTAGGCCGCAGCCACATTTTCATCATTTTCGTGAGGAAGTCTCAGGTAAAACGATGTCAATCAGATCCGGTTGTGTTGTTACGATCGGTTTTCCCTTGCAACAAATAAGCTAAAGTAGACATTTCTTGTACTAACATAACCAAACTTCAAGAATCCCTTGCAAAAAATAAGGTAAATTGGACATTCGCGCGCGCAAGACGAAATCCTTCCAAAACCTTAGTTTTCGTAGCGATTTTAACATAAAAACATCAAAAAACAATGTCTCTTCAAAACAAAAAATGTCAAAATTTCATCCCGCGCGCTCTTGCGGATTCGTAGGAAACCCAACACTTTTTAATCATTTCTGTCAAACGGGCTTTTGCGAGCAACTTTTTCGAACTTCTGCAACAACGGTTGCGCACCTGCCAGGGCCATCATCCCTGTCAAATAATACCATGCGGGACACATTCGTTTTTTCTTCGCGCGCGCACGCCGTCGTCGTCGGCCGCGGGGCCCTGAATAGTAGCCACGGTCGTCCGCATGCCACGAAGTGAAGTGTCCGAACGTCATAGGGCGGGAAGCTGGGTGTGGGTGGTGGCGAAGAGTCGTTTGGAAATTTGGTAGAGCTTGAACCGGCCCCCCCACAAAGTGGGGGTATTGCCCGCCTCCTATGAAAACCCTGGCACTGGTGAGAACGGAGTGTCCCCACGTGCTAGTAATTGTTGTTGTTGTTGTTGAACATTATTTCTTCTTAAGAATAATTATTGTTGGGCCCCTGGTGCACGACCCCCCGCCGCGCCTAGGCCGCAGCCTCATTTTCATCATTTTCGTGAGGAAGTCTCAGGCAAAACGGGGGAGTCCGGATCCGGTTGTGTTGTTACGATCGGTTTTCCCTTGCAAAAAATAAGCTAAAGTGGACATTTCTTGTTCTAACATAACCAAACTTCAAGAATCCCTTGCAAAAAATAAGGTAAAGTGGGCATTCGCGCGCGCAAGACGAAATCCTTCCAAAACCTTAGTTGTCGTAGCGATTTTAACATAAAAACATCAAAAAACTAATGTTTTTTTTTTTTTTTAAAAAAAAAAAATGCCAAACTTTCATCCCGCGCGCTCTTGCGGATTCGTAGGAAACCCAACATTTTTTAAACATTTCTGTCAAACGGGCTTTTGCGAGCAACTTTTCGAACTTCTGCAACAACGGTTGCGCACCTGCCAGGGCCATCATCCCTGTCAAATAATACCATGCGGGACACATTCGTTTTTTCTTCGCGCGCGCACGCCGTCGTCGTCGGCCGCGGGGCCCTGAATAGTAGCCACGGTCGTCCGCATGCCACGAAGTGAAGTGTCCGAACGTCATAGGGCGGGAAGCTGGGTGTGGGTGGTGGCGAAGAGTCGTTTGGAAATTTGGTAGAGCTTGAACCGGCCCCCCCACAAAGTGGGGGTATTGCCCGCCTCCTATGAAAACCCTGGCACTGGTGAGAACGGAGTGTCCCCACGTGCTAGTAATTGTTGTTGTTGTTGTTGAACATTATTACTTCTAAAGAATAATTATTGTTGGGGCCCCTGGTGCACGGCCCCCTCGCCGCGCCTAGGCCGCAGCCATTTTCATCATTTTCGTGAGGAAGTCTCAGGCAAAACGGGTTGGTCCGGATCCGGTTGTTTTGTTACGCGGTTTTCCCTTGCAAGAAATAAGCAAAGTGGACATTTCTTGTTCTAACATAACCAAACTTCAAGAATCCCTTGCAAAAAATAAGGTAAAGTGGACATTCGCGCGCGCAAGACGAAATCCTTCCAAAACCTTAGTTTTCGTAGCGATTTTAACATAAAAACATCAAAAAACCAATGGTTTTTCAAAAAAAAAATGTCAAAATTTCATCCCGCGCGCTCTTGCGGATTCGTAGGAAACCCAACACTTTTTAAACATTTCTGTCAAACGGGCTTTTGCGAGCAACTTTTTCGAACTTCTGCAACAACGGTTGCGCACCTGCCAGGGCCATCATCCCTGTCAAATAATACCATGCGGGACACATTCGTTTTTTCTTCGCGCGCGCACGCCGTCGTCGTCGGCCGCGGGGCCCTGAATAGTAGCCACGGTCGTCCGCATGCCACGAAGTGAAGTGTCCGAACGTCATAGGGCGGGAAGCTGGGTGTGGGTGGTGGCGAAGAGTCGTTTGGAAATTTGGTAGAGCTTGAACCGGCCCCCCCACAAAGTGGGGGTATTGCCCGCCTCCTATGAAAACCCTGGCACTGGTGAGAACGGAGTGTCCCCACGTGCTAGTAATTGTTGTTGTTGTTGTTGAACATTATTACTTCTAAAGAATAATTATTATTACTTTTCACGTGCTTCGAACTTCTCCAACAACGGTTGCGCACCTGCCAGGGCCATCATCCCTGTCAAATAATACCATGCGTACACCAAAAACCAAAAACCAGTACAAAAACGACCACCAAAAACCAGTACAGGTGTCCAGTGTTGGAACAGGGGGAAAAGTCGTATACTAAGCTAGCGTCCAGAAAATGTTACCACAACAAGTCACTGTACCCATGCGCCAGTGTAGTAGCCACGGTCGTCCGCAGGCCACGAAGTGAAGTGTCCGAACGTCATAGGGCGGGAAGCTGGGTGTGGGTGGTGGCGAAGAGTCGTTTGGAAATGTGGTAGAGCTTGAACCGGCCCCCCCACAAAGTGGGGGTATTGGCGGGCGTCGTATGAAAACCCTGGCACTGGTGAGAACGGAGTGTCCCCACGTGCTAGTAATTGTTGTTGTTGTTGTTGTTGCTGCTGCTGCTGCTGCTGTTGCTGTTGCTGTTGCTGTTGCTGTTGCTGTTGCTGTTGCTGTTGCTGTTGCTGTTGCTGTTGTTGTTGTTGTTGTTGTTGCTGTTGTTGTTGTCGGTACAGCGTGGCTCAGCAGCACAGGTCTGGAACGCGTCCGACCCGTTTGTCATCCCGAGTCGTGTTGTGAATGGGTCCGGCGCCCAATGGCGGCCCTCGGAGTCCGAAAATGCGCAAACGAACCATTCCGTCGTGAGATTGCGTCGCAGCGCGAGGATGTTAGGGGTGATAAGCTTGTTTTCCACCACCACCATGAGTTGGAGGGGGAGGGAGGTGGAGGATGAGGAGGAGGAGGAGGAAGACGCGTATGACCAAGCTGTCGCGGGAGCTTGCTGATGCTAAGCCTTGTCGTGGTCCAGGCCGTCCTTCGCGCCGAGCTGCGGGGCAGTTCCTCGAACCGAAGATGACCAGGACGGAAGGCGACCGCAAACATGGATCAAGGGGGCGTGGATTAGCGACGGGTCCCGTTACCATGGGAGATCGCACATTTCCGCCGCCGAACGAAGCGGCACCGGCCGCATTTTGGGGAGGGCATCTCCCCCGATCCATGGACTTGGCGACCGCGCGCCAGATCCATGGATCGTTAATCCATGTTTGCGCGCCTCCGAGGAGGGACGGTGATAAAGATGGATACCGAAGTCTCCGCGTTCAGGCTTGCTCATGGTCATCGATGCTTTTCCCTCAAACGCTGGCGCCTGCGCTGGCGCTGGCGGCGGCAACGGACCGCCATGAGGGAAAACGATACTCACGGAGGCGTGTCCTTGGCCCCGAGGTTTTCGCCAAGACCAGTTCTTCGTCCTGAGTTGTTTCTTGACGTGTGTTGAAAGTGTATACCAACGTGTATATCTGGCCGATCTTAGCCCATAGGTGGGCTGCCGGGGCCCAAAGCAGCTTAGGAGGCGTCCATAATTCCGCTAAGTGGTCGGAGCCCACTTTGTCCGGACCGCTGCCCCCCTTTAAACCCTTCGTGGTGTTCGTAGCCCGCTGAGGAGCCAGGCGTGGCCAGATACAGTCCACCTTGTTGGATGTTCTTTCATGTGAGCTGTGAGCGGCGACATCGACGCTTTCGTGGAGCTTTCCTGGAGCTGTGCCGCACTCGGACCGCATTTGGTTTTCCGCCTGCTGATCCTCGCTGTACCTGTTCCCCCTCTCCGTCCTAGTTCTTCTCGTCTCCCTTGTGAAGGGGCATCTCTGGTCCAAGCCTGGTCCCAAGTGTGCTCCAAATCTGGTCCAAATCAGGCCCAAAGCGGACAGCGCCGGCCGGTGGCCACGTGGGGTCCCATCGAATGGACACCAAAACCTCGGCATCCGCTTTGAACCTCTGTTTCCCGTCAGTAACCCCTCGGGCGGGGCCAGGACGAGGATAAACCCGTTCCAGATCGTTCTGGAACGCTCTCAGAAGGCCGCGGCGTCCGAGACATCCTCCAGAACCGCCGGATCAGGGAACTTCTCGATGAATCCTCGTCCGAATTTGTCCTCGGACTGGCTTCGTCTCGAACTCCCGCGCGGAGCCTCCCAGCGCCCCATGTTTTCCCCAGTGCGCTGGAGGTGCGGCGCGGCGCTTTGGCCACCCTGCCCCCGCGAGAGGCCGCCGGAGCGGCGGCGCCGAAGGCGAAGGGCCGGGCCAAGGCGAAGGCGAGGCGCTGAGGGCCGGCGGCTCCGAGACGGGGCGCCGAGGTCGGGACCTCGCAGAGGGGGCGGGGTGCCACGGGATGGGGGTGATCGGGGGTGGACAGAACCCCCAACAGTGACACGTCGATTAGTGAATTGTCCGTTTTCGGATCTCGAGAGGGCGCCGCGGCCGTTATTTTCCAGGTTTGCGCCCGCCAGGTTTGGGCCGGAGGTCGTTTTCACTAAACCACGTTTTACTAAAGGGAGGTCTGTCCATCCCCGAGGTGAGTTCGCTCCGTTGGCGCATCGCACCGCAGAAAACCTATGCAAAACTAGGTCTCCGGCCGCCGCTGGAACCCGAGAGGCGTCGGCAGTCGGGGCGCGCGGGGGGCATCGTTTTTCGGAAATCCGATGCACCAGTGGATCGAACTCCCCCCCCCGTCATGGTCCCCCCCCTTTGGTGGGCCCCGATCCGAGGGGTGGGGCCACTCGTCAGGTGCTCGCTTGGGTCTGCACCAACGAAATGGGTACGCAAAGAATGGCTACAATGCCCAACAGCAGGTCCTGTTCATTTTGAACAGGACTCGCTGTTCGCGCCGCCGCGGACGTTGTTCTTTCTTTGAAGACAAAGAGCCGCCTGCCCAACAGCGGCCGCTGTTGGTTTGGGACAACATTTGTTGTTGTTGGGCAGTGTACTAATTTTTTCCGTACCCATTTCGGGCGTCCAAAGGGGGCCTTCCTGGGGACCACCAGGCTCCTCGAAGGGAAAGCAGACGGCATGAGCATGAGCTAACGGCGCTCTGCGCGGGCTTCCTGGAGCTGCGCCAGACGCCCGCCCCTGGCGTGCGGATCCAGCGCAGATCAATCAGGAGGGAGAAAAAATCGCACAGACTAAATTCATCGTCGATTCCTGAGAACATTTGGAAAATATGGGAAGTGGGGGGTGAAGACAAAAGCCCAGAAAATATAAAGAAATACGGGGAATCCTGTTATTTGTGTCTATTTATTTGTGTGTCCCAGGGCCCCTTCAAAGAAGTCCGCGCGGACCTCGGAAAGTATGTCTATGCTGTTTTTTGTTCCCTTATTTCCTGGGGACCAAGTTCTGGGCCTCCTAGACGGGGTCGGAGTAGATAGGGTCGGATGGTTGCGGCGCATCGCCGACGCACCAGCGCTGTGGCGCGATGCAGAGTCCGATGGGGACCATAAAAGGATCCGTTTGACTCTGATCCGACTCCGGTTCGACTCCATGTCGGTTCGAGTCCGGCACAAGTTTCGGCTCGTGGTCGACTCAGGTTTGTCTCGAGTTCGAATCGGGTCGGCGGACGTACGGCGCAGTGTCGACGCGCGACTGGAGCGAGTGGCCCCAGGAAGGTCCCCAGAATGAGCGACTAACACTTAGAGGATTGAGGTCGTCGAGGATCGATGATAACATGAGCCCTAGTCCGAACAAAACGATGAAGACGTAGCCTAACTCAATTAGCCCCCGTCATTGCACTAGGGATACTTGGTCATTGGTTTGGTTTGGCACATTTGCTGAACAGACCCCATCCCTAATGTTTGAGGCCTCCTGACTTGGGCCCGCTCCCACAGGGTTAGCGGACACTTCATTGCTAATGAATCGAGGATATCCAGGGTATCGAGCGGTCGGCGCACGATGCATACACATATATTGATACACACATACAGAGATGCATACATGTGTATGAATCCGCATATCTCTATTTGTGTGTGTATATATATATATATATGTGTACTCATGTACCCACATGTTCATACAGTGGTACTTCCACATACATATCCACTGCGTCTTGGAGTTCCTGGCAAGGGGTGCCAAAAGACCCTAGGTGCAGAAGCTATACATGATGCTAAAACCTCTGGAAACAGCATTTCTAGCCAGATCCACTGCGCCTCGGGTTTCTGGGGAAGGGAGCCCCAAACTCCAAGACGCAGTCGATATGGATACAGATCGTGCTCGCAGAGTGGATCAACGGGATCGAGGGGGTCGGGGATCGAGGGAGGGAGGATAGACAATCACGATTGCGGATGCCAATTTCGGACGAGGGGCCTCAATCGACGAAGAAGACGAATTGCAGAAACAGACCTCTTGGGATGGTCGGCGGTCCAGAGGTGGGGTTCCGAGGGGTGGGGCCCAGAGGACAATGAGGGGCTTCGAACCCTAATCATCCAGATCTCCGACGGCCTTCCCGATCCTTCTCCTCTTCTCGATCCTCCTCCGTCCCCCAGCGGACATAATCTGAACAGTTGTTGCCGTCGGGTGGTAGACGAACATCAAGGTGAGTTGGAACCGATGCAGGTGCTGTGGCCAACACATTGAACTGCACGCAGGTGACGCGAACAGTTTTGGAAAGCGACGAGGTGCCCGCAAGGGGCATCGATCAGCTGAGCTTGCAGCATGCGAAGTGGAGGAAGCAGGAGGAGGAGGAAGATCACAACCATAACCATAGCCATACACACTACCGAAGAAAAACACATTCATACACAAACTGTCGGAGCTCCGCACGGATTTCTTTGATCCGCGCTCGACCCATTCTGCTGCGCCTTGGGCGCCGCCCCTGGCGCGCTCCACGCGCCAGGGAGGGGGCTTCAGCGCCGATCCAAGAAATCCGCGCGGTGCCTCGAACGTGTAGGTGTACGCCATTTCCCCCCCTTAAAATAGCCTCGATCCTCCTCGACGCCCGCCCCACACTAAGTATCGTGCCCCTCGAGTAGTTCACGAACGCCTGGCCGCCCTCTTCCATTTTGGGCCCTCTGTCCGCCTTCCTTTGTAAGCCTGGGGTGCGCCGCCGGACCACTGGTGCTGCTCTGCTCTGGTCTCCTCGACACCTGGAGTATCCAGGAGGCCTCGATCCAGCGACGATCCACGAAATCCGCGTGGAGCCCCGAACTTGCACATGCCACCTCTTCTCTCTCTACAGTGACCTCGATCCTCCTCCTCTTCCTCCTCCTCCTCCTCCTCCTCCTCCTCCTCCTCCTCCCTCCTCGACGCCTGCAGGATCCTGGAGACCTCGATCCAGCGCCGATCCAAGAAATTCGCGCGGGGTCTCCCGAGAGCGTATGTGCATGCCATCGCCTCTCCCTCTACAGTGCAACCGCGATCCTCCTCGGCGCCCGGAGGATCCTGGAGGCCTGGGCCCTCCTCCCCTCCTGCACGATTTTCGCCTTCCTCCTCGACGCCCGGAGGATCCTGGAGGCCTCGACCCTCCTCCCCTCCTGCACACTTGTCTCGATCCTCCTCCCCGACGCCCTGAGGAGCCTGGAGGCCTCGCTCCGCCCCCCCCCCCTCCCCCCCCCCTCGTGCCTCCCCCTCTCCGCCCTCCCGGCGGGGGCCGCGGCCGGCGGCGCGGGGGAGCGCCGCCCCTCCGCGCGCCTGGACGGGCGCGCCGCGGGCCCGAGAAAGAGGGGGGCTCGCGAGGGGACCCCTCGCTCGGGCGAGGGTGCCGTCTTGATCGTCAGTCGGGGCTGGACAGACCTCCTACCCTGACACGTCGATTAAGGAATGGGCTGTTTTCGGTTCGCGAGAGGGCGTCGCGGCCGTCATTTTGCGGGTCCAGGTCCGTCGGTTTCGCTCCCGGGCCGTTTTTATTACGGGGAGGTTTACTAAAGGGAGGTTTGTCCACAGCCGAGTCTTGATTGTCAGGCACGCGCAGATGAGTCAGGGGAGGAGAGGGTGCCGATGCCGCTGCCTCGGCCCCGATTTCGCCTTCTTGGGCCTCCCGGGAGGCCCCCGTCGCCACCGCTGGATTCGCCCCGAAGTCCCGGTCAGAACGCGCCCGGGGAGAGGTCCGGGGAGTAGCGGTATCGGTGTATTTTTGGTTTTCCCAGAAGCCACGATAGGATGTTGTCATGGTGGGATGACATGATCGGATCATGTCATTGTGCGCCCCAGGATTTCTAGAGTATCGAAGACGCCTGCGGCAACTCACCGCTGGCCCCTGCCATTGGGAAACGTCCCTGTGGCCGAACCTTGGACTGGAGCCTGGCCGAACGCTGGGCCGAAGTCTTTCGCGAGCGGCGAACATTTCCCCATCCGCGGCCTCACGATCTGGATTTCGGGGCCGGGTCCCGCGGATACGCGGTCGCACGGATCAGTGAAGGAGCGCTCCGTATCCGCGGGGTCGCGGCCCAAGGGGCCCAGCCCGCGAGGCCGCGGATACGGATATGTGTTTTGCCCACGAGCCACGGTAGGATCCGCTCGGAATACGGTCCAGGCTTCCCAGAGGATCGAAGAAGCTGACGGCGAATCATCGCCGCCCCCCCGCCTTCTTGGGAAGCGCCCGTGTGGCCGAACGTTGGGCCGGAGTCTGGCCAAGCTAGTGGAATGAGTGTTCCCCTGGCCGATATGGGAACCCTGCAGGTAACACTTTGGGCAGGATGAGTTGAAGGTCGAGAGTGAGGCGTTCCAGGAATTCTGGAGCATCAATGACTTTACGGCGAATCACAGCCGCCCCTGCCCTTTTGTAAGCGCCTATGTGGCCGAATGTTGGGCCGAAGTCTTGCGGAGCACGTGTTGAACGAAGAGGAAGGAGATGGAGGGGAGGGAGGAGGAGGAGGAGGACAAGGAGGCCTTTGTCGGGGCCTCAGGACAAAGATAGTGTCATGATGTGATGGGCTCAGGATGCGTTCAAGCATGTCCAGCGGCCTTCTGCCCATCATGCTACTGGCCAGAAGACGCCTTGGGCGCGCCAGGAGCCCGCGGAGATGTCATTTGAGGACCAGGCAGCAGGTGATTGATCGACCCCACTCCTCGAGTTCCGCCCGACAAGTGAGGCCGCTCACAAACAAAAGGGGGGGGTCCCGGACATACACATCCGTGGGCTACTCGGACGCGCCCCTGTCTACGATGGACGCCCCACGTCGTGTGTGTGTATATATATGTGTGTGTCTATAAAGTGTGTAACAGGGGTCGACGTATCCCGTGCTGTTGGCTCTGGAGACGCTCCAGGACTTCCAGAGTATCTGCTTAGCTCGGCGCGGCTGGCCTAGCCTAGCTTATATGCGGGCTCATGTGCCATAAGTGGCTAAGGGGGTGGTAGCGATCTGGGCTAAGTGGGTTCCGCCCGCTAAGCGGATTTATCTTACCCCCCAATCCATTGATGGCCACTGCAACGTAACCTGCCTCGGCATCTTTTAGTATTCCCCCCTTTCCTGGCAGCAATCCCTGCGGCGGTCCAAGCAGCGGAATCGCTTCTGCAGCCCACGTGGGACGCTTTGGAAGTCAGGATCATGTGGGAACTTGGAAGATCTTGGAATCATGGGCCTGTTTTCCACCACCGCCACCAATAGTTGGAGGGGGAAAGGAGGTGGAGGAGGAGGAAGAGGAGGAGGAGGAGGAGGAGGAGGAGGAGGACCCTCTCCCCCTCCTACTCATGGTGGTGGTGGTGGTGGAAAGCAAGCCCAACGTGGAGCGCATCCTTGTCATCACCTGTTGCTCCTCTGACGCGCGCGCGCGGAGCCTCCCCGCCCCCGCCCGGCGTTCGAGGTCTGGGGCTCGAGGTCTTGGGGCGGTCTCGCCCTCCTCTCGGCCGCCTCCCCGCCCCGGAGTGCTCTCGGACGTCTTGCTCGGTCTGAGTTCGAGGTTCGGAGCTTGTCAGGGGAGGAAAGGCTACCCATACCTCTACCCTCTGCACGTTTTCCTCGTGTCGGGCCTCAGGGGAGGCCCTCGTCGCCACCGCTGGATTCGCCCCGAAGTCCTGGTCAGAACGCACCCCGGGAGAGGTCTGGGGAGTAGCGTTATCGGTACCTGTTTGGTTTCCCCAGCTTGTGGAGTACGTTCGAGGTTCCGAGCTTTTCCAGACGTGTTCGGCGGTGCCTGGCGGCTTTCGAGCCGCGGGATGCCGTCCGGCAGCGGCACCTCGCCGAGAGCCGAGACGGCCGTCGGAGAGCCGAGTGGCGACCGGAAGACCTCGGGCGTCGCCCCTCGGGGGCCGTTCTTCGGAACCCTTGGGCCAAAGTAAAACGACGCGAAGATCGGGACAAAATCGGATCGGGATAATTCGAAATCTCTGAGAATCGGCGGGTTTGGAGGATGTATTGGGCGCCGCGGCCGCTCCAGAGCGTTCCGGAACACTCTGAGAGCGCTCCGGAACGCTCTGGAGCGATTTGTACCGATCCTAGCCCTGGTTTACCAAGGGCCATCAAACGCACCCAGGACGACCCCCGCCCCCCCGGGAAGCGGTCGGGACCTTCAGCATGCAGTTCTCGGGGGTTGCAGTCCATCATCGGCGCTGGTATATCGGGGGTAAAAAACCAGCCTAATTTGGCGTAGCCCCGCTTAAATCAGTGTAATCCCAGCTAGTTGTGCTCAATCCGGCTCAATCTGGCTCGATCGTGGATCTGATCCGGGCTAAGCAGCCTTCATGGCCTCCCAATCTGGCATATCAGCGTTTCTCCTTATTGTGAGGACCTCCCAGGAGCTACGATGCAATTCTTGCGAGGTTTGATACTGAATCGGCGCCAGTATATCCTTGGTCGAGACTTGGCCTAGTCCGGTCTCATCCCGCACAATCCCGTTCACTCCCGCTCAATCCGCCTGAATCCTGCCTGATCTGGCCTCTTCCTTGGCTTGGTCCGGCCTGGTCTGGTTCAGTGGCCTTTTAAACTGGCTTAATGGGTCTGCATCGTTCTGACGAAGACCGCCCAGGAGTTGCCTCCTTCAGGAGTTCTAGTCGAAACCGGCGATAAGGACGGGTAACTGGTCCAAGGGTACCTTTGCGTCCTTGGTTCTTCGGTTTACCACAACGTTCGACTGCCAGACCTTCTCGAGAAGCTCCGTCATGGACGTCCAAGGGGCTCGCATACTTAATCGCGCCTCTTGCTGTCAGTTCTGACTGCACCTTCTGCACTACATGTGCGTCGCATCCCCCCCACGGGCGACGCGCGCACCGAGAAATCTTCTGGTGTACGCTCCGTGGCGTTCGTTTTCTGACCATACCGGTCGGAAACGAAATACCACACGATGGGCATACTATTTGTTCGGGTCGGACGCCCGCCTCCAAGGAGGACATATTGTACTTGTATTAAATGCGTCCGATGGGGAAGGAGGAGGAGGCGGAGGCGGAGGAGGAGGGAGGAGGAGTAGGAGTAGGAGGAGGAGGAGGAGGCGGAGGCGGAGGAGGAGGGAGGAGGAGGGAGGAGGAGGAGGAGGAGGAGGAGGGAGGAGGGAGGGAGGAGGAGGAGGAGGAGGAAAAAGAGGAGGAAGAGGAGGAGGAGGAGGAGGAGGAATGAAGACATCCCTTGGGCCGCGGACTGAACGAAAAGGCGGCCGACGGTCGTCGGGCCCTCGTCCCTCCTCCGCCCGCCTCGCGCTCCCTCCCTCCGCTCCCGCTCGCCCTCGTGCTGCGCTCTCCCACCGTCCGTCCTCCGCCGTCCAGCCCCCCCCACCCCTCCCCTCGCTGTCGAGCTCGAGGCGGGGATCCGGCCATCCAGGATCGGGGAAACGCAGGACTCGAGCAGGCCAGAGCTCGGGCTTGCCGACGTGTTTGGACGAGCGCGTCCTGGATTTTGAGGGCCCCGTTGCCGTGGGATGTCTGCCGCGGGAGCTCGCGTCAGATTTCAGACTGGGTCTCGTCATTGTCATGATGGCCCCGTCAGGCCAACCCGAGTCCCCCGTACCCGAGTCTAGGAGGGGGGGCGATAGTAGGGGGGGGGGGGGCCGAGGGCCGCAGAAAAGGGGGGGGCGATAGTAGGGGGGGAGGGGGCGAGGGATTTTAGTCTTTTGGGTTAGGGTGGGGGGGGGGGGCGATAAGAGGGGAGGGGGCAGCGAGGCCGCAGACAGGGGCCTCTCTTCGGGCCCGAAGGGGCCCTCGGGGCCTCGGGGCCCGAGAAGTGCCCCCCCCCCCCCCCCCCCCCAAAAAAAAAATGACGCCCGAGGGTCACCGTCAGATGGCACGCCAATCGGTATCGTCTATTCGACCCCCATCCCGATCCCCATCCCCTTCCAGACCCCCACCAAGTTACCCCTCCAGTTGGGGATACACCTCTCGAAACCCGAATGGAACGACCCATATCCCCATCTTAGGGGGGTAAATCGGCCAGTGGGGCCCAGGCCACGCCGCTGGGGATGGGGATCGGTTAAACGATACTCAGCCAAAGATCCGCCACGCGCACCAGGGGGGGGCAATGGGAGGGAAGGGCTCCTCAGGAGCACCCCTGCTTCTCTGTGCAGGGCCGTCGCCTTCTGAGGAGCAGCCTTTTTGTACGATGTCCCCCCTCCCCCTACCCCTTGTGCGCGCCACCATGATGAGCTCGGTAGTTGCTCTCACTCTCAAGATCATGGTAAAATGCTGATCGACTCCCGATGGCTCTGCCTTTTCTGCAAGTGAGGGAGCATACTCAGGGAACACACGAACAAACTAGAGTAGACTGCCTGGGAGATCGATCTTTCGGCGACTCTGGCAGGCTTTGGAAATGGGAATACTTCCAGATCCATCGCCCGCCGCCGCTGACATCTGGCGTTGCTGAAGCACTGCGACACCGTAAACGAACACGGCCGAAGTTCCAGACCCCATCTTTCTGCAGAATGTTGGATGGGCTTGCCATGGAAAGCGCGACGTTCCCACACCAAAAACGTGTGGAAGTCCTGGGTCTCAGGGTTGGGTTTGTTGTGACAGGTTTCTTGTGGCCGAGCCCCCACTGTGACAACTGCACCGCCGGGACGTCCGGTGAGGTCCCCGGAGCTCGATCTCCCAGGCGGCATGGTTCTGGGTGACCCAAAAGGAGGTCCAGTTGAAAGGGGGTGGTGCAATAGATTTTGGGCAATTGTATTGCAAATGCATTGCGCCGGAGAGTTGTCCTTCATTGTGTTGCAAGTAATGTATTGCACGCGAAAGCCCAGCAATACATTTGCGGACTGGAATGTATTGTACAACCAAATCTATTGCAACCCCACAAATCTATTGCAATAAATCTATTGCACCACCCCCTTGACGCTGGACCCCATTTTGGGTCAACCAGATCTCGGCGCCTCACCAGGGCTCGTTTCGATTCCTCCGACTCGATTCGATTTCGATTTCGACGGCTTCCGATTCCGATTCGGTGCGACTTCGTATTCCGCTTCGGGCTCCGATGTCTCCCAACGGCGGCCTGCCAGCCTGCCGATTTCCGCCGATTCGACCTTTCCCGACTCGGCTGCCGATTTTCGGAGGTTGACAGACCTTCTACCCTGACACGTCGATTAAGGGATTGGCCGTTTTCGGTTCGCGAGAGGGCGTCGCGGCCGTCGTTTTTGCGGGTCCAGGTCCGTCGGTTTCGGTCCCAGGCCGTTTTCATTAAGGGGAGGTTTACTCAAGGGAGGTTTGTCCACCGCCGAGATTCCCGCCGATCCGATTGTTTTCGATCGCCAATCCGACTCAGTGATTCGATTCCGGGATCGCCTGCGCGCCATCCTGGCGGCAAGCTCCGCACGCGCCGCCCCCGAGCGCGCCTCGCGCGCCAGGGGCGGGGGTCTCCAGGCAGTGCCAAGATTGACCACGGGTAAGCCATCCCCTTACGTGACGTCCCCCTCGCTCGCCCCAAGGCTTATGATGTTCCAACCTACTTTTAGCTTTATCCACCCGAAAGAATTTCGAGCACCAGAAGCAAATACCGAAACTCGAATGTTTTCACGTGTCGGGCCTTGGGAGACAGTCGTCCGGCACTGTTTCAACACTTTTTTCTAATTTTTGTTCTACACTTTTCGGGTCGCTTCTGGGATGTGGGCTTTAAGTACGATGGGAGCAACATGACCCAAGGCGTACGTGTGGGGCCGGAGGGAAGCTTGATAGGCGAGGATGACGCTACGGAAGGGGACGGCTTGCAATGGGTTGGTTGGGCCGCGCCCGACGGGTTGTCACCAAGGCCTCTTTGACATCGGAATTTCAGGATCGAAGCTCGAGGAGGTTTGTGGACGTTTGGGGTCGTTTCGGAGGGCTCTGGAGTATTCTTGGGGCCCGCCTCCTCTCGGCGCCACCCAAGCACACTAATACTATTCGTGCGTCGCCCTCGAAGGGGCGACGCGCACGCCGAGCAATCTTCCAGTATATGCCCAGTGGCGTGCGCTTTCTGGCCGTACCGTTCGGGGACCGATATGCTACAAGATGGATGCACTGCAGTGGAAGCCCATGCAAAGAAACACCCTGCTTGCCTCTAGGGTGCACTAGTTCTTTATGCTCAACGAGGGTTACAGAAGGTAGGTGTGTATAAACCAATTTAAAATTGAATGTATATATACACATACCGAGCATAGCGAGCGTGCCGTCGGCGTCTGGCTCAAGAGGTCTGCGCCCGATGTGATTAGATTGACCGTGGGCCCGGCAATCTACTATCGTACCACAACAAGACCTGATCAGGTTTGGACGGTACACGATCTTCCATCGACCCTACAACCTATTACCACATGGTCCCCATCCTGTTTTTACTTGGTAGTGGAGCTGGCCCCAGTATGTTGTGGTCCGATTTGTCGATCGCAGTACTGACCCACGGCACGGAGTGGTATGCCGCCAACACCACTGCGACGTCAGAGCGTGACTACTGGCAAGCAGGGGGCAACGCCCTTAGCGGACACGCTATACCGAGTATGTGCGACATTTGACTGACTACTCTGAAACACGAGTACGCCCCGGCTTAACGCCACGATGTACCAACTTACGACGAGTTTGGGAACAAGGTGAGGTACCAGCTTCCGCTACGCGGAAGCACACACCCCAAGCTTTTGGACCAACATGGGGACACGCTTCCACAGCCAATCCACCGCCTAACGGCGATGGACATTCGGAAGACGGCCAATGACAACGCAAAGCCGCCGTCATGGAGTCATTCGCATTCTTTGGTTGGCCATCGGATGTGCTACAAGCTACATGCAACGGCAGCCACAATGACTGAGGCCATAATACGCAAGGGGCCCATGCTGGGACCACTCAGGGAACGTATCGTTTTTCGAGTTCACTCGTGAAAGACATGCGTGGCTGAATTTGACGAGCGCCCGGATGACCCCGCAACAACAGGCAGTGTGCTTGCAGCGCGGCCTGGGTGGGATGGCGCGCGCAATCGCGATGCGAATCCCTCCCCTGATCATAATTACGGCGTGATGATACAAGGAGTCCATACGGACCCCGCCACGTACATGATGCGTCCCGTAAGCGCCAAATTCGAGAACCTTGCGGATGAGCGCCAGCTCGCCTCGGGGACGGCGCTCATAGATTTCAGGCCCGAGCAAGGTGAGAGAACGGACTCGATCCTCGCCCGGTTTGAAATGGCCCGCCTTGGGGCTGAATCAGTCGGCGCTGCCACCACGAGTTCCAAGTTACTTACAGCGGTGCTCATTCGAGCCTCAGGTTGGGCTCTCGCAGGCTCAACGGTCAGATGCCAACGGTCAGATGCCGCGGACACAGCAACAGTTTGATGAACTGTTGGGCCGTTTGCGTAGCCTTGGCCATCTGGCTGAATTCGCCCTTGACAACATTGGAAATCGGTTATAATCCCCAATTTTGCGCTGTTCCTGACAGCCAGACTGGCCTATGGGGCTCACGGAGACCGACGCGCTATCGTCAGACGGAAACGAACGCATCGACATGTCGGATCGACCCATTGGTTCTGGTGATGCGGAAACCGCGGGATACTTCTTCCTAGGTACCAACGTGCGAAGCGCCGTTGGAGACGTTGGATTAAGAAGCCCGCGCGGCGAGTACGCAGAGCGTCACGAAGAGTATTCCACCGACTGTGGTAGGTTCGAGGCAAGGGCGGTCGTTGCGACCGACGGCTACACGGCAAAGGGTTCGCCAAATATTTGGCGGCTTCACAGATACCGAATGCGAGGGGATCTCCCTGATAATAGGTCGGGTAGACGCCGTTCCACAGGTGAGGGGAGAGGCCGGAAACTTTATTATTAAGCCCGCGGACCGAAACTCGAAGTGGACGCCGTGGAATCGTTGTGGCAGCTGTAGACACTTTCAGATCCAGTGCGATTACATGATTCCAAGGGAAGGGATTCCACCTGGAGCCTTTCGTACCAACGCCCACTTCCATCGTGAACAGATGGCTCGCGCGCATGCCGACGTACTTCCCGACTTCCCGAACGGCAATGGCGGAGACGCATCGGCTCGTGACGGAGACGTTATTGAAGCTGAGACGGATCTTGGCCACGCAGGCAGAGCTTCAGATCGCAGGCTTGCTCAATTTTTGCGGAAACGTCTGCGGATGCGCTCTCGGCAGAGTCAATTACGCCGACGGGCGCGGACGCGCTGCGCGGATGCGCGCTGACGCAGCGAGTCGGATTCACGACCGACATTGCACTTGAAGACCTCATGGGCGTCGGTTGGGGTCTGACCAGTTCCAGCGCTTGTGAAACAGACCGCGCCCCGCGGGCCCGTTCTTGTGGCCGCGCCGGGGCGCCGCCTGATTGGGGGGACCCACGCGGGCCCCGAATTTCTCGCGCAGGCATGGGCTACTGGATCGGACGAGGCTCGACTGGCGCTAGGGCCCGTAATTGGCACGCCGCATAAAGACGCGGGCGCGACGCGGGGGGCATAATCGCCAGATTCCCCGCTGGCCTGCGCGCCCGCAAGCGCCAAGCAGAGCGGGGGGCCGGGCGGGGCCGCGTTGCTCTGCGCAGAAACGACCGTTTCTGCGCACGCCCTGGGCGACAAGAGTACCACCGCCCAAACAGCCCCGTGGACTGGGGGGCCGGCCCCCCAATCGAGCGGTCGCGCTGTCTGAGCCACGCCGTGGCCGAACAGTGGGACACCGACCCCGCCCCCCGAAGCTATAGATTTTGCATGCCAGCGTGTTCCATTTATGGCGACTGTGCATCACTGCAGGTGCACTGCAGCCTAGGACAGCGCCAGCTGCCGCAGGGGGGTCCGCTCGCGCGGCGACGTCCTGGGCCCACTCGACGCGCCCGCGCCCGCGCTGGCATTCCCGGGGCTGCGCGCGCGACGGCCGCGGCATGCAGTTTGCGGCGACGGCGGCGGTGTGTCCCTGGCACGGCCGCGCCGCTGGCCCAGCCGAGGGCCGCCGCCCCCGCCTCCGCCGCCCCCTCGTAAACCTGCCGGCTGAAAAGTTTCGATCGAGAACGCTTCTCTTGAGGCAACTAGTCCAGTCTGAGGTTTTTGGGTGTTGCGTAACCAGATTTCCTGTTTATATAGATTGTTCGGGGCGCTCCCGCGCGAGACCTTCCGCGTCGGAAAAGTTTAGCCGGATTTACGATCGAGTTTGTGCAGTTTGTTTTCGATTGGTGCCTAAACTTTGTTTTGGGGCAGATCAAAATTTTCCGATGCGCGCCCGCGCGCGGCGGGGCCCGGGCGCCGTCGACAGGCCTGCGCCCCGCATTTTGCCCCTCGCGCCCGCGCCCGGGGGGCGCTCTCTCTTGCCGGGTCTTCGAGGCGCGGCGGGGGGGGGCGCCCCAGGGGGCGCCCCCGGACGCGCGAGCAGTTCGCAGGAGCTACGAGGTGGGGCCGCGAGGGCGGGGCGCAAGAGAGCCCCCCCCCCCCCCGAAAAAAGGCTCGCTGCGCGGCGCGCCGCCCCCGATCCTGCCGGCCACGGGGCGGGGAATCCGCCGCGGCCGCAGCGGGGGCGTCGCGCGGGCAGGGCGCCGCCCGAGCCGGCGGCGCCCACGGCGACCCTGGCGGCGACGGCGGCGGCGGCGACGACGTCAGGGGCAACCGCGCCGCCGTGTCGTCGTTGCTGTCGCCGCCGCCGCCGTCGTCGTGGGCGCCGCCGCCGTCGGGCGGTGGCGGCGGTCACGACGATGGCGACGACGACGAGGACGAGGTCGACGACCACGGGCCGTTGGGCGGCGGCGGCGGCGGCGTCGGCGACCATGGCCGTCGGGAAGCGGCGGCGGCGGCGGCGACGGTAATAAATTATCCCAGTGCGACCCTACCTAGGAGTTGGAGCCCTTAGGAAAGCAGCATTCGTAGTAACAGTAAAGCTAAACTAGCTAAGCTAAAGCTAAGCTAAAGCTAAGCTAACGCTAAGCTGAAGCTAAGCTAAAGCTAAGCTAAAGCTAAGCTAACACTAAGCTGAAGCTAAGCTGAAGCTAAGCTAAAGCTAAGTTGAAGCTGAAGCTAAATATAAGCTAAGCTAAAACTACGCGAAAGCTAAGCTAAAGCTAAGCTAAAGCTAAGCTAAAGCTAAGCTAAAGCTAAGCTAAAGCTAAGCTAACGCTAAGCTGAAACTAAGCTAAAGCTAAGCTAAAGCTAAGCGAACACTAAGCTAAGGCTAAGGTACAGCTAAGCTAAAGCTAAGGTAAAGCTAGGCTAAAGCTCAGCTAGAGCTAAGCTAGCTAAAGCTAAGCTAAAGCTAAGCTAAAGCTAAGCTAAAGCTAAGCTAAAGCTAAGCTAACGCTACGCTAAAGCTAAGATAAAGCTAAGCTAAAGCTAAGCTGAAGCTAAGCTGAAGCTCAGCTAAAGCTAAGCTAAAGCTAAGCTAAAGCTGAGCTAAAGCTAAGCTGAAGCTAAGCTAACACTAAGCTAAAGCTAAATTAACACTAAGCTGAAGCTAAGCTAAAGCTAAGCTAAAGCTAAGCTAAAGCTTCGCTAACACTAAGCTGAAGCTATGCGAAAGTTTCGCTAAAGCTAAGCTAAAGTGAAGCTAAAGCTAAGCTAAGCTAAGGATAAGCTAACACTAAGCTAAAGCTAAGCTAAAGGTAAGCTGAAGCTAAGCTAAAGCTAAGCTAAAGCTAAGCTAAATCTAAGCTAAAGCTAAGCTAAAGCTAAGCTAAAGCTAAGCTAAAGCTAAGCTAAAGCTAAGCTAAAGCTAAGCTAAAGCTCAGCTAATAACACTAAACTGAAGCTAAGCTAAAGCTAAGCTAACACTAAGCTAAAGGTAAGCTAAAGCTAAGCTAAAGCTAAGGCTAAAGCTCCCAGGGGACTGGGGGAACCGCGGGGCGGGGACTGGGGGAACCGCCCGGGGCGGTTTCCATTGCCCGGCCCCTTTAGCTAACAGAGTAAGAACCCTTCCTAAGAGAGCCTAGGTAGGGACAAGCCTATTTGGATAAACGCACATGACACGTTGAGGTTGGCGCGGAAATCCTGGGTCCGCGCTGGACCCCCTCCCGACGACGTCTACACGACGACGATCACGACGCCAGCGACAACGAAGACGCCGACCCCGACAGCGACCGCGACGACTTTAACGCCGACGGCGACGGCGACGGCGGCGCAGACAAGTAAGCCGACCTTGGCGGCAGCGGCGGAAAGCGCCTGCGGCGACGATCGGCGCCAGCGACTTGCGCGCGCGCACAGGCCGAGCGGCATGTGTCCGACGAGCTCGGCGGCCCTCCCGTGGGCCGAGGCGCGGCCGTCGCCATCGCGCGGCTCGCCGTCAGCGATGGCGCCGTCGCGGTCGCCGTCGGGGTCGCCGTCGTCGCCTTCGTAGCGACGTCCGCGTGGACGCCATGTGGACGTCCTCGTGCCCTCGTGGTCGGAGAGGGGGTCATCGTGGTTGTTGTCGGAGATGTCGTCGGGGTCTTGGTCGTCGTTGAGTCGTGATCATTGGTATCGTCATGGTCTGTCGCGTCGGTCGTCGGCGTCGACGCCGTCGAGGCTTGAGATGCCGTCCGTTGGCGCTGGCGTAGTTGTGGTCGTCGCCATCGACGCCGATGTCGCCGTCGCCGCCGCTGCGGTTGCTGCCGGCGCCGCATGTCCAGCGGTGAACCGCAGCCTCCGTTCCTCCGCCCACCAGACAGTTCGGACGGGCACTCGTGCTTCCTCGCAGGCTTCGAGGACGGCTGCCTCCGACGCGGCCGCCCTTGGGGGGCACATGCCGATGCCTCCCGCAAGTGGCAGCGGCATCGGCCCATCTCACGGTCGTAGCCACCTTGTGAAGATTTTCGCTGGGCAGCGGCTCTCGGACGGCTAGAACTGAGCACTGTGCGCCAGCCTTGACCAGGCCAATCCTCAGGCCCAGGGCCATCGTGTACAGTCGAAACAAGTGGTAAGGATGGGTAACCTT
Organism: Prorocentrum cordatum; assembly: GCA_963575745.1. Lineage (NCBI taxonomy): Eukaryota > Dinophyceae > Prorocentrales > Prorocentraceae > Prorocentrum > Prorocentrum cordatum. The sequence goes on along the minus strand of CAUYUJ010004891.1, from coordinate 212,906 downwards.
TCCATGGGTACCCTGGCATCCCTGCCCCGTCAGTCCACCCTGGACTACTTTCGATGGCCAGCCCCGCTCGAAGAGCCTCGATATGGGTGTCCAAAGGGGCTTCTATCGTTATCGCGCATCCTGACGATCGGTTTTGACTGTGCGCCAGGACCCCCTTTGCACTGTGCTCCCTGCAGGGCGGGGGCGCAGGCACCCTGCCTGGGCTCAGGACGCGTCTGGGCACCATCGGTTTGCCCTCCTGTCCGACGGTCTTTGCCGACGTGGGATCCTGCAGATCTCGACCGTTTACTTTTGGTGGTGGACCCGAAGAAGCAAAAACGCTATGAACATAAACTTTAGGCGCCCCGCGCGGATTTCTTGGATCCGCGCCTGGGCCCCCCGGAAGCGCTTCTGGCGCTGCCCTTGGCGTGCTCGGCGCGCCAGGGAGGGGGGTCCAGCGCGAATATAAGACATCCGCGCGGAGCGCCAAAAGATCATGTTTATTTGTTTTGTTATTCTTCTATGGACAGAACCCCTACCCTGACATGTCGATTATAGTGAATTGTCCGCTTTCGGCTCTCGAGAGGGCGCCACGACCGTCGTGTTCCAGGCCTGCGCACGCCAGGTTCGGGCCCGAGGTCGGTTTCACTTGACCACGTTCTGCTAAAGGAGGTTTTGTCCACCCCGGATCCTTGGGGCCGGCTTCTTCCTCCTGCGTAGCTCTGTTGGTATGCCGTGTGCCGGGTGAGACGGCCTTCGGAGGCCAGGTACGCAGATACATTTAGCGTTGCCTGCGTTGTGGTTCGACGCCCGGATCTACGGGCACGTGCACAGTTCGCATTGTTTTGTGTTGATGGTGTGCGTTGCATTGTGTTGCATGCGTTTTTATGCGTTGCTTTGCATTGCATTGCTTTGTGTTGCTTTGTCTTGCTTTGCTTCGCATTGCTGTGCGTTCCTCTGCATTGATGTGCGTTGGTTGGCGTTGCTTTGCATTTGTGTGCAATGCACCGCGTTGTTCTGCATTGCGTTGCATTGATCCGCGGCGATTGTCGTATATTCTCGTTTCTAGGAAGATACCCGACTCTACCACCCCCCAACCCTTGTTTACATCGCCTCCTATGGGACACGTTGCAATCTACAAGTTGTTATGCTTAAGTTTTATATTCTGCCGCTGAATTGATACCATTCCAGGGAGGCCCCTGATCGACCCCCCCCTCATCCCGATCAGATGATACGATGCTCGCGAACTCGTTTATTCCACAATCAGTGCTTGCACTCAGGTTTAACACTTCTCCACGGGACTGGGCCTGTCTATGTAGCCGCCGTCGGAGCCGTGTCGCCGCTTCATCGCGGCCTGTCGCCTTGGCCTGTTTTCTTCTCTTATGCTTGTGTTGCTTTGGTTGGTTTTTGTATTTGCTGTTGTTGTGTTGTGTTTGTTGTTTGCGTTTCTTTGGTGTCGGTTTTTTTGTTCTTTTTGTTTTTCTGGGTGTGTTTTTATTGCTCCCGTTTTCCCGGTTCGTAGGTTCTTTGTGATTTTGATTTTTATTTTTATTTGTTCTGCCGTTCCAGGCTTGATTTCTTTCTCTGTGTTTCATCTCTTCTGTGTTGTATTTTTTTGTGTTGTTTGTTCTGTCTTTTTTTGTATGTCTCTGTTTTTCCTTTTTTTCTTGTTCGCTTATCGTGATTCCTTGGTGTTGTTCATTTTTTTGTTTTCTTTTTGTTATGTTTTCTTTGTGTTTTGCGGTCTTGTGGCTATGTCGTCGCCGTCGCCGATCAGACGCACATTGGGTTCGGTATGGCGGAATGTTGCCACCGTCGCTGCCCTGTGGCCGCCTCGTCAACAATTGCATAGACAGCACGTCGCATGTATTGTACAACACATATATTGCGCACGTTTATTTCACGACAGGAATTGCATGATGCAGTGTGCTTCACTTGTATTTGTCACATGTTCTGCGCACGACAGACTGCACAACATATGTATACATATATATATACATACATATGCATCGGTATGACAACGTAGATTCCACCGCACATGTTGCATCACAACAGTTGCTCCACATTGATTGCGCGCACCACAGTGAGTACTCCACATACACTGTATCACATCGATGGCACTACATATGTTGCACCCAATAGGTTGCACAACCTCTCTTGCACACCGTACTGTGTACCATATATTGCACCACGTGAGTTGCATCAAATCAGTTGCCACACAGATAGCGTATCATATCGGAGGTGAGGGGGTGAGATCGAAGTGGAACGGAGAGCCCCCCTACCGGGAAATCGATTTCGGTTTCGTGTTCGTGCGTGCCGTGCGGGCGAGGCGAAGCTGCGTGGGCGGGCGGGAGAAAGTCTCCTGTGGCTGAGGCGCGGCCGGAGCAAAGGAACCTTGACCGGGCGGCCGGTGCCCCGCGGTGTCCCGCCGGTGTCCCGCTTAAGGGCTGGTGGCGCGCGGTGTCCCGCCGGTGTCCCGTCGGTGTCCCGATGATGATAATGATGATGATGATGATGATGATCATGATGATGATGATGATGATGATGATGTTGATGATGTTGACGAAGAGGATGATGATGGTGATGATGATGATGGTGCCCAGATGATGTTGATTATGATGATGATGATGCTGTTGATCATGATGATGTTGATGATGACTAGATGATTCGATGATGATGATGATGATGATGATGTTGGTGATGATGGTGTCCCCATGATGATGATGATGATGATGATGATGATGATGATGATGATGAGGTTGATGATGATGTTGATGATGCTGGAAATGATGATGGTGTCCCGATGATGATGATAATGATGATGATGATGACGCTGATGGTGTCCCGATGCTGATGATGTTGATGATGAGGATGATGATGGGGTAATGCTGATGATTTTGATGATGGTGGCCCAATGGTGGTGATGATGATGCTGATGTTGATGATGATGATGATGCTGTCTTGATGATGTTGATGATGATGATGGTGATGATGATGATGGTGACGATGATAACGGTGTTCCGATGATGATGAGAATGTTGAATCTGATGATGTTGCTAATGATGATGATGATGATGACGGTGCCCCGATGATGATGATGTTGATGATGTTGATGATGATACGATGATGATGGTGATGATGATGATGGTGGCGTTCCGATGATGATGGTGTCCCGTTGACGATGTTAATGATGGTGACGATGATGGTGTCCCGATGATGATGATGATGATGATGATGGTGATGATGATGATGTTGATGATGATTAGGATGAGGTGATGATGATGCTGATGATGATGATGATGATGGTGTCCCGATGATGTTGTTGATGCTGGTGATGATGTTGATGACGTTGATGACGATGATGGTGATGATGATGATGATGCTGCTGATGATGATGATGTTGATTGTGGTAACGATTGTGATATCGATAGTGAGATCAATAGCTAGGTCGAATGTGAGATCGATTGTGGGATGGATAGTGAGACCGATCGTGAGATCGATTGTGAGATCGATCGAGTGAGATCGATCGAGCGAGACCGATAGCGAGATCGATTGTGAGATCGATAGTGAGACCGATCGAGTGAGACGTTGCTTCCTCCCCCCCCGGACCTCCTTATCACCCGAAGGGTGGTCGTATAGGTGTAAATACGCGTGTGTATATATATGTATATGGTGCAGCACATATATGTCGAAAACGCAGTCAGGTGTCGGAAGGATTCCACCAAAGTCTCCGACCATGTCGTACGTATTTATCTAAACGTTGAGATCATGTGCGCGCCCTGGCAACCCCGTAGGGACACACTTTGTTTTTTGGTCTAAAACATCTCAGTCCTATGAGACCACACGGGTCTCTCGCGCGCGCATGCCGAAATCATTTGGACGTCTTCCGTGAGCCAGGGGCGGCGGGTGTGTGGTACGATCCCTGTTAAATAATACCATTCGGGCCCTCTGCTCGCGTCGGCCGCGCGCACATGCCCAAATCTTTCCAACACGTCCACCAATGGCACATGCTCATCATCATCGACACCAGCGTGACAAGCATCGGCGCCGTCATTGGCCTTGCCGTCATCATCGTTATCGTCGCCACCATGCTCGTTGCAGTCATCATCGCCTCCGCCGTTGTCGACGTCACCATGCTACCGCGCCCGTTCGGGCCACCGACTCGCACCCACGCGCCCGCTCGCCAGCGCGGCCTATGAGACGGAAACGCCCATCGATTAGCGCCAGGGCGGCCGCGTTGGCTATGCCAAACTAGTTGGGCAGTGTGCGCACGAGCTTGCCCGCGCCTTTGCGGCCGCGCAGATGCGCCATCCAGGCCTAGACAGTAATCGCAATCGCCGTCGCATGAGTTGTGCAAGCCTTGATGCGGGTGACATGGCAGGACGTTTGCGCGAGCTGCGGTGTTGACAACTCACGACTTGCAAACATTCTGTCGCACCACATAGATGGTACCACGTGGATTTTTACCTTCTACGAGAACATTCGGAGTTCCCACTTTCCCACGGTCGTAACGCTGTACCTTTGTCCGGACTGTTTCCGCACATGGTTCCCCAGATTCAACCATCCGAAGTATGATTTCGCACCATCGCTAATCGACCTCCCATCCCATGACAAGAAAATACGCGCGCACCCATCTGTCAACATTCAGTAATTCTCCATACGTATGCTTACAAACAACGGGACGACGTGCCACGCGCGTCGCAACGCGCGCAGGCATACATCTTTATACAACGTCAGTTGCCGTAGGGACTTCAACATCGAGTGCCAGGAAAACGCACTCGAACCTAGCGCTTGCGCAACCGGTTTTTTGTCAAAAAAGCGTTCGCCCGCGCTGTTCCAAAGAGTACCATCAGGTTCCAACAGTACCACCCAATTCTACCAAACGATTCTCCCGCGCGCGCATGCCAAAATCATTCTAAGGCCCCTTCGCGTGTGCCGTCACAGGAACCCGTTTCAACAAGTAGGGCGAAGTGCACGCGCGCGCCGTCGCGCGCGCGTGCCAAAGTCTTCCAATAATCTAAAGGCTGCCGCCTCTGCCGCCGACCCCAAAGAAGGTCTGGGCTGTTTTTGCTTTTTTTTTTTTTGCGGTGCTAATTAGTAGCGTTCTGGTTCCATGGGGAGGAGGAGAGCGGGGAGCAGCAAGGGGGCGGAGAAGGAGGAGGTTACGGAGGAGGAGAAGGAGGAGGAGGAGAAGGAGTGGGTGGAGGATCAGGAGGAGGAGAAGGAGGCGGTCACGGAGGAGAAGGAGGAGATTACAGAGGAGAAGGAGGAGGACTAAGAGGAGGTCACGCAGGAGGAGCAGGAGGAGGTCACGACGTGGTTCATGGATGCGGAGAAGGACGATGTTACGGAAGACCTTATTCGCTGAATCCTTCAGCCCAGAATGCTGGTGGGGCACCTGGGGGCATCGCATCGATCACAGTATCGATATGACGATCGACTTCACAATCGATCTCATTCAACAGGACACCACGGGACACCTGTCGATCTCACTATCGATCTCACTATCGATTTCATTTTTGGGGACACCACGGGACCACGGGATGCGGGTGTCGGGACGCGGGGGGGGTGGAGCGGGGGGGGGGCGTCGGAGGGTTCCTATTTCTCCTTGACCGGGCGAGAAAATTGCGGATGGGGAGGTCTCAAGAAAGAGACTGCCGTGCATGGGGTGTTCGGGGACGTGATGGGAGCGTGGGGGGTGGCGTCGGAGGTTTCCGCGCGACTAAATACATTGCCAGGGTTGGGAGGCCCAGGAACGCGCCCGCACGAGAACTGTGGTGTCGTGTGTGGGAGCGTAACACGGGGTGCGACGGTAGGGTTCGGGCGAGAAACATTGCGGGCTGGGGGGTCCCACGGACCGGAGCATGCCGGTGGATGGGGCGACGGGGGCGGTGGAGCGTGGGGGGGGGACGTGGTGCTGGAGCGTGGTGGAGGGGGGGGCGTCGGTGGGTTGCGGTTCGTGAATTGCGGGTTGGGGGATCCCAAGAACGGAGCTGCCGTGGATGTAAGTGTGGGCACGGGGTGGGAGCGTGAGAGAGGAGCGTCGGTGGGTTGCGGGTGAGAAATTGCGGGTTGGGGGGTCCCAAGAACAGAGCTGCCGTGGATGGGCGCGTCGGGACGTGGTGGGAGCGCAGGGGGGGCGTCGGTGGATTCCGGAGGAGAAATTGCGGGCTGGGGGGTCCCAGGAACAGAGCTGCCGTCGATGGGGGTGTCGGGAAATAGTGTGAGCGTGGGGAGGGCGTCGGTGGGTTCCGGGCGAGAAATTGCGGGTTGGGGGGTCCCAAGAACAGAGCTGCCGTGGATGCAGGTGTCGGGACGTGGTGAGAGCTATGGGGGGGCGCTGGTGGGTTCCGTGCGAGAAATTGCGGGTTGGGGGGTCCCAAGAACAGAGCTGCCGTGGATGGAGGTGTCGGGACGTGGTGGGAGCGTGGGGGGGAGGCGTCGGTGGGTTCCGGGCGAGAAATTGCGGGTTGGGAGGTCCGAAGAACAGAGCTGCCGTGGATGGGAGTGTCGGGACGTGGTGGGAGCGTGGGGGGTGCCGTCGGTGGGTTCCGGGCGGGAAATTGCGGGTTGGGGAGTCTCAAAAGCGGAGCTGCCATGGATGGGGGTGTCGGGACGTGGTGGGAGCGTGGGGGGGGGCGTTGGTGGGTTCCGGGCGAGAAATTGCAGGTTGGGGGATCCCACGAACAGAGCGGCCCTGGAGGGGGGTGTCGGGGCGTGGTGGGTTGGGGAGCGTGGGGAGGGCGTCGGTGGGTTCCGAGCGGGAAATTGCGGGCTGGGGGGTCCCAAGAACAGAGCTGCCGTGGATGCAGGTGTCGGGACGTGGTGAGAGCGTGGGGGGGGCGTCGGTGGGTTCCGAACGAGAAATTGCGGCGTGGGAGGTCCCAAGAACGGAGCTGCCGTGGATGGGGGTGTCGGGACGTGGTGGGAGCGTGGGGGGGGGGCGTCGGTGGGTTCCGGGCGAGAAATTGCGGGGTGGGAGGTCCCGAGAACGGAGCTGCCGTGGATGGGGGTGTCGGGACGTGGGTGGGGGGGGGGCGTCGGTGGGTGCCGGGCGAGAAATTGCGGGGTGGGAGGTCCCAAGAACGGAGCTGCCGTGGATGGGGGTGTCGGGACGTGGTGGGAGCGTGGGGGGGGGGGGGGGGGCGTCGGTGGGTTCCGGGCGAGAAATTGCGGGGTCCCAGAGGACCAAGACTTGCTATAATAAGCATTGGGAGTTATGTTGATTCTTCAAGTGTTATAATAATACTTGAAGTGCTATAATAATGTTCATAACGTATGGTGTTATAAGAACATGTCCGTTATGATGATATGTTGGTACATGTACCCACGCGTGTGATAATTGTGGTTCTGGTTGCGACGATGGACATGGGCGTGGTGGTTGAGATGGCGGTTATGATGAAAATTATGGTAACGGCGATGATGGCGGCGATGGCGTTCGCGTTTATGCTGATGGCGTGCGTGACGCGTGCACAGTGCGCGAGTGCAACGTGATTATCGAGTGCTGTCGCGTGCGGCCGCCGACCTCCGACGCCCTGGGTCCCCGAGCCCGCCGCCGCGTCGACAGCAAGACGAGCGAGACCCTCCCCATCGGCGGAGGCCAGCCCGCCGCGGCAGGGAGAGGGAGGGAGGGAGGGAGGGAGGGAGAGGGAGAGGGGGGAGAAAAAGAGAGGGATAGAGAGAGAGAGAGAGAGAGAGAGAGAGAGAGAGAGAGATCGGACAAGTAGGCGGACCAGGGTCCGTCCGCGAGGCGCACTGCGGTGCGACAACTCGCCAGACACTATTTGCGGCGGTGCAGCCTTGAGATACGAGGGCGGGCAACAAAACCCCCTCCCCCGGCGCAATGCGACAGACGCTACAGACGGCGGACAGACGGTGAAGATCTCACAAGTCAGACCGCGTGAAGAAAGAGGCCCCAACAAGGAAGGCGACGTGCTGACACGTGGCTAGGCGGTTTGGCAGACCGCCAGTTGGGCGCTTGGCCGCAAAGCGGCGCGCAGGGACGGGGCACCCCCCGCCCCCACGCCCTGACACCGTGGGCGCGGAGCCACGCGTACACACGGGCAGGCAGAAAGGAGGAAATTAGCGCGGGACACCAGGTGGAGCGCCGCGGAGCGATGACAGCATAGCTTGGATGGTGAGTGACGGCGTAGCACCATCGGGCGAGGGCGTAAGCAGCTCGGCGAAGGCACGCCCGGCGCAGTGGAGGCGCTGGAGCAGAGGGCCTTGACGGGCTTGAGCAGCGGCAAGGTCAGCGGCAAGAGCAGCACACCTCTGCTGAAGAGCGGCCATAGCCTGGGACAGCTCAGTTTCGCGGTCGGTGAGGGGCGGCTGCTCAGTGCCAGCGGCCGCGGGCCTCGTGGGAGGGACGAGGTCATCAGTGCGCCTGGCCAGGTGGTGGACTAGCGCAGAACGGCACTCCGTGTGCTGACGGCCGTCACCCTTGATAGGCGACTGGAGTGTAACACGCGGCCCCAGGGCTGGAGCCGCTAGGGCCACGCCCCGTGAGGTCGGAAGAGCCGCATCCTCGCGCCCAGCAACAATGGAAGCGTGGACGGGGTGCGACGGCCTGACTGGCTCGGTGCCCTGCGGGGGGGCTGGAGCCGCCCCCGCGGGCTGGCGCTGGTGGGGGGACGGAGTGGGTAGCACGGTAGGACCAATCATGATGCCGTGCGAGGGCTCGGATGTCGGTCGCGTAGTCGGGTGGCGTCTCGATGGGGCGGCATCGTCGGCAGCGTGGGGTGTCGGCGGGGCGTCGTCTATGCTGCCACTCAGTCCGAGGGGATCAGCCAGGTCATCGTCGGCGTCTTGGCGGTGAGCGACATCATCATGTGGGTGCGATGTCGCTCTCGGTGTCGGCGTCGCGGTAGGCGTCGAGAGGTTGCCCGACGGGGCAGGGTTTGCGCTGGCTGGGCCGTCGCCCAAGAAGTCCAATCCCCCACCGAAGCCGAACGGGTCGTCCTCCTGTTCATCGAGCATCGCCCGTTGGGCCTCGGCCCAGAGCTCATCCGGGTCTTGCGGGATGAATGGTCCAGCCGCGGGTGGTGCCTGGTCCGACTGCAGGGGGTTTGGTTCCATTTTGCTGAGTTCCGCAGCTGTAAACCCAGCCCTGCGGTGTGGGAGCGGCAGAGTGCGGTGTCTGCGCTCGTAGATAGCGACAGCGACCCCATGGAGCACGGTCGCTTGGCGATGTCGTGTTTTGGCAGCTTCGACAATGTGGTCAGGAAGGTTGTGAGTGCGTGCCGCCATTGTGGCAAGGGCGTCGGCCTGACGGTTGAACTCCTCCGCAATGGGCCCGATGAGCCCAAGGTCAATGCCTATGTCTCCCAGATGGCTGGCGATTTTTACGACGCGAAACATGTTGGGCTTGGCCATAACACATCGGTGGATCTTTTCCCAGAGCTCCGCGTGCGTGCCCTGCGGCGCTGGATGTCCGTCGATGATGCTTTGGAACCCATCGACCACCGCCTGGTTGTCCACGAAAACGTGCACGGGCCGTTCGACACATGCCGTAAGGTGAACAATGGCGAGGGTCTCCGCAACCTGGGCGATCTGCGTTAGGCCGTGAACGCGTGCACTGTAGTTCATGCGGTGGTCGATGCCGTAGTAAACGCCGTAGCCCGCTCTTGCTAGCAATGGGATGGCTTGGTTGGTGCATGCACCGTCCGTGGCAGCGTAGACCCATGTCCAACCAGTGTCGTGGTCAAGGTAGGTGGAGTAGGTGTCCTGGGCTGAAGCCGCAGGATCTCCCTCAGGGGGGGGCCGCGGTATGGGCTGTGGCAGCGGGTCCCTCGCGAGGTCGGCCTGCAGGTCGAGGAGGGCTGGGTCTTCGTCAAAGAGCCCGCAGCGTCTTGTGTGCGGCGGAAGACGGGCCCACTGGTCGTCACTGATGAGGGTGGTGAGAGGGAGTCTTTCTCGGGCCCAGCACTTGCAGTCGCGGACAGTGTGCTCTTGAGTTTCCTCTTCCTCGTCGCAGTATCGGCAGATGGGGCTGGGGTCTGCCGACGCGTTTGATCGGGGTCGTCGCTGTTGGGTGTGATCCCCGCCCGACAGGTAGTTGAGGAGGAGCGCCAGCTGCCAGGCAGTGCATTTGGCTGCTCCTTTAGTTCGGGCGAGCCACGTGCTGGCGAAGAGGTCGAGGCCCTGTCTGACAGAGGCAAGGTAGCCAAGGTCGTGTCGCCGTGGCTTGATCCCCCGCAGAAAAGCCCTGCGTTGCGAGGCCCGCAGCATGTGTAGGAAGGCGTTTTGGGGTAAATTCAGCCAGCTGATCTGGCAGCCCCAGTCGTCGTACATGATGCCAAATGTGGGCCAGGTCCATCGGAGCTGCTGGAGCGACTGAACGAGTCGTCCGACGGGTCCTCCACCAAACAGGGTCTGGACGTGGTGTTGAAGGTCTCTGGCGAGCCCGCAGAGTGTAACGTCGCGGTTTACCTGTCGCCGCAGGCACAGGAATGCTTCACGCTGCGTGATGGCGTCGATCTCCAGGGCGTGTCCTGGGACGCACACGGCCATGAGAGTCCAGAACTCGACCCACTTGTTCCCCTTGGGGCGGATAGCCGCCTTGAGGGCGTGGTTGTAGGCAGTTTTGGCAGTGCCTGATGGTGCTTGAATGTCGGTGCCCGTGGTGCAGACGCTGGCAGCCAGGGAACGGGCGTGCCGCGCCTTGATAAGCATCGGCGATGGGAGCTTGCCAATGCGCGGCAGGCGAATAGTCGCTCTCCGTACACGGGCGTCAGCGGTGGCCGTGAGGTTAAGCGCGGCTGGAGCCGGCGCTGCCTCTGCGTTGATGTAACTCCCGACGAGCTTGAAGGAATCGACCACACGTAGGGGCCGCTCCGCCAGTGTGAGCTGGGTAACGGCGGCGTGAAGCTCATCGGTGAGCGCCCACCCTGCCACTTTACCAGGGTGAATGCGTTGACCTGAGAATCGATCAAACTTGGCGGTTTCGTCAAGAGATTTCTGCAGCTCAGACGCGGTGTGGTAGTGGAGTTGCTGTCGTCAACAAAGGTAGTGCTGAGCGATCGAGGAACGTATCGATGCTGCCTCTTTGTCCACACGCACATGAGCAGCTTGATGTCGTCCAGGGACCACGAGCTTCCCTGGAGGTGACCGTTAGTCCTGGCCAAGTCCTTAGAGTACGCTCCGTTCGTGCGGATGTAGCGTTTGTGGTGTCTGTAGAAATTTCGGCGGACAGTAACGATGTCTTGAGGGCACCCCGAGTGCAGCGCAAGGTTAAGGCAGATGTCCGTGATGAGGTAGTCGAAGCACTTCTGTCGGTCAAGGGCAGCTCCAGCTAAGGGGAGGAGTAAAGCCCTGGCGTGTTCGATGCGCAGGGCGAGAGAGGTGCTGACATCCCCAATGGTGGCTTTGGGAACAGCGCCGAAGCTCGTGGCATGGGTCCATCCTTGCCGCCAAGTCGTGAGGCTACGGTAGGCTGGCGCTTCCCACGCGTACATCCAAACGGAAAGAACCGAGAGAAGTCGTTGGTCCGTCGGGAGTTCCCCTCGGCCTTTTCGGAGGCACGGGTTTGGCACGTGTAGGAGGGGCTCTGGGATGGTGCCAGTGCGTTGCATAGCACGTAAGACGCTGGCGAAGAGGCGAAGGATGTCGTCGGGCAGCTCCTTAGCCTCCTTAGTTGTCCAGCCGTCGAGTCCCCCCGCACGGCGCGGTGAACGGGTGCGAATAAAATGGATGAGTTGGTCGTCGGTGAGGTGGAAAGGGGCTGCTGGTGATGGCGTAGGCAGCTCTTGTCGGTACTCGTCGTAGAAGTCTGCCCACGTCGGCATAGCTTCGGCATCATGGCCTGCGCGAGCGCGGTACCTGCCCAAGATGGGCTCCCAGGTGTCTACCATGAGCTTAAGCATGTCTTTGGTATTGGCAACAATGGCGTTGGCGGGGAGGGCGTCGGGGACCTGGGCAGGTGGTGGGTCACGAGTGTGGCCTTCGTCGTTGTCCGTGTCGCGCGAGCTACCGTCGCTGGGGCTGAAGCCGCCAGCGTCGGTGTCGGCATCACTATCGTCCGTGCAAGCTTGGTCAGGGTTGAAGGCGGTGGTGTCGCAGTGGAGCTGTGCATCGTCGGAAGTGGTGGGCGTGCGGAGATACGCCGTGGGCGAGCAGTCGGCAGCCCGTGCGTATATGGCCGCCTTTCGCCCGCTTGGCTCGCGGACACCCTCAGCCCAAATCTTGATGCGTTCAGCTTTGGCTCGGTTTGCACGTCGCGCCAGCTCTGAGTCAAGGTTTTGGATCAGACGGTCCAGGAGCTCTCCGCGTGGTGCTGGCTCGTGTGCGTGGTCAAGGCCTTCGGGAAAGGGTAGGAGCGACCGCTGGGGCGCAGCTTGTTTTTTTTTTTTTTTTTTTCTTTTTTTTTTTGTTTTTTTTTTTTTTTTTTTTTTTTTTTTTTTTTTTTTTTTTTTTTTTTTTTTTTTTCTTTTTTTTTTTTTCTGGCAGAGAAGGCGGGCTGCGGTCCACGTGCATTCGATGCGCTGCGCCAGGTACGGCGGGATAGCACGGTAGTCGATATGATGGTGCTGTCCGATGAAGCGAAGCTCACAAAGTTGCCGATGGAGCCTGCGAAGGCGGTTCATGTGGATCGTGGAAGCTCCGTAGGTGGGAAAGGCGCGGGGGACAGCGGGTCGCTCCTCGAACGTGGGTGTGAGCCCGTGCATGGTAGGGGGCTTCTTTTTTGGGTGGTCCGACGGTGGAGGTGGCAGGTCGCGCAGCCGGGTGAGATGATACTCATGGCTGGCCTCGTTAGCCAGGGCGAACATGCGTTCCACATCGTCGCGTGTGTCGGCCTGCTCCATGCGGTCATGGTATCGCCCTGCGATGAGGGTCCCTAAAGCCTGAAGTTCGTGGTCCTCATGCGCTCCGTCGTTAGGAGGGTAAGGCGTGGGGGCTAGAAGGCGTCGGGCCGTATGGTCGAGGCGGCTTAGGTCGAGCGTGACCTGCAGGCCAACATGGGACTTCGCTGGCAAGTCACGCAGATAGCAGAAGTCGGTGACAAGGGATCGCGCCGCTTGGTTGGCGATGATGTAATCGATGCGCGAAGTGCGGGGGCACTTGGTGACGCGGTCCCAGTCAGGGATATTGCCGTATGTGTGCATGGTGTGGTCTGGTGTGCCCTTAGCGACGTTAAACCATCCGTGCTGCATCATGTGCAGCAGGTGTGGATTGTCGTCGATGTTCGTGTTGGCGTCCATGCAGATGAAATACGGGGCTGAGCCGACCCTCGCGGCGGCGCAGTCAGCAAGCCGAAACAAGTCGGTGCTGTCTCCTCCAGCGACCCCGTAGAGGCTCGCTATGTAGATCCCAGCGGGCCCGTGGTTGTTTCGTCGCCGCCTGCGGCGGTGCTGGGTGCAGAGCGGGAGGAAGGACTCGTGCCATCTTTTCTTGGCCTTGAGGGTGGCGATACAGGACGCAGTGTCGTCGACGGTGGAGTCGACGATGGCGTCCTTAGAGAGGATGGCGACCCCTCCCGAGGCGCCAGTGTTGCCCTCGACCGTGTGGTCTGTGCCGCCGTGAGCAGCTTTGCGCTGGGCTCGCGCCAGATCCAGGTCAGGTCCCAGACTGGCCTGATATCCCCCGTGGTGTGGATTGGCGGCGTTGGTAGCGATGGCTTGCCTGGTAGGCTTGGCATGTCGGGTCTCCTGCAGTGCTATGACTGCGGCGTTGTGGTCGACACCTAGAGCGGTGATGGTTGGCCAGTTCGCTGGGAGACTCGGGATGTTGAGGCTGACGAGGTGGATGGAGCGACCTGGCCCATCTCCGTCGGTGGAGCTGGGGTTAGCACGCCCCGCACGGTGGAGGGCAGCCTGGCCGTCACCCAGGTAGAAGGCTTGGACACAGTAGGAGCTCATGGCGTCGCGGCAGATTGGCTTGGACGGGGCTGAAGCCGCCGTCGGGCCAAAAGTATAGGCAAGGCATGGTCGACGCTGCGCCGGGGGGGGTTCATAAACATCGGCAAAACTGCCTCGAAAAATCCTCCTCACTCCTGTACCGTGGGGGACGGGGGGAGGGGAGGTGAGACGGCAGCAGAGGGAGAGGGAGGCGACTCCTCGATCCGTCCTGCCGACCACAAGAGCAAAAGCAAACCAGCGGCGGCAGCTCGGCGCGGCAGCGGCGCAACGCGCGCGCATAGACTGCGCACGCGACGCCGCTGGTCCGTCCTGCGGCGGCGCGCCCGCCCCGTCAGTACCGTGATGAGCAGCATCGGGTGGAACAGCTCGAGCAGCGCGGTCGGTGGCCTGGCGCTGAGCCTCGTCCATGCCCGCTGCCGTGAGGCACGCGTTGCGGACAGGGCTGACTCCGCGCGGGGCCGCCGCTGCCGCGGCAGCGGCTGAGGTGGCGGGGGCGCCGCAACGACTCTGAGGAGAAAGCGGTGAGCCGCCGCCGAAGCCCGCCGCGAGGTCCTTGACGCGGTACTTGTTCTTGAAGGGGTCGAAGGTCGGCGCCTCGTCGATGGGGACGACAACGCGGGTGGGCGGCGGCATCTCCTGGTCCGTGGACGGCGTCGGCTCGAGGTCGACCTGGCCAGGTTCGGTGGCACTGACACCGAAGCGTGGCACCACCTCGGGGGCTTGGGCATCAGCCTGAGTCTCGCGGGGCGGCGAGCTCGTGGAGCTCCCAGGGGCCTTGCGCGAGCTGTGGCGGCTGCAGGACCGGCTGCGCGGGACGCGCCCGCCCGTGTGGCGGTCACGTGGCGAGGTCGCCTGGGCGTTAGCGCGCGCAGAGTCCGCCCTGCTCGGGGCGCGGATCGGCGCTGCGCAGGGTGTTGGGCTGGGCTGGCGGGAGCCGCCTGTGCCGCCCGCCGCCGAGGCTGCAGCCTGGTCAGGGTCGACGGCGTCAGGGCGGGGGCTGACGTGATGGGCGCTACCCTCGCTGTGCCGCGGGGAGGCGATGTGGTGCGCCTGGGTGTACGTGAGGACGAGCGGGACGAGCGGCTGCCGCTCGCGCTCAGGTGGGGGCAGGTTTTGCCTGGGCAGGGCGCAGCGCTGCGGCCACGTTTGGCGGGGGCGTGTGTTGGCGCGGTTGCCAGGCACGCACGTTCGCATCGCGCCATCCTTCAGGGCGCCCTGTCCTGCCACGGCTTGGTGCAGCCCCCTGGGCTGAAGCCGCAGGGGTTACCACTGCGGGCTGGTTGCTGGCGGTGCTGTCGTGGCGGCCTGGGTAATGGCCCCAGGCACGCGTGGACCCTGGCGCGGGCGAGGTGGCCCGTGGGGGAGCCTGCCCGAGTGCGCGCGGGTAGCCGACGACCGCTGGGTGCACCCTGGCGTGGGGGGCGTGGCCGTAGCTGGAGGCGGATGCTCCTGCCGCCGCGGGCCTGGCACCAATGGGGCCACGGTGATAGGCGGCGCCCCCGCCGTACACCGCGCTGTCGCCTGTCGGGACGCGCGCGGGGGAGCGGTTGCGTGGCGTGCTCGGCTGACCTGCGTCGCGTTGGTCGCGCTGCTGGGTGCGCTGCAGGTGCTGTTGGTAGCGCTGCTGGTCGGCTCTCGAGAGCGGGCGGGTGTCGGGGAGGATGGTGGGCACGTCGGGCCGCCGCCAGCCCTGATAGACGTGCTCGAATGCGTGGTCTGGGTAGGTGCCCCCGACGGGTGAGTATCGCCGCACATGCTCCACGTAGTCGATGTTCTGCGGCTCGGGGAGCATCGTGGTGTTCACAGCTCGCTGGTGCGCTGGTCCATAGAGACAGAAGCTACCACGGTTGCTGCGGTCGTGGTTCAGCTCGGCTTCAGTCGTGGCACGGCTCACCATGGCGTCGCAGAGGCGCATGCCATAGTCGAGAGCTTGAGGCCCAGGGCCGCCCTCGGCATCCCAGTACAGTACCACATCTCGCCAGCGGGTGCGGGTAGTGTGGATGCGCTCGGCGATGGACTCACAGACGGTCCTGACTGTGACACGATCCCTATGCATGTTGGTGATGGCTAGGGAGTAAGGTCGGCGGACCGTTTTGTTGAAGAAGAAGTCCTCCTTGAGGGCCTGGTGGGGGCCGAAGAGCACGTAGCCTTCCCTCCACAGCGGTTGGTCGGGGGACGGATCTTCAGGCATCCCCGTTCCTGTGAACCCAGGTGGCCGCCTCGTGCCGTCGGGCAATCCCTGCCTGAGGACGCGACGCGGCCTCGGTGGAAGATACCATTGACCCTGGTAACCTGCTTGTCCTGGTTGTGGAGGCTCCCCCCCGGGGCCTGAAGGCGCTCGGGGGAGTTCCTTGAGGTCGTGCTGAGCTGGCGCGTTGCCGTATTGGCGGGCAAGGATGTGCGGAGGCATCCCTGTGGCACGGACGTCGAACAGGCTGTGCGGACTAGGCGGATGGGGGCACCTGCTGGAGAGGCAGCATGTGTCGGAGTCCGTGTTGTCGGTGCTGTACGCACACGTCCAGCTGTTGCAAGAGTAGTCCGTGGACCAGTCCATAAGTGCACGTAGTCCGCTGAGGGAGCAGTCTGGGCACGTTGGTTGGCCCGGGGTGCCGAGCTGCGTGTTACGGCGGGCCGCACAGTACTGACAGCATTGGAATCGGCACTGTGGGCATGACCAGCGTCCTGGTAGGGGCGGGAGTGCTTGCTCGTTTGTGCCTGGGTCGTCTGGGTGGGGTCGGGGTCGATCCCACAAGGGCCAGACGTCGGCGAACCAGGACTGGCCTGTAGTGCGGACCACCTCGGCGGGGAGGCGAGCGTCGTCAGCATGGCGCTCGATCCACTGGGGCCCCATGTCCGCTGGTATCATGACCGTGCGCCAAGTGTCGTCCGCCTTGACGTGGACTTGGGTCGGTGCCCAGAGCTTGGTAGTGGTATCGCCATGGTCGTGGTGGAGGATGACCCAGCCGTCGCGACCCGCCACCGCAGGGTCGATAACGCGATGGCCCATGACGGTCGTCCCCACGGTAAGTAGGCGCCGTCGTGGTGATCGCCAGGGTCAAGCCAGACCTCGATGCCAGGGGCATTGACACGGGCCCGCACATCGCGGACGTGGAAGGCGAGGACGTGGTAGGCGGTCGGCTCCTCTTCCGTCTCGATGTGCTCCCACGTCTCGATGTCGCTGTTTTTCCGCCGCTCTGCCGTGACGAACGGGAGGCGGATCGCCGTGGGCGGGCATGGCCTCGGGCGAGGGCGGCGGCCGCGCTGATGAGGGACGGCGTACGGCGGTCGTCGGCTCCTGATGTCGTCGATGAGCGGTCTGGACTGTGTGCCAGGGCGGCGCTTGACTGGTGGGTGCGCGGTGGGCCAGACGCGGCCCCAGGGCTGGAGCCGCTGGGGCGCGGCTCACGTGCGTCGGACTGCCCCCGTACGGGGACGGCTTGCAAGCCAGTGTACACCAGGTCGATCAGTGGCTGCGGGTCCAGCTGGAGCTTGCGAAGCGAGACACGTGGACGGGGCTGGTTGGGGTCGGCCCTGGT
>CAUYUJ010004891.1:179695-195435 GCA_963575745.1 Prorocentrum cordatum | reverse complement strand
CCCTCCTCCTCCTCCTTCTCCTGTTCCTCCTCTTCCTCGTCATCGCCGTCCTCCTCATCCTCCTTCTCCTCCTTTTTCTCCTCCTCCTCCTTCCGTAGCCATTTTGGCTCAAGGCTGATGCTGCGGCGGGTTGAGCCCGCACTGGCAGCACTGGATACAGCTAATCCGCGGCATACCCCGATTGCTTTGCAGAGCCTGGTCCGCCCCAGGCCTCTGCGTGCCACTTGCTGCCCGCAGGTGTGCACGTCCGCGCGCCCGCCGCGCGACCGCACTCAAGTTTCCCAGCGCGCCGCGGCATGGGATACGGCAATGGGAAAGCAGCGGGGTATATCGGATGCAAAGCGTTAAGTGGAACTGGAGCAGTAAGACCGAGTGCTTCAAGTGCAAGGCAAAGCTCCTCCCCACCATCGGCGCCCCACCACCACCGTCAGGAGTATGGGCTCAGAATGGCAAGCACTCTGCGGATTGGTCAAACTCGGGACGGTCATGGAAGAATTGGGCACCGTGGAGACGTTCCACCCACAACGGCGACACGGCAGGCTGGGACAACACGGAGGAGCAGATGTGCGACGTCGGGCAGCCCGACCCGCTCACCACGGTCTCCCTCATCGCGAGCTTGGCAGCATACCAGGGCGTCGGCGACCAGTCCGACCCCACCATCACGGCCGCCTTGGACACTCTGCGTCGCAAGGCCCAAGAGGAGGAGGAGAACGCCAAGCCAGCCCCAGCACCGCCCAAGCAGCGTACGGGTGCGCAGCTCCTGGGCGAGGCCAATCGTGCGCTCAAGGATCTCGATCATCGCATCGGGAAGCAGAGGAAGAAGCTCACGGACGCGCAGCTGTACTTGGACGACCAGAACGACTACATGGAGAAGTTGGTGCAGCAGCGTGTCGAGGCGCAACAACGGCATCTCTCGGCCCTCCAACAGGCCAACCAAGAATCGGGCATCCTCGTGGTCAAGCCAGAGCAGAAGATCGGCAGCGGTACCCTCAAGGTCAAGTTCGAGTACGACGACACGCTCTTCGAAGGCCTCGAGGAGTGCGACATTCCCAAGGACGAGATGGACCGCATCATGCAGTGGAAAGGAGAGCCCGAGCAGTTCCAGCAGGAGCAGCCCGGCACGCTACAGGCGAAGTTCAAGTCCATCGAAGAGATTCATGAGAAGGCTAAGAAGGCGCTGGCAGCCCCCAAAAAGAAGCGGAAGGTACTGGCAGCAGGCGGAGACAGCACGAAGGTGGAGGCAGTCGACGAGGAGCCCCCTGCTGCGGATGCGGCGGCGGCTTCGGCGGCAGCGACGGCACCTGGCAGCAGTGGAACGGGCAGCGTCAACCCTGAGGAGGAGAAGCAGAAGATCCGAGAGGCCAATCAAGCGGCCTTGGAGCAGGCCCGCGCAGAGAGGCGCAAGGCTCGCGAAGCAGATGATAAAGGTGATACTGCTGCTACTGGCGCTGGCCAGTCGCAGGTTCAGCGAGCCTCAGCCCGACCAGCAGCAGAGCGACCTGTTCCAGGTTCTCTTCGGCAACGACACGGAGTGGGGCCCGCAGGTACAGAACTACATAGAGGGTCCCAACAGCAAGCAGTTCGATTGCATCGCGTTCGTGGAGACCCACAGAGGGCCTGCGGATGTACTCAGTATGAAGACATTATTGCAGAAGGAAGGTTGGAAGGCAGCGATCACTCCCGCGGTACCGTGTGGCAAGTCGCACAAAGGTCTGTCGGCTGGGGAGATGGTCGCCACGCGCACGCATATCCAGGCCACCTCGTTGGAGCACTGGAAGGGCAAGCAGGACAAGCAGGGCGACGCGACCTTTGTGGGTTTCTCCCCAATGGTACTCCACCTCAGCATCGGTAAGTTCTTCCTCATCGCGGCGCACTTGCAGCCGAGCCTGAACTTCACGGGCAGGAATCGAACAATCATGGCAGCCCTCACAGCGTTTGTAAGATTGCAGAAAGACCCATGGCTTGCGCTTGCAGATTGGAATTGCGTTCCCGGCGAACTACTTGCCTCAGGTTGGATAGAGCAGATGCGATGAGAGATTGTCACGGGGCCAGAGGAGGTGACTTGCGATAAAGGCAAAGGTTCGTCATATGATTATGGAGTGGTCTCGGCAGGGTTCAAGGACGGCCTCACCATCACCAAGGAGCTCGCGGTACCGTGGGCCACGCATTGTGGGCTACGGATACGAATGGCTGGAAAGAAGCAGCGATGGTGGCACCGCACGTTGGACACCCCAAAAAGTTTACCATCCGAGCCGAGGCCGAAGAAGCAGAAGGACATCAACAGCAAGCGGAGCAAGCAGCTACAGCGCCTACAACAGCGACGAGAGGCTCTGGCCCCAGAATTACGACACGGTTTCGATCTACTTGAGCAGGACCCAGAGGCAGAGGTTCTGGACACATCCCCGACATCAGAGACGCGAACTGCGGCTTCTTCAACGACCCTCTTTAACATCAGCGACGACACCTGGGATCACGCCAAATGGGGATTGTCTGGTATCCTCCACAGGCCTCACGCCGATCCGACTCGTCGCCGCGATACCTCGCTGGACCCCAGGTCCCGGGAGTCTCCTGGCCAGGAGTCCCGACCCTCAAACAGCTCGCCTAGCCCAGCCCACCTGCGCCACGAATCTACTGGGAGCTGAGGCAGGGATCTGGCCCCAGTCTCGTGACCTCGGACATTGCCCCCAGCGGGGGCTCTCAGAGGCACCGCGCCCCAGCGTCTCCCACGCCCTCTCAGATGCCTCCCACGACGGCGGCCCCACCAGGCATACGGCTCCGATGGGAGCGATGGCGACCACAAGCCTATCGCGATCGTCCTCTACTGGCGCAGTACTTGGCGAACAGCTACGGCAGGTGGATCACGACATTAGAGGAGGCCATACTACAGCATTCAGAAGTACCAGTGCATCAACGAGATACTTATCGTGGCAGGGCGCAGGGTTTTGGCATCACATGGAAGGGGCACGGCATCACCAGGCAGGCCCCATTTGTACAACCCTGAAGCAGATTGGTGGGCTATCACACGTACTCACGCGGTCGCAATCAGTGGCCTGGTCAAGAATAACAGGGATCCACAGCAGTTACAGCAGAGAGGGCAAGATTTTCGGCAGCGTATACAGCAGGTGCACGGGGCCAGCAAGCACAAAGACGTGGAGCTCCTCAACCAGTGGCAGCAGCAGGCGCGCGACATCTTCAGTCCAGCACGACAGGAGCGAGAAGACGTGATAGAGATCACATAGAGATTGGCAGGGCAAGCAGCGAGGCGTGCAATGGCTGACGGCACCAAGGGCTTCATCAAGTGGGCACAGGATGTGTGGAAGAAGACCCCAGGCGCATTACATCGATGAACAAAAGACAACCAACAACCACGGCGCGAGGAGATGATCTCAGGTAAGCTAGTGGCGGACCCCATCCTCATCATGAATCACAAGAGCGACACTTGGGCCAATAAGTGGACCGCCACATCGCACAGACAAGCAGCACTCGCAGACGCTCTCCACCGTTGCCGACAGCAGGCTGAGTAGGAGGAACTACCGCGACTCACCATCCAGGACCTCGACGTGGCGACACGACGCATGGGAGTGAAGAAGGCAAGAGGGATCGACGCAATTGGGCCGTTAGATATCGAGCGATTCCCAGACCAAGCGAAGACATATTTCTTCGATATCATAGCAGACGCCGAGAGTTATCTCATGTGGCCCCCACAAGTCCTCGGCACCATTGGAGCGATTGCGGGCAAACCAGCTGGAGGTGATCGAGTTCTGAGGCTGTTACCTATGACAATACGTATATGGTCGCGGATGCGGTCTGGGGTGGTAGAGTCGTGGACGCAGCAGCTGGAGGATCACTGAGACACGGCGTTACGAGGATCATCGGCCCTACGAGCAGCATTACTCAGAGCCACGCTCGACGAACCGGGGCACACAATGGGAATTGCACACGCGGAGTTGTTCGCCGATATGGAGCAGTTTTATGATTCATTGGATCTCGGATGGATGATCGACACGGGGATCAAGCTGGATTTCTCACCGACAGTTATGGCAATGGAAGTGGGAGCGTTCTTGAGGCCACGGCGCCTCAAGCACGCGGGGTGGATAGGCCCCAGCATCGACCCGACGTGCTCAATCGTCGCTGGCTCGGCACAGGGCACCAGGTTCGCCAAAGCCTACCTCGCCCCCTTCTTGGAGGCAGCGCAGAAGAGAGTGCAGGCAGCGGGCTTGTGGTCGTACGTGGACGACACGGTTGGGCGCGTGGAAGGCACAGAGGAGATGGTTGAGAAGCAGATGCTAGAGTTGGCAGACGAGTTCATCCAGCAGGTTCCTCAGCAGAACCTAACGATCCTAACGATCTCCCCGAAGACGGTGCTCGTGGCGTCGAACCCTAAGTTGCGAAGGCGTATCTGGCGCAAGCTCCAGCAGCGCGGTCCCCCAGGCAAACAGCAAGCAGACATGGTGGACCTTGGCACGGACGTCAGTGGCATGGGCAAGCGAACACAAAAGAAAGCCAGAGCAAGACAGCGCAAGGCCAAACAGAGAGCAGGCAAGATCTTTCGGTTAAGACGAATGGCGACGAAAGTAGCGAAGACCACCCAGGGCTTGTTCACCACGGGCGCTTCCCCGCAGGAGTCGTACGGGCACGAGGTCTGGGGCATCGCACCTAGCCGCATATTACAGCTACGAAGGATGGCAATGCGATCGGCTGCTGGGACTGGACCTGGGAGGTGTTTATCCACGGGCATGGCGGTTCTGTATCACCTCAAGGACCCAGGCATTAGCTTACGGAGACAGCTTGTCAGCGAATGGCTACATCAATGGATGCACCACCCCGGACTGCGCAGACGAGTACGGCAAGTATGGGGCCCAACGTACCGCAAGCTGGTCAGAGCAGGTTCTAAGATGTGGCGTAAGGTGAATGAACCAGTGGCGGCAATACAAGCTACTTTGATCGCGGCAGGGTGGAAGCCAGAGCAGGTGGCGCTCTGGAAGTGACCTACGCAGCAAGGAGACGAACAATGACAGCTCCCTTTCATTGACGAGGACGGCAAGTGCGACATCGATGCCATATAATATACTCAATTGCTGGAAGACCTCGAGCACGACCTTGACGCGGCACGGTGGGCACAAGCAGCAACACATTTACACGGCGAAGATTTACAACGCGGAGGAGATATTTGGCATATCAGCAAGGAACAGAAAAGGTTCAGCCAGCGCGCAGAGTGGCAGGACTGGGCGCTCAACAATGTGGAGGTAACAGGGGGACAATGGACTCGACAAAGACAGATCCAAGCCGGCTACGAATGCGACGCAAATATCTGCGCGAGGTGCAAACAGGAGGCCGAGACCCTCTTCCACCGCATCTACGCTTGTGCTGCCAGCATTGGGCACGAGAACTACGAGAAAACGGACTACTTGGTGCCCAAAGCGATGGCAGGAGTGGAAGCGAACCCCACCCTTTGGCTGCGTGGGATCCCGCCAAGAGAGCTCACACATCCAGAGGTGCCCGACATAGATAGGCAGAACTACGTTAGGTTCGGCAATTACGAGGAGGCTCGAGTACCAGGACGGCGTCTGTATCTCTTTGGCGACGGATCAGGAGGCCAGCAGGTACGATGGCAGATTTTCCAGGACGGCGGCAAACAGTACCGAGAGGTGAGCTCATGGCCTTCGCGATCGCGATCGAGGAAACCCTAGGAGACATCGTGTACGTCACGGACCATTATCCACTACTCAACGCGTGGTCAAGAGGTAGAACACACGACCCAGGTAGAGGTCAGAACGCTGACATTTGGGCACGAATCAAGTGGGCGATCATGGACACGAACCCCAGGCATATCGAAGTGGAGTGGACCCCCTCACATCAGGACGAGGAGGAGGCGGAGCTGATCAACCCGATCTTTGCGGTGGGCAATAGTTTCGCAGACGCTCTGGCGACGGTGGCAGCGGAGGCATCATGGGACAGAGTGAGCAGGCCCCTACCTCCCACGGACGAATGGGACGCGATCTGTGCACATGTTAGACTACGAGCACGGCAGGCGTTGGCAGACACAGCGAGCATGGACCCCTGGTGCGCAGAGAGACCCTCCACGGCCAAGCCCAAGGTAAAGCGCGACAAGCAGCAGGATATCATTAGCAGTGCCAAGCAGCACGACATGGCCAAGCTCAAGAATAAGTGGTTTTGTACAGCGTGCAGGCAGTATGTCGCAGCGGACGCCCTGCAAGAGTTCGCGACGACGGAGTGCAATGCCACGTTCAGCACGGCAAACGAGATCGTGGAGGTCAAGGGCGACAGGTTCATGGGCAATGGCCAGATATACCAGAGCCATGTGATCAGTGAGTGGGCGCGGTATGGTCTGTTGTTCTGTGCACGGTGTGCGGCGCATGGCACGACCATCGGAAAGAGGTTGAGGGAGCCGTGTGACGAGACGATCACCAAGTACGGGCAGGACGCGCTCAACGGGATACGCGATGGGCGATACCCTGGCTATAAAGGACCACCGAAGGCGGCACAAGAGGCGGAGTTGGCACGGGCAGTGAGGGAGTTGCGGGATCATGAACGCCTGGCCCCGCATGAGGAGCAAGCCCCCTTGGCGCTGAAGAACCCCCACCAGAACCACATCCAGAGCCTCGACCTAGAAGGACAGTGAAGCGACGGCCAGCAGCGAGATACACCCCACCAGCAGTACATCCAGCAGAGTGCGCATGTGAGGGTCAGCTCACAGCGCAGCCCGAGACGATGGCAGACTACGACGACCCAGACCTGCAGCGGGACCTAGACGATTTTCCTGCGACTTTTCCCAGCGCGGTGATGGGGTTAGACCGCATGGAGCCCCTGCGCGGCGAGGGGTTAGGCCATGGCAGTCCCCAGCGCGGCGAGGGGTTAGACCGCAGTGCCGAAGGCGAGCAGAGGCTTGAGGGGCGGCGCGGTGGTGTGGGGGTCGTGGGGGAGCAGCTCGATGAGCACCCTAACGCGAACCCCCCGAGCCAGGGGCAGCCACGCGACCGCTCCGCGAAGAGAAAGGGCCCCCAGCGCGGTGAGGGGTTAGACCGCAGTCGACCTCGGCAGGGAGAGAGCGCGAGGCTCGGCGATCCCCAGCGCGGGGAGCGGTTAGACCGCAGCGGCAGCTCCCAGCGCGGCGAGGGGTTAGGCCACCGTCCCCAGCGCGGCGAGGGGTTAGGCCGCACCGATCCCCAGCGCGGCGAGGGATTAGGCCACCTATCCCCCCAGCGCGGCGAGGGGTTAGGCCGCAGCGGTGGATCGGCTTCGAGCTTGGGCAGGTTTGCACTGGCACCGACGGCCGACTACATCGAGCTGGAGCTGCATGATGAGAATGACGACGAGCGGAGGTTTGAGGGGCGGCGCGATGGTGTGGGAGTCGTGGGGGAGCAGCTCACTGAGCACCCCAGTGCGACCCCCCCGAGCCAGGGGCAGCCACGCGACCGCTCCACGTGGTGCAGAGATCCCCAACGCGGCGAGGGGTTAGACCGCACCCGGCCCCAGCACGGCGAGAGTGCAGGGCAAGGCGATCCCCAGCGCGGTGAGGGGTTGGACCGCAGCAGCAGACCCCAGCGTGGCGAGGGGTTAGGCCACAGGCCCCAGCGCGGCGAGGGGTCAGGCCGCACCGATCCCCAGCGCGGCGAGGGGTTAGGCCACTTTCCTCCCCAGCGCGGCGAGGGGTTAGGCCGCAGCAGTGGATCGGTAGCGAGCTCGAGCAGGTTGCCACGGGCGCCGACTGGCGACTACATCGAGCTGGAGCTGTACGCCGAGTATGACGACGAGGTCCCCCAGCGCGGTGAGGGGTTAGACCGCACCCGGCCCCAGCACGGCGAGAGTGCAGGGCAAGGCGATCCCCAGCGCGGTGAGGGGTTAGACCGCAGCACTCCCCAGCGTGGCGAGGGGTTAGGCCACCGGCCCCAACGCGGCGAGGGGTTAGACCGCTTCCTGCCCCAGCGTGGCGAGGGGTTAGGCCACGCAATTCCCCAACGCGGCGAGGGGTTAGGCCGTCGTGGTCTCGCTTCTTGCTCGAGTAGGTTGGCATTGGTATGAGACACAGGCGCAGCCCTGTGCACCTGTCGCCGCCGCCGCCGCCCGTTCGCCGAGCGTGAACCCCAGGGTGCCCGCGACCCTGGCACCTGGGAGTGGGCCCCCGCAGCCCAATGGGCCAGCGGGCGGCGGTGGAAGAGACTGATGGATAATCCACGGGCTCGCCATGTCGCGCTGGGGCCTCGGTGCCAGCACGGGGTGGCGGGTCTAGTGGCGTGCCTAACCTAACCTAATCCTCCTCCTCCTCCTTCCTCCTCCTCCTCCTCGCCCTCCTCCTCCTCCTCCTCCTCCTCCTCCTCCTCCTCCTCCTCCTCATCCTCCATTTCGCCCTCCTCCTGCTCGCCCTCCTCCTCATCCTCCTCCTCCTCATCATCCTCCTCCCTCTCCTCCTCCTCCTCCTCCCTACCCTCCCCTCCTCCTCCTCCTTACCTTTTTTTCTCCTCCTCCTCTCCTTTTTCCTCCTCCTCCTTTCCTCCTTTTCCTCTTCCTCCCATTACTTCCTTCTCATCCTCCTCCCTTCCTCCTTTTTTCCATCATTCCTCCTCCTCCTCCCTCCTCCTCCTCCTCCTCCTCTTCCTCCTCCCTCTTCTCCTCCTCCTCCTCCTCCTCCTCCTCCTCCGCTTTCTCCTCCTCCCCCCCCCCCTCGGCGACGGCGAGCGGCGGGTGGCGGTGGCAGCGGCGGCGGCGGCCACGTCCTGCGGTGACAGCGGCCAGGGCCCGCAGCGGCGGCTGCGGCGGCAGCGGCTTCAGCGGCGGTCGCGTCGGCGCCCCCGCGGAGGGTCGGGGGAGGTCGGGGGGTTCGCCTCGCACTCCTCTCTTGTCGCGATGGATCGAAGGAGGACTAAGCTGTGATATTGATGCGTCCCGAGGTTGCCAGGCTTGTCCCGTGCAGCCAGAGACGATTGTCCAAGCGTTTACGGGTGGCCGATGGCCGAAAACTTTGGACATTCCAGAACGCGTCCTGAGCCAACCGAATCAGGACATGATTCTCGATCCACTGGAGAACAAGGGCATTGGGGGACACGGGTCCCGAGGTCTTCGCCGTGCTCGGATCCATGGGCCTTCCACAGGCCCCAGGCCTCTCCGAGAGGCTTCGTGGTGATCCGAGGCCCGGTTCTTGCAGGCCGACCTCAGTCCGTGGAGCGTGCTCTCCTCCTCCTCCTCCTCCTCCTCCTCCTCCTCCTCCTCCTCCTCCTCCTCCTCCTCCTCCTGACGGGACTTGGAGGAGGGAGAAGGGGGGACTTGTGCTGTGGCAGCGCCTTGGCTGCCACAGGGGGCCGTCGTCGCCACTGGCGGGACCCGCTCTCGGGATCTCCGGTCGGGACCGCGCTACGTGTAATGGGCCCATTTCGCACCACCACTACCATCGGCCTGACGGGGGAGAAGGGGGGATGGGAAGGTCTTCCTCCTCCTCCTCCTCCTCCTCCTCCTCCTCCTCCTCCTCCTCCACCCTCTCCTACCTAGTGGTAGAAAATCTGCCCATCCACGTGGGAGGCCAGCGTGGCGATGCGCTGGGAGGAGGGGGAAAGCACGCCCACCGCTTCGTTGAGTTCTGGGTCCCTGGGTGCCGTCCTGCAGGCCCCAAGACGGCCCTGCGGCGTAAGACTTAAGTCGGGCGCATCCCTCTACAGGAGGAGTATCCAGAAATAGTCCAAAAATAGTCTAGGCACGACGATGTTTTGACTATTTTTGACTATTGTTGCGCATTCTTTGACCATCTTTCATTCTTCCTCGAAAATCCGCCTGTGGGGGGACATGCCCGACCTCAGACCAGCCCAAGGGATGGGATTGAGAGTTCGTGGGCCACGTCGCTCTGGATCTCCGTGGACCAACGGCGAGCCAAGGGTGACCCCTGAAAATCAGGCGATCGCAAACATGGATGAAAGGGGCGTGGATTAACGACGGGTCCCGTTTCCACGGGAAATCGCGGATTTCCGCCGCCAGACGAGGCGGCACCGGCCACATTTTGGCGAGGGCACCTCCCCCGATCCATGGATTTGGCGACCGCGCGCCAAATCCATGAATCGCTAATCCAATTTTTGCGTGCCCCCGAGAAAAGTGTCTGCCGGATGTGGCTCACATAACTTCCATCATTTCGGTAGTGCATCATGGGAGCCTTGTATCCTCTCGTGATTCCGTCTCGAGAGTGCGTTCGCGTTGATCAGCGTTTGGTAATCGATGAGGTATCGCCGATTTGGCGCCGATTAGAGTCGATCATTGCCGATCAGCGTCGATCAGCGCCGATGGGCGTCGATCAGCGTCGATTCGGGCAAGATGGCATGGGAGGCCCCCATGCGTTGCCGCAGAACCCCCCAACAGGTCCTCGTCCGCCCTCGTCAACCTTGGGTATGCCTCGGGCGTTCGCTTCCAGCTGTCAGCTATGCGTGTCGCTTTGCTGTTCCGTCCCTCGGGTCCCAACTCGTTGTTTTTGCGTTTCCGGGCCCGTGCCGCCTTCCATCGTCGGAGCCCATTTGCGGACGGGCCATGGGCTCCCGGGCCTGTCTCGCACCAGTGTCGGACCCGTGCCAGAGCGTGTGGTTTACCGTGTTCAGCTTTGCGCGCGGGAACCACTTTCGGCCGCCCTCCTCCTTCTCCTCCTCCTCCCTCCCTCCCTCCCCCTTGCGGGCAATACTTATATCCATATCCAGAGCGTCTTGGACTTTTTGGGAAGGGGTACCGCAAGGCTGAGGCGCATTGGATATGGACAAACATCTACCCTTTTGGGTCCAGATGTTTATCCATATCCAATGCGCCTCCGGTTTCTGGGGAAAAGAGCCCCAAACTCCAAGACGCGCTGGATGTGGATTTAATTGCTGCCCGCACCCCTCGCCCCCCCTCCCGCCCCATCCATGGGTGTTGTGACGAGAACGGGCAAGCGGGAACGCAGCTTGCATGCAGGGAAGATGAGCAGCAGCGTTGGGCAAGGCAGCAGCGCCACACGACAAAGCAGCTTGTGCTCCGCAGCGACTGGCCTGAGCGCGTTGAAGCAGTTATTTCCAAACACGCCAGCAAAGCGTAGCGTTTGCTTAGCGCGTGCAGCTTGTCAAGAGCCCGGCGGAGAACGTGCAGCAAAGAAAACGCCCAGGGCGTTGTAGAGATGAGCCGAGGCATGCGCTGCGTTTTGGGGGGGCACGGCGTGCAGAGGGCTGCGCCCACGCATCGGGTTCGTGGGGGGAAGGCCAGCACCGCGCCCATGGCGGGGGTCTTGTCCCATGGTTCGCACATGACCTGCTGGTCAGTTTTGAGAAGCGTCGGTGCGGGCCCAGGCTGCGCGGGGGGAGGGAGACGTCTACCCTCGACGTGCAATGTTTGCGGTGCACTCTGTGCATGGTGCACTCTGGCACGGTGCAACACCTGTGGTGGCGGCGACATTGACGAGGGCGACGGCATCTGGCGATGATGACGATGATAATGATAATGATGATGCTGATGATGATGAGGAGGAGGAGGTCGACGGTGGTGATGGTGACAGCAACGATTGTGATGGCCATGCGTGTAGTGATGATTATGTTCGTGCTGTTGATGCTAGAAACGATGATGCTATTGATGATGATGCTGATGCTGAGGATGATGATGCTGTTGATGCTGATGGTGATGGTGGTGACGATGATGATGCTGATGCGGACGGTGATGATGAATAAACACATTACGATGGTGATGATATTGATGGTGATGGTGGTACTGATGATGCTGATAATTGTGATGATGAGGATGCTGATGAGGATGATGCTGATGCGACTGCCGCTTATGATACTGATACTGATGAGGATGTTGTTGGTGATGGTGGCGATGCTGGTAAGGGTGATGATGATGATGATGATGATGATGATGATGATGATGATGATGATGATGATGATGTTCGTGATGCTTATGCTGCTGCTCCTGCTGATGATGATGATGCTGATGATGAGGGGGACGATGAAACTGCTGCTGCTGATGATGATGCTGATGATGATACTGATGATGATCACCATGATTACTCTAGAGAGGATGATGACGATGGTGATGATCCTGCTGATGATGATGATGATGATGATCATGATTTTGATGCTGACTATGATGAAGTGGTGCTGATGATGACTATGATAGGGATGATAGTGATGAAGGATGGCGATGGTGATGATGGTGGTGGTGATGATGATGATGATGGTGCTACTGATGATGATGGTGGTGGTGGTGCTGAGGATGATATAATGATGAATATGATGATGATGATGATGATGATGATGATGTTGATGATGATGATGATGATGATGATGATGATGATGGTGATGATTATGTCGATGCCGATGATGCTGTAGATGATGCTGATGATGATGCTGATGAGGAGGAGGAGGAGGAGGGAGAGCGCGCGCAGACGTTTGTATGACCTTGGCGCAGACATTTGGACACTCTTGAAACATGCCCATGTAGTCGATGTCCTGAGTTCGCTCGTTCAGGTGTGGCTAACTGATTCGACATATGCGCGCAGGAGGGGCGCTCGCATGTATCGCACAGGTATGGCTGCTAAACGAACCTCGTAGACCAACGCGTGTGCACCGCATGCTATTTCTTGGCAGGAGATGGAGGTGGGGGTTCGATACCGGCGTGGTCGGGATGATACTATTCGGTTTAAGCGATGGGCGATCGTGCATGACAGCTGTTGAGAACGTTGCATGCGGAGGGGAGCCGAGAACCCTGGCCTCGGAGTGGGGGCCCAGCCTCATTCCTCCTTGTTAGCGAAGAGGGGCCCCGATTCAATCTCCGCATGGTGCACTCAACGGAGTCTGGAAGCGCCAGTCAGCGCCCGGGGCAGCCACGAGGCGGCCACAGGGGGGGAGCACTGGGCAAGAACCTGGCAGCGCCAGCCACTTACTCCGGTCAGCAGCAAGAGCCCCCTGGTGCAAACAGAGTGTGAGTTTTCGACGGAGAAGCAAGTGGGTAAATGTACCCTCCCGGAGGTCCGCGCGAGTTTCTTGCATCGGCGCTGAGCCGCCAGGGGGGGACCCAGCGCCGATCGAGGAGCTGCGCACGGATCTTCCAATGCTACGCATGCAGCGCTTCCTTCTTCGAAGTTTTGGGAACAGCTAGCTCGTGAGGAGTGGCGCTCTGTCCTCCCGTCGGGAGCAGTGGCGCCTGCGGTCCCCGGGGCTGCAGCTCGCTCCCGCCCGCTGCCGCAGGGAGTGTCGTCCCGGCAGGCCTGTGCCGTCTCGGCGCGGCGGCGATGTTATTGAGGGTCTTCCTTCGGGGACGGAAAAGAGGGGGGTGATGACTAGGGGGGGGGGGATATCATGGCGGGGTCCATGATATTTCCCAGATTTCATGGCGCCTCTTCTTGTTTCATTACGTCCCTGGCCCCCCCGCTGGGCCGCGCACATGCCGCCGGTCATGATTTGCACCCCCCCCTCTTGGACACCCCCCTCTTTGCCGCCCCCGATTCCTGGAGGAAGCCCAAACATTTGGTATAGAAGGCGCGTGGATTTGCGACGGGTGCCGTTTCCATACGACATCGACGCATTCCGCCTCCAGATCAGGCGGCACCGGACTCATTCGGCTGCGAAGTCCGAGCCCTGCACTCACCGATCAACGATCTGGGCAACTCGATGGGCGGCGGGGGTATGGTTTGGAATTCGTCGAACACGTAGCGAAATCTGAACCCTACCCCGCTTCCTATCAACTCAGGAGATCGATGGTTGGTGGGTGTAGGGTTCGGATGTGGCTACCTGACATGGCGCGTTTGCGACGGGGGCCGCTCCCATACGACATCGGCGCGCTCCGTCGCAAGATCGGGCGGCATGGGCTCCGCGTTCTCTGGGGTTTCTTCGATCCGTTAGTCTGGCGCCCACGCGCCAGATCCATGGATCCCTAATCCGTGCTAGCATGTGCCCGATTTCATGGGTCTGGGACGGTCGCGCATCCTCTGCCAGGCTCTCAGCCGAAGGCCTCGCCCGAGCAGCAGAAACGTGATTTCACAGTCGCAGTTTTGTGCTGTCGTGCCTTGCCCGATCCAGGAAATATGGTCGTCTATCGAACGAGACTCGCTTTCGGTTTGGCGGGGGAAGAAGGGCGATTGAAACTGCGAAGCGCTCATACGAAGCATTCTCCCACAACCACCCGCATTGTCACGGAGTATCGTACCCTCTGCTCAATCTGAACATCCGAATTGATTTTCACGTCGCAAATCATTATTTGGTTCGTTGCTCAGAGAAGCAGTGGTAGCTTTACCGCTGCCTTTCTCTCGCTGTTGCCGTGTCGGGCCGTCTTGTAGAGGCCGCCGTCGTCACGGCCAGGTTCCTCGACATTCTGGTCAGAACGCGCCGCAGGTGGAGGAGGAGGAGGAGGACGAGGAGGAGGAGAGGTCCAGGGAGTAGTTGTGTCGGTATCTGATGGTTTTCCATCGAAAGAGCGTGTTCTACCGCTGCTGGCGGAAAACCGGGGGGGGTCACTACCGGTTCGAACCCCTCCCCCCCCCCCTCCGGAAAACCGGGGGGGGTCACTACCGGTTCGAACCCCTCCCCCCCCCAGCTCATCATGAAAAGGGGGGGGGGTCACTACCGGTTCGAACCCCCCCCCCCCCCCTCGAAAACCGAGTGGGGGTGCGGACAGTGGTGGGGACGGTGTTGGTGGGGACAGTGGTGAGGGGATAGCGGGACAGTGGTGGGGACAGTGGGACAGTGGGACAGTGGTGGGGACGGTAGTGGTGGGGACAGTGGTGGGGACAATGGTGGGAACAGGGGGGACAGTGGACAGTGGTGGTGACGGTGGTGGTGGGGACAGTGGTGTGGGGACAATGGGAATGAGGTGGAAACAGTGGGACAGTGGAGGGTACAATGGTGGTGGGGACAGTGGTGAAGGCGGTGGCGAGGACGGCGGTGGGACAATGGGACAGAGGTACAGTGGGGACAGTGGTGGGGAAAGTGGGGACAGTGGTGGGAACAGTGGGACAGCTCAGTGGGACAGCGGAGGAGTCAGTGGGACAGTGGGGACAGTGGGGATAGTCGGGCAGTGGTTGGGGCCGTGGAGACAGTGGGGAGAGTGGAACCGTGGTGGGAACAGTTCTGGGGACAGCGGGGACAGTGCGACAGTGGTGGGGCCACTGGTGGGGACAGTAGGGGCGGTGGTGGAACCAGTGGGGACACCGGTGGAACACCAGTGGGGGATGTGATGCGGACGGTGGTGGGGACCGGGAGTCGTTTGCTGGCGGTGAGTAGGGGGGGGGGGGGGGGGGGGGGGGTTCGAACCGGTAGTGACCCCCCCCCGGTTTTCGGATCGAAGGGGGGGGGGGGGAGGGGGGGGGGTTCGAACCGGTAGTGACCCCCCGGTTTTCGAGCGGGAGGGGGGGGGGGGGGAGGGTTAGGGGAGGGGGGGTTTTGCCGGGGAGGGGGGGGGGGGGGGGGGGGGGGGGGTGGGGGGGAGGGGTTCCAGCAGGGGGGGGGATTTTCGGAGGGGGGGGGAGGGGCGACCCCCGGGTTCCGGAGGAAAAGGTTGGCAATTTTCCACAGTAAAGCGGCGGTGGATCACGCTCTCTCCATCAAGAAGCTTCAAAATATGTATTACACGCGGGCCCCAGGGTCGCCCTCCTGGACCTCCGAGCGCGGACGTCTTTCAATACTGAACGGCTCACGCGGTGCCAGACACCACGGCAGACGCCGTCATGGCATGCACTTGACCACAGCGAAGAGCGCCCTGTCGGTGTCGGGTGATATTGGTGCCGTTCGCTC
>CAUYUJ010004891.1:29695-177195 GCA_963575745.1 Prorocentrum cordatum | reverse complement strand
TAGGGCCTCCTGGGGTTCGCTGGGGCTTCCTGCAACCTTCTGGGACCTCCTGAGGCCTCCTGGGGCCTCCTGAGGCTTCCTGGGGCCTCCTGGGGCATCCTCGGCTCGTGCTAAAATGCCAGCGCAGCCTTTGAGACGCGCCAGGAATTTCCCATCGGTTACCGCCATCGCGGCTGCATCAGCTGTGCCAAACCACCTTGCCGATCTGATTTCGGCCCCCAGTTGCGTCAGCACTGTTTCTTATGTTGTGGGAGGGCGGGTGGCATGCCATGCTTGACTCGCTCGAGCTGGCGTGCTTGACCCCAACACACACGGCCACTCCGCCTGAGAGGTCCCGACGATTTGCTGCGAACGGGCCCTTGTTATACCCCCCAGGGGCTCCCCCTGGGATGCCACAGTAAAAGACATGCTGCATCGTGATGATCACGGGGTTCTTGAAAGGGACACGTCTGCACCACCACCCCAACGGCCTTTTCGCTTTGAGACGTCCCGAACATCTGTCCGCAAACGGGCCCGCGTCATCACCCCAGGCCCCGGGCGGCTCTCTCTCTCTCTCTCTCTCTTTAGATGCCCACGTGCCACGCCAGCTACACCGCGATGACCATGGGTTCCCGGGTTCTCGAAAAGAGACACCTCTTCCCCCGCCCCAACGGCCATGCTGCTCGAGAGGTCCCGACAGTGTGGCCGCGAGCGGGCCCACGTACCCGCTGGCGGCCGCCGTCTGGGTTATCCTGATGTCGTGCCTGCAACG
The DNA here is from genome assembly GCA_963575745.1 of Prorocentrum cordatum. Classification (NCBI taxonomy): domain Eukaryota; class Dinophyceae; order Prorocentrales; family Prorocentraceae; genus Prorocentrum; species Prorocentrum cordatum. The sequence goes on along the minus strand of CAUYUJ010004891.1, from coordinate 176,444 downwards.
TCGCGAAAGCCAGGAGGACTTGAAACTGGATACCTCTACGGCCACACGCGGCAATTCTGCTCGAGAGGTCCCGACGATGTAGGAGCGAACGAGCCCGTGCCATCCTCCCCCAGCGGCGCCCTCCTGGGATGCCGCAGTGCCATACCTGCTGCATCGCGACAATCATGGAGTTCTGGACAGGGACGCGTCTGCCCCACCTCCCAAACGGCCTGCGTCATGCCCCAAGGCGGTTCCCCACCGCGATGACCATGGGCTCCTGAAAGGAGACACCTCTGACCCCGCCGCCCGCCCCAACGGCCATTCCGCTCGCGAGGTCCCGACAACGTGGCGTCGAGCAGGCCAGCGGCTCCCACTTGGTGGGTCCGGGCGCCATGCCAGCAGTATCGCGAGGACACGTCTGCGGCCACGCGCGGCAACTGTGCTGGAGAAGGCCCGACGACCTGGCCGCGAGCGGGCCCGTACCAGAACCCCTGGAGGCCTCTCCTTGGGTTTCCCGAGTGCCACGCCTGCGGCACCGCGATGATCATGAGCTTCTGGCAAGAGGCACAGGATGGTCATTGCGCTGTGCAAGAGTGGGATCATCAGGGCTAAGTCTGATACCGGCCAAGTTCGATATTGAGTTTGTCTGTGCTTGGTTGGTGTGTGAGGTTGTTGTGCTGACATGCGGGCGATATGTGCTTGCGGACGGTGCAGCATTTTCTGTCCAGCTTGTCGCGCTTGATCAAACATCCACATCATGTGTTGAACGCGCAAGTCAGTTGTTTCACTCGCGCCTGTGCGCGTCAGGCTGACAGGCTGAGTTGCAAGTGACAACTGCCTGTGGATCTCTCATCCCTTTATGTTTGCCTCTTCAGAGTCGCTCGATCTTTCTCCTCCCTCTTACCTGCTATCGATACTCTCCTTGCCCTCGCAGTCGTGCCGCGAAAGCTGGCCTGGATATGCATCGGTTGGAGCTTGCGGAGTTCGAGCATTTCTGCCCGAGCGGCCGCTTTCTTCTTGTGAATGTCCGTGGCCGTCGACGGCGAGTTGCAGCGATGTAGCTGCAGCTGGAGCGCGCCACGGCCGGCTGCCTCGCCCTCGAACTGCCTCAATGGCCAAATATGGGCATGCTGCGGCGTGGGTCCCGCCGTGGAGAGGAGGCCCACGTGTCATGGGCCCCCCCGTGCACTACTGAGCGCGCGTGGCGCGCATGTGAATGGCGTGCGGAGGCACCCCTCCCTCCCCCTCCCCTCCTCGCGCCTCCCTCTTCGCTTCCTCTCTCCCTCTCCTCAGCTCGGCTGGCACGGTCGGCGCCTATCGGTGGAGCACAGCAAAAGCTCTCCATGGCCTCACTTCTGATTGTTCACCACGGTATGCCACACACGGAGAGGCGTGTCATATTGCTGTGGACACGGGGGGCGGCACCTTCAGCAAAACTCTCGAAGGTTTGGTTTCTATTGATGCGTGTCGTGCTTGCAATTTCCCTCCCGATGCTATAGACTCTAGACTTTGGCCGCAGCTTGCTAGAACCTAAGCGTGGTCGAAGCTGACACTGTTGCTATCATGAATGTAGGCGAAGAAGTGGTGGGAGCCACAGCACCAGACTGTACGATCTCCAGGGCCTGGGAGGAGAACTCGATGCTGCGAATCACCAGCTTCCATTTCTTATGCAGGAGCGGGTGGGCCCACACATCGAGAATGCTGGTGGCCGAAGAGCTGCCCGGAAGAGTGTCCAGAGGAACCAGCAAACGCAACGTACGAGGTTGGGAGTCCTCGGCAGCGTGCTGCATGTAAGATTCCCTGAGGTGGCCAATCGTCGAAGCATCCGCCAGGCACCAGCACGCCAAGCCGCCTGCACCGACGGAGGCAAGAGCGCGAGCGCCATCAACCGCCAGAAGAGTAGCAAGATCCCGACCCGCCTTGGGGGCCAGCACTCTGTCTGGGAGCAGGCTCTGGCCAGAGCCCAAGACGTCCGACAATTGGGTAGCAACTGTTTCCTCTGGCTGGGGGGCGGAGTGCAAGATCATCGCTGTGGCCTCCCGCCCGAGCTCCGCCCAGCGTGGACACGAGTGCCGAGGATCCCGTGCACGAGCTCGAAGTACCCCTGGAAGCAAAGCGTGACAAGCTTCCCTGGTCCTCCCCAACCGCTCGTGGAAGGCATCGGCCAAGTCCTTGTCAGCCGCAGCCCAAGAAGAACAGGAGGACAAGAAGAGGAGCGTCGTTGCTATCACATAGCGCTGCTCGATCAACAGCTCGGAGGGCTTCGGACGCCGGAATAATGCCTGAGCAGTGCCACTCGTCGAACGCGTCGGGGTCGGAGGCAAGGGAGCGGAGAGCGGATGCCATAGGCTCCCAGCCGGTGAGCAAATCCCTGGGGGCCAAACCGATCGAGCCGCCGTGGAGCATGGAGGCCGCCTGGATGACGTCGAAGTGCTGTGGAGCCGCCGTCCCGACGAGGTCCGATACGAAGCTGGAGGGGAGCCAGATCACCCCCCCTGGCTGGGCCGCTGCTCGCGGCGCCCCTTCTCCTCTCCTCCTTCTCTTCCTCCTCCTGCTCCTCCTCCTCCTCCTCCTCATCCTTCCTCCTCCCGTCTTCTTCTTCTCCTACTCCTCCTCCTCCTCCAGCCCAGCTGCGGCCGCGGAGTCGCCCAAGCCCAGCGGAGCGGCCACGACAGCAGCCGGCGCGGGCGAGTCCAGGGCGAGCGCGGCCATCGACCGGGCGAGGCCCGAGTCGGCCCCCGGCCGAGGACGTGCGGAGTTCTCGGTGCGCCGCGCAGAGGTCTGCGCCCCGCTGGGCGGCTCCTTCGACTCCGCGGGCAACACAGACTCGGCAGCGCCCCGCCATGGAAGGGGATGAGAGATGAAGATCAGGAGAGGAAAAAACACACAGACACAATTAATCTTCGATTCCCCAGAAAATATGGGAAAATATGGGAAGTGGGGGGGAAGACAGAAACCCAGAAAATATATGCAAATATGGGGCATCTTTTTATTTTTGTGTCCTGAGGCCCCTTCAGAAGAACGGAAAAAGTGGTGTAGAGAAGGTAAAGACGACACGCCACCCTTGGCAGGGCTCCTGGTCGGGGCCTTCGGCGGCCTGAGCCAAGACGCCTTGAGCCAGTACAGTCTGGTGCTGTGCTGTCTGGTGCTGTGGCTCCCAGCACTTCTTCGCGCCGACTTCTTCTTCTGCACCGTTTGTGGCACCGAGTATCCGATCAGTGGCGCTGCCTCTCTTCGACCTCGCTCGCGGCCGCGGCATTCGCGTGGACTGTTTGGTATCCGACCTCATTGTAGTCAGACGCGTGATGACCGTGGCGCTCGCAGGCAGGCCCGTTCGATGGACGGAACCATTGCGCAGCCCAGGCTCGACACTCGCTTTGACGCGGGTATTCTTCAGTGGCCACTTCCCTGTTGGTGCGGTCTCGGCCATGGACTTTAAAATGCTCATCTCCGTCCTCCACAACGCCCATGTCCCGGCGACGACCCTATTGGCATCTGAGGACGTGTCCTCGGACAGTGGGGCCACGTTTTTGGAGGCGACTGGCCCTGCAGCGGCCCTCCCGGTTGTCCCACTCTGCGACGACATGGCTTCCGTCACCGGTAAGACGCTCACCCTGCGCTCCCTGGCGGCTGGGGAGGTCTGGGAGAAGAAGCTGGAGACCATGTTTTCGATGCTCGTTTCGGGGACCTTCCTGGAGCCCACCTAGCGGATCTGTTCGACCCCAGTTCGACTCAAGTTCGACTCAAGTTCGACTCAAGTTCGACTCAGGTTCGACTCAGGGTCGACGCAGGGTCGACCCAAATCGACTGACGTTCGACGCAGCTTCGACGCAGGAGTGGAGCGAGTGGCTCCAGGAAGGTCCCCAGAACGAGCATCCAACATGTTCGCCACTGATCCGGCCTGCTTCGCTTCCAGGCTCCGCTGGCGGCGGTCTCGGAATGGCGGCCGCACCATCGCGCAGCCCGAGGCCACGCAGCGCCAGTTGCAGGCGTCACGGCGGGTGGCGGCAGCGTCCACTCCTTCGGCCAGCTCGCAGCAAGCAAACGTCCTGCTGTGCTACAGCCTCTGTGTGTGATTTTAGTGTTCGGCTGGTTAGGCCAAATGGGGATGTCCACACAACTTCATGTTTCTCTCCCTCTCGCCTCGTCGTCCTCGTCCTCGTCCTCCTCCTCCTCCTCCTCCTCCTCCTCCTCCTCCTCCTCCCTGAAGGCGGTGTCGTTTACCCGGCCAGCCACTTCCGAGCTCTGCCGCTGTAGTGCTACAGTGGGGTTCGAGCCCGTGTCCGCGCTTTTTGCCAGGGGGCGGCGGCGGTTCTTTCATGGGTGCAGTTCTAGCCCCTCTGAGGGGAAGCGGCTTCGATACTCAACGTACTCTTCAGAGCAGCGCCGCAGACGGCGGACAATATTATATATGTATCTATACATATAAATAGATGTATGTATATATCTCGTCGTGTGTGTGTGCAAATGGTGATCGATTGCCGACGCCATGTGGCTCAATAACTGTTTGCGTAGCAGGAAAAATTCAAGCGTGGTCGAAGCGCGCGCGTGGTCCTCTCTATTGTCCAACAGGGGCCTCCACTCAGGGGGCCCAAGAGGGGTGCTCATGAAATTTCGCGGAGGAGGGGCGGCATAGGTTATGTAGAATTGGTGGCGTCAATCAGAGGAGCATGGCATGATGAACGGGAGGGCGGGGAGATGGAGGTGGAGAGAGTGTTGATATGGGATGCCACTGATTTCTCGGACGGTTCATTTCACGGCTCGCGCGCGCCTGAGACTCCGGGTGCGGATGCGCCCTGAACACCGTCCAGGGGTCGCCCGATGAGGGTGGGAGTAGAATGAAGGAAAAAAAGGCGGGGATGATGAGAGGGTAGGGATGATAAAAAGGGGGGGGGGGTCTGGCAGAAGTAGCTGGGGAGTCGCACCAGCCAGTCAACCCGCCCGTGCTCAGAGGCAAGGGAGGGGATGAAGCGGTCGCAACTCCTCCCAGCCCCACCAGCCCCCATCTCGCTCTCCTGCCCCTTCTCCCCTCCCTTTTTCCTGCCCCGTCGCCATCTTCGCGAGAATACGAATGGGGGGCTGAGGAGGAGGAGGAGGAGGAGGAGGAGGATGAGGCAAGAGGAGCACAAGGGCGCGGGCTTGGAGTAGTGGGTCGGGGGGAGCGGTTGGGAGGCGGCCGCTCCCGCCCCACGTCAGGACCGTTCCCCCCGCACGCGGCCGCCGTCCCGACCGGTTCCCGCCTCCGCGCCGGGCCTCTGCGACGCGCGCGGGCATGGAATACCCAGACGGGGCCACGAGCATAACAGGTGGCCCCCCTTTCCTCCTCCCCATTCCCCCCCTCCCTCGTCCAACCCAGACCCCCTCGGGCCATGACAAGATCATGAAGGGGAGTTCTTCGCTATTTTCGGCCTCTGGGGGCCCTTACCCGCCCTCGGGACCGTCAGAACACGGCCCGGGACGCAAAACCGGTCCCTGGGAGAGGATCCAGACCGCTGGGGGCCCGCGTTATGAAAAAATAAAGACGTCGGGGTCTGGGAAGCCAGGTACAACCACTACATGCACGACAAGTTCAACGACGACGGTTGGGGCTGTGCCTACCGCTCGCTGCAGACGTGCGTCAGCTGGTACCGCATGCAGTTTTACAGTGAGAAGGACGTCCCCGGCATTGAGGACCTTGCCTTCGTGCTCCCCCTCTCGGTCACCACTGTCCATCACTTGGCCCTCCTCATCCCTCCACCCTTCCATAGTCCTCATCCTGCTACTTTGTTCCTCCTCCTTTTCCTCCTTCTCCCCCTTCAGTCAGCATGCTCCAGCTTGTCTATTATCTTGATGCTCCCAATCACTTGCAGCAATCCTTAGGTGTCATGTGTCTTTCGACTCTCTTCCTCCTTCTCCTTCGATCCTCGACCTCCTGCTCCCCTTCCTTTTGCGCCTCCCTCGATTATCGTCCTTATCCTTCGATTCTCCTTTATCCATCTCCCTGCTCGACCTCTTCCCATCCTCCTGCGCCTTCGATGTCCGTTTGCTCTCCTTCCTCCTTTCACTCTGCGGCGAGAAACGCGTCCCTGGCATCGACGACGAAGACGGCGACGGCGACAATCATCACGACCGACGACTACAGTGCCGAAGGCGGCCACCCGCACACCTCCTGGCCCCCGCCTCTCTTGGGTCGAAGTAGAACGCAACAACTCGGAAGAGCAAGAGGTCATCATACTGATACATTCCAAAGTGTTCAGGATTTCCTGGAATTTGTTTCTGTTGTTCCGCAAGTGCAGCAGAGACGAGGGCCGCTAGATACTCTGGAAATCTTGGGACGCATTCTGAGCGAATTTGATCATGGCATCATCCTCGTCCTACAACGGCATGCGGATTTCTTGGATCCGCGCTGGGTCCCCTTGGGTGTCGCCTCATGCGCCGCCCCTGGAGTTTCGCCCTCTTCTGCTTTCGATTGCTTGAGGTTGATATCCTACTCACGTGCCGAATGGCGTACGGCTCGTGAGTAATGGCATGGACGTTCCTTCGCTTGTTTGGCGTCCTTCATGGTAGCACGGTGAATGTTTTGGCTATCGCCGGCAAGCCCCCGGCATCGAAGAACAAATATATGATAGGAACATCCATTTTCGAGGGCCCGCGCGTATTTCCTGTGTCGGCGCTGAATCATTTCTCTGGCGCGCGGAGCGAACCAGGGGGGGCGCCAGAGGTGTCGCATGGGGTGATCAGCGCCGATCCAAGACATACCCGCGAAACTTCGAAACGACACGCTTGTGCAGTGTGCTCTTCTTGTGTGGATGGTACACCTTCGTCAATATTTGCGGAATTCCAGTGCTGGGACGAAGCCTTGCTATATTCAGACCATCAGATCGCAGTGGCGATTCTCACGCTGGACCAGGCAGAGTGAAGAGAATCCTGTACAGAGTTCGGTTTCGATAGCGGTGGGCGATTTGCGTTAGTGCTTCCCTCTGCAGGCTGACGAGGTGGCCAACGCAGGCTCTCGACTCTCTCCAGCGGCCGAGCCCAACCAAGAGGAGGCTCTGGACAAAACCAGTGTGATTGCGCGCACGGTGTGCAAGCTTGCTGCTGGCTTGTTTTTCGCGTGACCCAGGCTGCATCTCTCAGATGTGCCGTGGAGCGAGCACGTCAGACCTTGGAGCGAGGCACGGTCCTCGCGGCGCCGTGAATGCCACCACCCACCAAACCACCCCTACCCAACCCGAAGGCCCAAATTTACCATCGATTTCCAGTGGGGGGGGGGCCGGGGAGCATTGAAAAAGCACATGGAACCCGTTCCCCCCCCCAACCCGAAATTCGAGTCAAATTCGGGTCTTCGGGTTGGGTTGGGGTGGTCTGGCAGGTAGTCAGAATGGGAATGCGTTCGTGGGCGCTGGGGCTGCAGCAAATGCTTCAAGGCCTCTCGGTCTCAGTTCCGCCCTCCCCCTGGCGGTTGCCTTGGGGACCGTGTCGGCGCGATGGAGCGTCTTGAGCATTTTGTGGTCAGTCTGCCGTGACCTGACGGCTCGACGCTGCATCTTTGCACGCATTGCGTTTCGTTTATCTGCAATGAAGTCAAACTTGTTGGCACGGTGTGTGAATTAAAGGTCGCCACAGAAGAGACATCTGTTGAGTCGCTTGCTCAAAGGTCTCTATCCCAAGTATGGCTCGACTTTAACGGTTGATGTTGATGGGGTGGCCGACCTTTAGCAGGATCGAGTTTTAAACAAGTTAAATTGTGTCCATGTCTTTGGTGGCAGTGCAGTTGTTGATGTTGAAGCAACCAACCCTATTGCTGTTCTACTTCACGGTCGTGGGGCGCGCTGGTTGTCTGCTTCACAGTCGTGGGGCAGTCTGTTGTTTCTGCGTCCCAGTCGTGTTGAGTCCCTCGCGTTTATGCTGGAGGGGGGCACAGAAGAACTCAAATGTGCGCTTCCCCACCTGAACAACACAATGTTGCAACGCAGCGCCGAGCCGCCGGCCAGCTTGCAGAGCACAGCTATCCCAGTGATACCAAAAAGCTGTGATCTCACACGCCCACAAACCTACCGCCCCAGTTGCACGATACCATCCCTGTACAAGCTCTTTAGCCGACTGCTATACAACAGGCTACAACCAACACTTGGTGCCCACCATACTGCCAACCAGGCGGGCTTCAGACCAGCGCACTCAATCATGTATCACTTTTTCCACATTCCACGTTTTACGTGGGCGGGCGCACGAATGTGGCCAGCATCTATGGGTCGCGGCACGCGGTTCCAAAACAATTCAGATTCACTTGGGCATAAGAGCAGATGGGCAGTACTGATAGTATAAGGCGCAAACGCCGGGATACATTTTGCACAATTTCAGCAGCTCCACGAGGGACATGCAGCTACGGTGAGGACAGACGACAACAGCAGACCCTTCAGCCTTATGCGGGGCACGAAGCAGGGCGACCCACTGAGTTTCCTACTTTCCAACGCTCTTTTACAACACATCCTTGGCCCGTTGGTCTCCGAATGGCAGCGAGACCTGAAGGCAATTGAATTATCATTCGCGAGCACCGCCACGCTCATCAACCTACGCTTCGCCGACGACGTGCTGGTGACCAGCCAATACTGAGCCAATAGACGAGGGGAGCGGGGAGAGGGAGCTCACGCACGGCACGTGTCTAGGAAATGGATATAGAAATCAATCCGTTCGAGGGCAGCTTCAAACACCTCGGACAATGTACCAGCTTCCACGAGCCGATGGACATGACAATGCACTACCGCGCGAGAGCAGAGTGGACGTCGTTCGTTCTTCGTAAACAGGAGATGGCCAGCAAGCACAAGCACGACCCTCTCGCTCACCGAGCTTCGAATCTTTAATAGTTTTGTAGCACGTAGCACCGATAACACTCTACGGAGCGGGGACGTGGACGTTCACGGGGCCCCTCCGGCAGCATTTACGACGGACGCAACGACGCGTGTTCCGCATGATCATCAGATCGCGGCGGCGCGCCACACAACAAGCAGACCTTCACACCAGCCAGAGACCCATTGTTTTCGATTGCACAAACGAGACACCAGGCAACGACCACAGCGCCGGCAGCGCCAGCGACGACGCAGACAGCAACCCGCTTCGGCGCGAAACGCCAATCACGCCCGACATGCAAAGCGAGAGCGGCGAAGACAGCAGAAGTGCAGGCCCGGTGGAACTTCGAGGCGAATCGATTCAGAGAGCGACACGACGAGCAGAGCACGTTATTAAGCATCACGGCGTCGACGCTTGGGCTGGTGCGCAAGCGAAATGTCCAGCGCAGTTCAGGAGTCGCGAACCACGACCGAAGGAGGTGGACATGGCGAGTGCTACGCTGGCAACGAGACCGCAAGCGGCGCCAGCAGGGACAGAGGCAGCACGGTGGCCAACGCAAGCGCGTGTCTACGCCAACGCAGGCCAGACCTCCACTGACCACCCGCACAGACCCAATGGAGAGGACAACCAAACGACATCACATGGACGCAAACAACGCAAGATACTGAAACATGGGCAGCGCTCGAACATCACTACACCGACCTCGCACCAGAAAACACCCAGGACCAGGACCCTTTAAATGAATGCACAGCGAAACTCGAGACGACACGCCCAGCTCGCGCCGACACCGACACCAAGGACTTCCTCTTTTTTTCGTGCTCCCATAATTTTTTATGTGTCGCATGGCATACAAGCCAGATTCTCGAGGCCACGGCCTCACCCACCTGGTGTGGGCTAGGCCCAGACGCTGTCCGCGACGGTGGTCGCATCGCGTCGCGTCGCACCGCATCCTCCACTTCGTTGGCAGGCACATGTCGTTACAGTGTACGCAATGTGTTATGTACTTTTCAGCCACGTGTTACATTTCGGCCGACTTCACTTCTCGACTCGACGGTGGGAAGTGGGGAGGGAAGGAGAGACATCGGAGGGATGTGAGGGGAAAGCGAAGAGGATGGAGGGCAAAGGGGGGGAGATGCGGCGGGTGACGTCGGCGGCGACCGCGGCGACCCCGGCAGCCGCGGCGGCCGCAGCCGCAGCGACCACGGCGGCGGCCGCGGTCGCGATCGTCGTCGTCGTGGCCTTCCTCCTCCTACGTAGCGTCGGATTTCTGATCCTTCTCCTGGATCGTTGCTGCATGCTGGTGGGCCAGCAATACATACAGCCACTCTTTCTGTGCCTCGCCTCCCCTCCGCTTGGAGGCAAGCCGCTTCGGCACCGGCTGTGCACTGGCACCCGCTGTGCATGCACAGGGATGCTTTTGGCGCCCCTCGTGCAAAGAGATGTCGAGCAGTTTGATGAGGGGGTAGTTTTCGGGTCCGACCGCCCTTGGACTCTTTTGGAGCGCCGCCGCCGCCGCAGCGGCGGCGGCGGCCGCGGCGGCGGCGGCCGCGGCGGCGGCGGCCGCGGCGGCGGGGGCGACGACCACGGCGGCCGCGGCAACGGCGGCGGCGGCAAAGGGACCCGCGCCGCCCGGCGAAGGACATTCAGCGCCTGCTCAAGCGCATCGACGAAGCGCACAAGGACCTGCAGGCTCTGGCTGCTGGCCAGCCGGCGCTCGCCGCCGCCGTCGGTGCGCTCATCGCCGTCGTCGAGCTCGTCGTCGTGGTCGCCGTCGAGCTCGTGCAGCTCAAGCTCTTCGAGCAGGAGAGAGGGAGAGGATGATGATGATGATGATGATGATGATGATGATGATGATGATGATGATGATGATGATGATAAGGAGGAGGAGGAGGAGGAGGATGCGAAGGAGGAGGAGGATGGTGGGAGGAGGCAGGAGGATGAGCATGAGGAGGAGAGCGGGTAATGTGGCAATGGGTACGAGGAGGAGGTTTTCCAGCAATTGCATTTGTATGTTTTGTTTGTTAGTGTACTCTGGAGGCCTAACCTTTAGCCGGGCGTGTCCCTCGTCTTGAAATTGTTGGGTGTATTATCTTTGTTTCGTCGAACATCCGCTTGTAGGGGGACATGCCCGACCTAAGCCTAGCCTCATGAAGCCATTCTGCCCCCCCCCTTCTGGTGAAACGATAACGCGCCCAGCACCCCGAAGTGTTATCCTGGCACCCTGGCACTCGGCCGTTGCTTTGCATTCTTGTAGGGCCCCCAGCAATCCTCGAACGCGGCGAGGAGGAGGAGGAGGGACATCGATCATCATTGTCATCGATGTCATTACAGCCCAAACTCATAGTAAGGACACGGATGCTCTGAGGGTGCCTACGCTTGCGTCCTTGCTTTTGCGGCCCGTCTTTTGCGGTTTTCGACCAGCCCTTCAGGGTGTTGGCAATTCGTTCTAGGCGTTTGCGTTCTTATCGCCAGTCCTGATTATAGGTGTCGGTCACGGGGGGGTGAGGCACTGCTTATTTTTTGTTGTTGTTGTCGGGAACGGTGCTAAATCTATCGGTGTTTCAAATCCGCCTCCTGCGATGAGTTATTTGTGTTTTGGTACTAGCGATAACGCCGGGGGTCTCCTAAATCCTAAATGGCTTCCTCGGGTTACATGGCACTAGTGAGGAGGAGGAGGAATAGGAGGAGGAGGAGGAGGAGGAAGAAGGCGTCATTGCGTACGCTCTCTTCGACAAGCAAGGTCCACGATGGTTTCGGAAAGAGGCTCGGGGTTCACGATGTCTGTTTTGAAGACTTGACTCTGGCGTTTCGTGCAAGTCTGGGCCCGCCTGGGACCAACTAGGGGCTTCGTTGCTTATCGAAGGTTCCATGTGACCATTTTCGACTGCATCGGGCCAGGATAGGTCTGGCCCAGATCGGGTCGGGGCGCTCGCCGTCGTCCTCCAGCCCAGACCTTTTTATGACCAAATGCTTGTTCGAGTCGCCAGCCCCTGCACCTCGGAACCCCATTCCTCGGCCGAGACGGGCTCTTCATTCCCAGTTACGTTTGGTATAGCGGTCCTGACCATTTATTCATACATCGAAGACGCCTACGGTGAACCTCCTGCCTTGTGAAAACGCCATGTGACCAAACGGTGGGCCGGAGTCTGGCAAGCTGCTGGGCGACGTGTGCCACCAGCCGTTGTGGAACCCATGGGGGAACACTTGTGAGGGGAAGAGAACGGAGGACGAGGATGAGAATGATGAGTTTGAGAAGCGGGAGGCTCTTGGGGGCCTCTGGGGACTTCTGGGGGCTTCTTGGGGGCTTTCGAGTGCCTCTTGGGGCCTCTTGGGGGCCTCTCAGGGCCTCTGAGGCGCCTCTTGGCCTTCGGATGCACTCTTGGTGTCACCCCTGTGCTGTCGTCGGACCCTCTGTGGGGGTCTGTGGGGCCGTCGTGGTGCCCTCCAGTGTTCTCTAATGTTGACCCGTCTCTGGGACCTCTTGGGGGCTACCTTGGGGGTTGTCGTCGGATATTGGAAGCCCGAATTGGCGAGAGCGCGACAACTTCAGAAACACTAGATGGACATCCATGATATTGGCCTCCTGGAGGTCCTCTCGAAGCCCTCCTGATGCGTCTTAGGGGGCCCCTTGGGCTGTCTGCACGGCCTTTCAGCCATCTTGGAGTCATCTTGAGCCCTCTTGGAGGTCATCTTGGCCGTCTCGGAGGCGTCTTGGGTGTCTTGAAGGCCATCTTATGCTGTATTGGATGCAATAGTGGATCACATAGGAGGTGTTTGTGCATTTCTGTTTTTTTCGGCTCGCCAGTTGGTTGAGCCGACAGGTTCAAAGAGGTAGACACTTCGGCATGCCAGCGTCCCGCCAGTCAAGTAACACGCGCGCACACGCAGACTTACACACATCTGCAGATATAGCACATCTGACCATCCACAGGCATCTCTACAGGGAAGCTGGAAAGAGTGTTTTGGGCTGGCCCTTTTACTCTTTTCAGTTCCTGCCTAGTTCCAACGCTTGCCCCGCCCCTATTGCGAAATACCTATGCCAACCGAACCGTTGTTTTCCGAATTTTACTAACTCAGATGCGATTTTAACCAATCAACGAGGGTACTTTAAATGCATTTCCAACTTTACTCTTTCGAGCTTCCCTGTATTCTCAGTGCTTGTCACTCCTAGCTTTTGCAGCGCAGGCCTGGCCCGCTCGACGCTGCCAAACGCACTGTTCGCTGGTGGGCGTCTGCGTCGCTCGCTGGCGTTCTTTCCACTTCCGGCCTTTTTATATGCTCTCCCGCGGCCCAGCCAGTGTTTCCAACGGCTGCCTCGCTGCTCCGAATAGTTTCCCCTTTCGATGGCCTCGGACAGATGCGGTGTTTCCCTGTAAGCGAGGGTACTTTACATGACTTTCCAACTTTACTCTTTCCATCTTCCCTGCATACACATATATATATATATATACATATATATATATATATATATATCGCATAGACCACCCTTCGGGTGATAAGGAGGCGAGGGGGGGACCACCGTCGCACTCGATCGATCTCACTATCGATCTCGCTATCGATCTCATTATCGATCTCACTAACGATCATTCTCACAATCGATCTGGCTATCGATCTCACACTCGATCTCACTAACGATCTCACTATCGATATCACAATCGATCTCACAATAGATCTCACAATCGAATTGGCTATCGATCTCACGATCGATCTCACATTCGGTCTCACGATCGATCTCACTACCGATATCACTATCGATCTCATTCGATCGATCTCACAATCGATCTCACTATCGATCTCACATTCGGTCTCACTATTGATCTCACCATCGATATCACAATCGATGTCACAATCGATCTCACAATCGATCTGACTATCGATCTCACTATCGAACTCACTATCGAAGTCATGATCGACCTCTCGTTCGATCTCACTATCGATCTCACTATCGATATCACAATCAATACCACAATCGATCTCACATTCGGTCTCACTATCGATCTCACTATCGAACTCACTATCGATGTCACTATCGATCTCACATTGGGTCCCACTATCGACCTCACTTTCGATATCACAATCGATCTCACAATCGATCTCACATTCGGTCTCACTACCGAACTCACCATCATCACCACCATTATCATCACCATCATCATCATCATCGTTGTCAACATCATCATCATCATCATCATCATCATCATCATCATCATCATCATCATCATCATCATCGTCATCATCATCATCATCATCATCATCATCATCATCATCACCACCGACGGGACACCGACGGGACACCGGCGGGACACCGCGGGGCCCTGGCCGCCCGGAAGGGAGACATTTGGTCCGGCCACGCCTCAGCCACACGGGACACCAGCGGGACACCGGCGGGACACCGCGGGCCCGCGGCCGCCCGGAAGGGAGACATTTGGTCCGGCCGCGCCTCAGCCACAGGAGACTTTCTTCTCGCCCGCCCACGCAGCTTCGCCTCACCCGCACGCACGGCACGCACGAACACGAAACCGAAATCGATTTCCCGGTAGGGGGGCTCTCCGTTCCACTTCGATCTCACCCCCTCACCTCCGATATATATATATATATATATAATATATATATATATATATATAATATATAAGCTATACATACATGTGGATATGCACATGTACATACAAGATGCCTCCGACGGGGCCGATCCGATTCGGTATGTTGCAAATATTGCGACGGCCTGGTCGCCGGTGCCGCCGACCCTGACGGGGAACGTCGACGACAACGACGGCGGCGGCGGCGGCGACGACGAAGGCACTCCTGAGCCCTTCCTGGGGCACTCTTAGGAGCCTCTTGGCTCTGGTGGGGGACCTTCTGGGAGCTTCTGAGGGAGCTCCGTGGTGACTTGGAGCTGCTTCAGAGCGGATGGATCAGAGGCCTTTCGGAGGCACTCAGGAAAATACGCAGCACCCCTCAACAGCAGATGAGAGTGAGAAGGGTGCCTCGGTGGGGGACAGGGAGGAGGGGGAAGGAGGGTTCCAGAGTTCCTTCTGCCCACAGGGGGATTACCCCCCTGCACGTCCCCCTTGCCCACGGGGGGGAGGAGCGGGGAAAGAGGAGAGGGGGGGAGGCCGTGAGTTCTCCGTGTCCACAGGGCACAGGGAGGACCCTCCCCTTGCACCCCCCCCCCTCCTCCACAGGCGGGGACCGAGGGGGGGGGTGGGGCGGCATTGAGTTCTTCCTGCAGGACAGGGGGGACCACCCTTCGCCCCCCTTGTCCACAGGGCGGCGAACCCGCCGGGGAGGGGGGGGGGGTCGCGACCCCCGGGACCAACCCTGGGGGACCAACCCCGGGGACCACGCCCGGGACCTCCCCTGGGATCTCCCCAAGGACCCCGCCCGGCGACCCCCCCCGATCCCTCCCCCCCCCCGGGAAAGGATCAAAGGGAAGGGGCTCCCTTGCGACTCAATTACGAATTACGACGTTGTTCGATTTCCGTCTGGCTGGATCGCTTGAGGAGGAGGGCCAGGGAAAGGGTGAGGGTTGGTGGCGACGGCGCCGACGACGACGACGATTCAAACGGAAAAGGGGAGCGGCGACGGCGACGACGACGACTCTAACAGAAAAGCGTCGCACACACGCCAGCAGGGTCGGCGGAGCTTTAAAAGTAAATCTGTATGTGCAGATCATTTGTCGCTTGGTATACCGACCTTTCTCTGATGTGCTAGAATGGGCGAGACATGTCCCCTCCCCTGGGTCTTTGACAGACCCGCGCCGCGTGCGCAGGTGGGCAGCAAGAAGTGGATAGGCACGATCGAGGGCATGTACCTGCTGCAGGACGCCCTTTCTGCCCTCCCCCTCCTCCTCCCCCCTCCTCTTCCTCCTACCCCTCTCATCCTCCCCCTCCTCCTCCTCCTCCTCCTCCTCCTCCTCCTCCTCCTCCTCCTCCTACCCCTCCTCCTCCTCTTCCTCCTTCTCCTCGTCCTCCTCCTCCTCCTCCCTCCTCCTCCTCCTCCTCCTCCTCTCCTCCTCCTACTCCTCCTCCTCTCCTCCTCCTCCTCCTCCTCCTCCTCCTCCTCCTCTCCTCCCTCCTCCTCCTCCTCCTCCTCCTCCTCCTCCTACCCTCCTCCTCCTCCTCCTCCTCCTCCTCCTCCTCCTACCCTTCCTCCTCCTCCTCCTGCCGCAGGCGAGCCCTGTTGCTAGCGCTCGATGCTCTGCAGGCTTCCGAGGCTCGAAGATCTGGGCCTCCCACAAGGGGTCCGAGCAGACGGGGCCGGAGGATCGCGCCGCATCGCCGATGCATCGGCGATGATGCTCGATGCGGAGCCCGTTTCTGTCCACGCCGACGTCGCCGATACATTGCCAGTGTATCGCCGATACATCGCCGACGTATCGTCGATGCGGCGCCACCGACCCCATCTACTCCGACCCCATCTAGGAGGCCTCTAGAAGAAGAAAACATCCGCGCGGATTTCTTGGATCCGCGCTGGGGCCCCCTGGCGGCGCCTTCGGCGCCGCCCCCGGCGCGGGTCCACTGCAGATCCAAGGAATCGACGCGGAGCGCAACGAGTTTATGTTTATGGCGTTGTTTCTTCCTCTAGAGGTGCGAGCCTAATTCTCCAGGGAGGTCGGGGGCATCGAGAAGGTGGGATAGGCATAGGGGGGGGGATGCATCAGCCCTCAATCGCCCATGGATCGCCGAGAAGTGTCCGATGGCCCCAACACCCCCAGGAAGGTGCGGTTTTGCTATCGGGGGCCGATTCCAGGTCGATGCATACCCCCCTATGCAAGTCTTCCCCTATCGTTGCCCCTCAGGAGGGGGTGGCGTCAGCGTCACGCTTCGGCTCCCCCAAACAAATACCCGAGACGTATCCAACCTTGCTTAAATGCGCGGCGGCTATCAGTAGAACCGCTTAGCACAATCCAACACATGATCTGATCTGCTGAGCTTTTGAACGCTTTCCCAAACGTAATCGGACAACGTTCCATTGTTCACGACCGTGTCAACGGTTGCGCAGTTGACAGTCCCTCAGGGAGCCACGAGATCTCGGCTGGATCCGCGGGTCCCTCCGCTCCACTGGACAACCCAGGAGCCAGTGGAAGTGGCGAAAGTTGCGGAGGGTCATCGCCACGTTCGTTGCCTACCTCTTTCCATTTTGGTGTCTCCCTGCCTCATAATTCGACCTGCCTTCCTGATCCCCATCACGATGTCGCCGTGCTGTTCAATACGATGGCTGGGCCGAGGAGGCCCGCACTGACTTCGAATCTCTCCATCCCCACCCCCGTCCGCTCACGCGTCGCCTGCAATCGCCTTGACGCGCCTGTCCTCACCGCCCGCTCTCTGACCCACCGGAGCAGCCCAGCGACAGCCAGCGGCCGTCGGGGAGGGGGGGGCGACACGCGGCTCGCCCGCGGCCCGCGCACGGCTCCACCGCCGGGCGCGGCCACGTTGGCGCGGCGACGCCCCGCAGCGCAGGCGGGGCCGCCCGGCCAGGGCTTGTGCGCCTGCCCGACGAGCATCGGGGGCAGAAAAGAGGGGGGTGACGACTAGGGGGGGGGGGATATCATGGCGGGGGCCATGATATTTCTCAAGATTTCATGCCGCCTCTTCTTACTTCATTACGTAACTGGCCTCCCCGCTGGGCCGCGCACATGCCGCCAGTCGTGATTTGCAACCCCCCCCCTCTTGGACACCCCCCTCTTGGCCTCTCCCGAGAGCAGGGCGGCGCCTCGGACCCGGGTGCCGCCGCCGCGGGCGCTCCCTCGCTCCGCCGGTGCAGCAGCAGCTGCAGGCGGGAGGGCCTGCGGCCGCCCGCCTGCCCGCCTGGCGGCGCGGCAAGCACGCCCCGCCGGCCGCGGCGCCAGGCGCGGGGGTCTGCGAGCTCGAGGGGCCACGCTGGCGCTGCTGTGGTTGGACCTTCAGGGCTGCCAGCTCCACCTCGGCTCGTCGGCCTGCAGCCGCTGCGCGACTGCCAATTCGCGCAAGCGGTTGTCCCTCCCGGCGAGCGGGGCGGGCGGCGGGAGCCGCGCGCGCGCGGCTAGCGCGCGCGAGCCGTGCCTGGGCGCCGGCCGCGTCGAGATGCCCTTTGATCCAGTGCGCGACGAGCAGCCCGTTCTGGCACTAGGGGGTCAGCAACTCTCAGATCTCGGCGTGCGCCCATGCCGCTGGGCCTGCCCCCGCCCTGCGCGCTGCGATCCTGCTGCTGACGAACCGGGAGTCGATGATCCCCTCCACGGGTCCCGCGGCGAGGTTTAGGGCGGCCGTCAATACACCACCCTCTGTGACGTCCTCGGCCCGTCGACAGGCCCGCTGCTGGCTGCGCGCCGTTGGGGGCCCTCGAGCCGCGGCCCCCCACCTGCCACTGCCAGAGGCGGGTCCGTCGGTCGCTCACCGGCGCCGCCTGTCCACGCGCGGCGCTGCGGCAGGCGCTGCTGCCAGTCGCGCAATCGGGCGGGCAGCGGCGGGAGCAGGATGGGCGTGCGGGCTCCCTCGGCCAGCGCGCGGAGGAGCACGTCTTCGGGAGGGTGCCAGTTCTGACGGACCCAGAATCCAGACAGTTCCGTTCCAGAGCGTTCTGGGATGCTCTCAGAGCGTTCGACAACGCTCTGAAACGGCAGCGGCGCCATTTACATCAACCAGACCCGCCGATTCTCTTTGGAATCCACTGCCCCTCTGTTCTGAAGCAGTTGTATAGCAGGGGGTACAGAGGACAGGGTGTTTACACAGCTTGGAGGAATTAGTGAATTCAGTGTGGGTCGGGCTTGACGTGTCTCGAAGAGAGCGCGCGCACCCGAATCGCAAGCATATGGCGGACCGAGGACAGTTTGCGTCCCATCGTCGTCCTCGCCCTCGCTCCGTTCCCCTTCTTTTCTTCCCCCCCATTGGATGGTGTCGAAAGCGTCCGCGGTTCGGGCGGGGGAGTGTCCCTTTCCACCTCCCCCATTATTCCTCGTTCCTCTTAGCCTCCCTGCTCCACCGTCCGTCGTCCTACCTCGTCTTCCCTCCTTGTTCGAAAAGTGAAGTAAGTCCCTGGTGCCGCGTGCCCGTATCAGCAGAAAACGCCTCTTCGATATCCGAGCACAACGGCGCAACCAAACAGAGGGGATTGCCAATGCGAGCGTTCGGGGCGCACTCCAAACGCGGGCGGCACGGCCGCCGAGCGCAGTCGCATCGCTAACATGTAAATATATAGGTGCCTGCGGCAAGGCTCGCCCCCTTGCCAGCGCAGCGGTCTGTATGGCGACGCGTGGAGCTTTGACTATTAAGAGGTCCATGACATGTGACACCTTTTTCTTGTTTTCGGATTGCTGTGCGGCCTTCTTTGGGGTCCTTCGAAGCCTTTTGGGACGTCTTCGGGCTGTTGGGGGCCGCCTTGGTGCCGCGTTTCACCTTGGTTGCCTTGGGCCAGGAAAGCATGTATTTGCAGTTCCTTCGGGGGCGCCCTGGGCCGGGGAAGTGTGTGTGTGTGTGTGTGCGTGTGTGTGTGTGTGCGTGTGTGTGTGTGTGTGCGTGTGTGTGTGTGTGTGTTTGTGTTTGCATTCCCCCTTAGCTGGGCATGTTGACCTCGTTTCTGGGTTGGCAAATTCGGGGCGCCCTCGAGGTGGCGAGCGTTCATCTTTTCGAAATACACAGATCAAGGTGTGATCTGTGTACACACCTTGTGTCTTCAACTGTGTAGTTTCGTGTGTGGGCCCACTGTCTACACAGATCGTGGTGTGATCTGTGTACACAGATGTGGCTCCCATCTATGAATTTGGAGTGTGCCCCTCGCGGGTGCTGTTGATTGGGCGGGAATTTTCACGTTTCTCGTTCGGCTGGTCCCGGGGGGGGCGTCGTACGCGGTCGAAATACACAGCTCGTGTCTCGAACTGTGCATTTGTTGCGCGCCGCTCGCTGGAGTGGCCACTGGGCGGGAGTTTCCGCGGGTCGCCCGGCTGGTCCAGCAGGGGGCCGTGGTCTGGGAGTGCAAAGGCGAGGGGTGGGTGGGGATGGTGGGCTGTGGGAATGAAGAGGCTCCATGCCAGGGGTGGCCAAGGGGCCGGGGATGAACAGGATTGGGCGAGACGGGAGGAAGTGGGCCCAGGAGGAGCTGCATCATCGGTGTCAGCATCACGACGACGAGGCAGGCGGGGGGGGGCAGAAGGAGGGGGCATGATCTACATTAGGGCGTGGAGGATGGGAGGAGGGCAGGCACGTGGACGATGGGGGAATTCATCCAGCGGAGGAGGACGACGAGGAACGACATGAATTGGCACATAGGGGCTGACAGACTGGACGAGGGGCCTGATGAGGACTGGGGGTAGTCGGAGGTGCATGAGGAGGGTGGGGCCACAGTGAAGGGATATTTGGAGGAGGCGGGGGATGGAGCAAGAGTTTGACGCGGGCGCCAGCAAACGTTTAGTTGAACAGTGTTTTACGTGTCCATGCACCCCCCAGAACGCAGCGACCCGTTGCATAACTTCATGATATGGGTAATCGTGCGCCTCGTGCTCCCAGGCTGAAGTCTCGAGTCCATGACGCCCCTTGGCGTCGCGTTGATGCCGCCCCGATTTGCCTGACCGCATATGCACATATCGTCATACTATGTGTTTCAACGTTTGTTTGATGACCTTCTCTATAGTAACATACCCACGTTGGAATTCAAGATTCTCAGAGACTTCCGATGTATATCGGTTCGCAGTTGTCTCGATTCTGCTTTCGTCTTCGGCAGAGCCGCGCGGAGGCCCACCAGGCGGAAACCTGTGCCGCGCAGAGCAACCGCCCGCGGCTCCTGCTAGCATTAAGTCGGCATCGTATAACCAATACCCACCTCCACCCTCATCCCCTTCAAGACCCCCACCAAATTACCACCCCGGTTGGGGATACACCCCTCGAAACCCGAAGGGAACGGCCTACATCCCCATCTGGGGGGTAATTCGGCCAGCGAGGCCCAGGCCACGCCGCTGGGGATGGGGATCGGTTAACCGATGCTCATTAAGTCGGGCCTGTCCCTCTACATCCCGAAACAGTCCAAACATAGTCTGGGAACGTTTTTGTTTTTTTTGGTGGGGATGTTTGGGGGATTGTTTTCACTATTTTTGAATATGCTTGATTACTTTTTATTTTTCGTCGAAAATCCGTCTGTAGGAGGACACGCCCGAACTGATGTTAGCACGTGCGGACACCGCCAGAAACGGTGCTTCAGGTCCTCGTCCGCCGTCGGGCAGTGCGGGTACAGAGCCAGCCTGCCGCCACATGCGAGCACCGTGCGCAGCGCCAGCGGCAGATCTGTCGCGACGGGTCTTCCCCCGAGAATTCAAGCAGTGGCGAAGCGTCCTGGTTCGCCCATGGGCCCACCAAAGAATGTTCAAAGAACCTGTTGTGGTCTGCCCGAAATGTTATTAGAACATGTGTGGCCGAGGTTGTCTTGTTTATCACTTCGGGTTTATGTTATAAAAACATTTTTTCTATGATTCGAGCATTCTTGGGTTCTACGAACATGTCGTGGTAGGCCTGTAAAAGTGCCAGGACGGTCGGTCCTTGCTCAAAGAACCAGCGCATGGCCCAGCGGTCCACCCCGCTGGCGAGGTGCCCCATGTCGCCGCGGCGGGTGACAAGCAGCTGCTTCGCGGCGGGCCCATGCTGCCAGGAGCTCGCCTCGCGTCTCCTGCAACGAGTGTTCCGCGGGGCGCCACCCTGCCGCGGCGAGGCCTGGACGCGTGTCAAGCTTTCGACGTCGTGCCCAAGCCGTAGCTCAGCGAGACTGCGCACGGCCGCCGAGATCGGCCCCATTTTGCCGCCCGTGCCCCGCCGCGACGGCTCCGGCTGCGCTGCGCCACCGCTGCGCCGGGAAGCGGCCGCGGCGGATCGCTATCGCGATGTGCCAGAACGGGGCGACGCTCGCCATGGCAGCCGGGTCGAGGCGCCAACTGGGGCCGAGCACGCCGAGAACGACCTCCGCGGCCGCCCAGAAACCGTCGCGACGACGTGCCGCGTGCCGCGCTGCCGCGCGGAGCACCCACAGCTCGCCCGCGGGCGGGCGCCCGCACGCTGCGCCGTACAAGCTGGCAGCCGTGCCCGCCGCCGCGCCCAGCATGCAGCGATGGCCGAAGCTGACGGGCAGCTGGGCGATGCGGGCAAAGCGGTTCCTCGCGTCAGCTATCCGCCCCCCCGTCACGTCGCTGCGCCAGTCATCGCCTGCGACGGCGACCACCCCAAGGTCCTGGATGGTGGTGCCTGTCGCCAGCGCCGGAGTCTGTGCGGCAATCCCGCGCGAGGTCGTCCACGCAGATGCGCCGGCAGAGCCTGTCATCCACGGCCCCCAGCGCCAGCGCCATGGGAGCGTCGCTCAGGAACAACGCGGCCAGTTCAAACCACCCTGGTGGGGGTGCCTCCCCCTATTATGGAGGTTGGTGTCCAGGTGGGGAGTCTCCATGGTTCTCCAGGGGTGCTCGATGCGTTGGGCGGCCTGCCCGGTTCCCACGTGTCAGGGTGTTCTTTTCCAGGCAAACATCTACGAAGCGCGTTTTCTCAAAGGAACAGTTCCTTGGCGGTTCCCAGCGGGCCTCTGGAGGCGCAAAGAGGCCACAATATTTGAAACCATTCATCCTCGAGGATCGACCGCTTCCTTCCCCTTCCCCAACATTCGATCAACATCGGTCTCCAGGCCCCTCTTCTTGGGATCAGTCATGGATGGTCAGTTTCCCGAGCCACGTGCAGTCATTGGCAATAATACATTGCAGAAACACTTCGAAACCGACGACAGAACGAGGACGACCACGACAACGTCGACCACGACGGCGGCTGTGACGTCGACGACGATGACGACGACCACATGAACGTCGACGACGACGACGACGACGACCACATCGACGACGACGACGACGACGACGACGACGACGACGACGACGACGACGACGACGACGACGACGACCGACGACGACCGACGTCACCCGAAGGCCTCTAGAGGTTCCCGGAGGCCCCCAGAGGCGCCTTGAAGCCCCCGAGATGTCCCCAGAAGTCCCACAGCAGCAAAACAAGCTCGCAAGCACGGTTTTCGGTTCTCGAAGGACGACGAGGAGGAGATCGACGACGAGGAGCAGGTCGGCGCCGACGCCGTCGGCGGTCGAGCGACGGCAGTACCGCAGGACTACCTCGGCGTGGACTGCAGGATGGTGCACTGCCAGGAGGGCGTCGCGGTTGCTGGCCAGCAGCACGACATACTCTTTGCGTCTCTCTCTCTCTCTCTCTCGTGTGCCTGTATGGATCGCACGCAAGGACGGAATACAGAATGGCAGCCTTCTGGACAATATGACCCGCATTTTGGACAGAAAGCAGTCGAAGTGTAGCAATCCGCGATCTGAAATACACTTGCAATTTCGCCCATCTGTGAGGAAATGGGCAATTTAACGGAGAAACGGGGACCCTCCGTGAGGGAAGGGTTCGTCATCTTGTTCCTCATTTTCCTGCTCCTCTTCCGCGCTCATCATATTCGCGTTTCTTGATCCAGGCTCCGCCCTGCTCCATCATTTTCGCTCATCGTTCTCGTTGTCAGTATACAACCCGCCCCTCTCGGTTCCGCCCTTCTCCACAATCTTCCTCGTCATCCTCCTCATGCGCCTTCACCTCCTCTTCCTCATCGGCATATTTCCCCCCCCCCCTCTCTGCGTTGTCTTCCCACTCTTCGTCCAGTTCCTCCCTCTTCCTGCCCCCCTTCCCTCCAACCGCTGTGCCATCCAATCAAATCGTGTCGTCCGTCACCGTTGCGCTCAAACCATTCCGCGCCCGCGGGATCGGCCACGAGCAGCGGCACGTTCAGTCTAGTGGCTACACACTGGCGTGGCTACCTCTGTTGTTTTGGATGTTTCACTGCACCATTTGGGTGGCCGATACAATGGAGACCGATTCCAAGAAACACCCTGCTCGCCTCCAGGGTGCCCTGGGTTTCTGTAGTTTCGATGGGCTAAGTGATGGAAAGTGCGACGTTTCCACATCAAAAATCCATGGACGTCCTGGGTTCTAAGGGTTGGGTTTTTTGTTAAAGGTTTATTGTCGGTGGGCTTCTACTGTGCGGACTACCTTGCGCCGGCATCCCCTCGGGGAGCAGAGCCAAGAAGCTGGCGTGGGCAGCCCGGCATCGGGCCTGCACTCGGCGACGGGCCTACGCCCGGCAACGGGTCCCAACGCGATGTTTGGTGTGTATATATATATATAAATGAATAAATACCGCCCCCCCCGGCCCCAGGTCCCACACCTTCCCGCCACATCTCGGGAACGCTCCCGGTACCACTCCCCCGGCCTTTCCGGGGAGCCCCGTCAGCGCTCCAGGAGGGCCCAAGACGCCTCCCAGGAACCCACAAAATGCGAAAGGATGGCCCAAGACGCTCCCAAGCAGCCCAAGTCAAGTCAGCCTTCCGACGGCTCTCGAGGCTCAAAATGCCAAAATCGCAGATGTTCATTGTTTTTCAATGTTTTTGGCTTCTCGCGTTTTCGAGCTTCCAACGGTCCAAGTGCGCCGAAGAGGCTCCCAAGACCGCCCAAAAACCACTCAAGAGACCCTCAGGACGGACCCAAGACGGGCCAAGAAGGCTCCAAGACTGCCGAAGAGGCGCCCAGGATAGCCCCAGACCACCCCAGAACAGGCCCAAGATGGGCCCAAGAGCGGGAGCAGGAGGCTTCCAGAAACCTCCGAGAGGCCTCTGGAACCACCCACAGGCCCCCAACACACCCCCGATCTTTGAGAGGCCCCAAAAAGACCCCGACGAGGCTCCAAGAACAGCCCAAGAGAGCTGCGAGAGCCGTCCCGAGAGAGCCCAACGAGGGTAAAATCGTTGATTTCCAATGGTTTTTCTAATGTTGTTCGTCTTCTCACGTTTCCCGCTTCCAACCCTCGAAGATCGAGGATTTTGGAAAAAAGGGAATTCCCAGAATTCTTGTTCTGCGAAAGTGGGACTCCTGCTCGGGGGTCCTGCACATTCCCTGACATCTGGCCGGTACGGCGCCTCCCGGCTTCTTAGGGAGACCCCAAGAAGCCGAAGGACAGCCCATGACGACCCCAAGAAGCTCCCAGAACGTAAAGAACGGACCAAGACGCTCCCAAGCAGTCCAAAACACCCTCTCGACGGTTCTCCAGGCCTCCAGGAGGCCTTCAGAACCCCCAGGGGGTCCAGAAGATCCCACACCCGTGAGGGGCTCGGCTAACAAACCCCGCGAGGCACAAACAAAAACATCGCCGAACAGTGCAGAGAAATGGGAATCATGGAAATCCCACCTTTCCGTGTTTTTTTTGAAGTTTGGCCCCCGGTCTATTCTTGCACAACAGACCACAATTCAGACCCCCCGTAACCTCCCAAAGAAGAACCCAGGAAGCTTCTGAGGGCCCCAAATCGTTGAAAACCTAAAAGAAATTCTGCGTTTCAGCATTTCCCCTTGTATACGATCCCGAGCCTTGTGCAGGGCCTCCAAGGGAGCCCCTGGACGCAAGAAACGACCAACATGATATTACATGAGTTAGTCCATCAAGCCTAGCTAGAACTCGAGCGCGCGCGAAGCGCGCGCGATGGTTCTAGCATGTACACACGCACCACGGGTCTACGTGACAACGCTCCGCTTTACGCGTCGGGACAACTTCGCAACAGGCTTTCATACGCTGATCTACCGCTAGTCCATAATGCAACGCAGGGACACATGCAACCACGGCTTTCGCGACGCATAACAACAAAGCATAACGTCAGTTGAACATATCACCCCCAAGAGTCATTGGCAGTTACCCACCACCTAACGATTCCTTGATTTGGAACTGTATGGGTGGCCTCGGGACAGGCTGTAGGCAACATGCAACGTGGTGCAGACGACTCTACACTCACAGAGCGAACAACGGCCTGTACGTCATCTTGCACGCGGGTCAGAAGGTGAAAATCGGTTCGGCAGGTGTGCTCAGGATCCTGAAAAAAGGTATGAGGTAATCTAGAGCAACTCTGGCCGTTTTGAAGTCGTTATGTGGCCTCCTGAAGGCATGAGGTAATCCAGAGCAATTTCGGGTTATCTTCAGCCGTATCCGATGCCATAGTGATATCCGAGGACCTCTCGGGTCCATACTGACTCTACCCCAACCCCCGTCCACACCCGGGGGGGTGTATGTGGGAGGGGTCAAGACACCCTCCCCGCCAGCAAGCCGTCTCGCTCACCCCCGCCTGTCCCCCCAACGCACAAGTAGCATCCGAGCCGCAGCATGTTCAGCGGTCGTCTTTGGCACAAGCCGTCTTCCTCACTCCCACCCGCCCTCCCATGCATCAGTAGCACCCAGGTGCTTTTTCCAAAAACCAGTGTAAAGTGGTCGCGGGGTGCCCGTGCATGTTCCAGATTTGGAAGTGCGATGCACTTCGTATTGTAAGTTGGCATGGGGTTCATGGCGTGCACGCAGCAAAGAATATGATGGCGCCCCGCCGTCCCTTTCAACATCCAGTACAAAGTGGTCGCGGGGCGCCCGTTCATGATCCAGATTTGGGGGCAAAGTGTATTTGCATTGTTGTGTGACAGGGATGGTTGGCCTGCGCGCAGCAAGCACTAGGAGGCCCCCCCGCCGTCCATGTCAAACTTT
The DNA here is from genome assembly GCA_963575745.1 of Prorocentrum cordatum. Lineage (NCBI taxonomy): Eukaryota > Dinophyceae > Prorocentrales > Prorocentraceae > Prorocentrum > Prorocentrum cordatum. The sequence goes on along the minus strand of CAUYUJ010004891.1, from coordinate 150,077 downwards.
CGTGCTCAGTGGTCGCGGGGCGCCCGCGCATGCTCCAGATTTGAAGGAACCGTTTTCTACTGCATTGTTTTTAACAGGGATAGTGGATGGGGTGTCGGCATGGGTCCTGGTTGGCTGCCCGTTGCCTGGAGGAGGGGGTGTTTATTGATAGGGAACAGTAAGCACATCCTCCCCAACAAGAGCGACCATCTCGCTCACTCCCACCCGCCCTCCCTACACTGAAGTAGCACTTGAGTTGCATTCGAGTCTCAGCACTGGCAAGGGCCGCCATCGACAATGATCGAGAGGCAAAGCAAACGCCAGCCAGGCGCGCGAAGCCCACGAGGTGCGCCGCGCGTGCCTTCGCCAGGGCCCCCCCAGCATGCTCTTCAAATGACAATGCAAAATTAACGCGGGGCTCCCGCGCATGATCGTTGTTAAAGAATGTGTATACATATAACGGCGCACCGGGTCCGGGGGCCCGGGGCCGGGACCCCGACCACAAATGTGGGCCCCGGGGGGCCCGGAGGCTCGTCGGACCGCCGGACGCCGTCCAAGATCGTTCGCAGGCGGCTTCGGAACGCGCTCCGATGGCTCCAGATGCCTTCCAAGACGCCTGTCATGACACCAAGAAGGTCCCAGAAGCCTCCAAGACGCTCCGAGAGGCAGCCCAAGAGAGGCCCAAGAAGCAAAAATCGTGCCATTCCTATGGGAAAACGTATATTTTTCGCATGTTCGCCTCGTGGGCTTTCACCGCGTCCAAGACGGCCCAAGAGGCGCCCAAGACGGTCTACGAGGCCTCCGGGAGCGCTCCAAGGCTGCGCACGAGTGGCCCAGGACGGCCCCAAGACGGCCCAAGAGAGCCCCAAGACGAGTTCGAGAGGGGTCCCAGACGGAGAAAGCCAACCTCGAATTCCGAGCTTCCGGCCCAAGAGGCTCCAGGAGGCGCCAAAATGCCGCCAAGAGGCGCCAAAAGGCTCCCAAAAGCACCCCAAGACGTTCCGAGAGGCACCCCAAGAGAGGTCCAAGAAACAAAAATCGTGCCATTCCTATGGGAAAGCGTATATTTTTCGCATGTTCGCATCTTGGGCTTTCACCGCGTCCAAGACGGCCCAAGAGGCCTCCAAGACGGCCTAGGAGGCCTCCGGGAGCGCTCCAAGGCTGCGCACGAGTGGCTCAGGACGGCCCCAAGACGGCCCAAGAGAACCCCAAGACGACTTCGAGAGGGGTCCCAGAAGGAGAAAGCCACTCTCGAATTCCGAGCTTCCGGCCCAACACATCCCAGGAGGCGCCAAAACGCTGCCCAGAGGCGCCAAAAGGCTTCCAAAATCAGCCCAAGACGTTCCGAGAGGCACCCCAAGAGAGGTCCAAGAAGCAAACATGGTCCCATTCCTGTGGGAAAACGTATACTTTTCGCATGGTCGCCTGCTGGGTTTTCACCGCGTCCAACACGTCCGAAGAGGCCCCCAAGACGGCCTAGGTGGTCCCCAAGAGAGTCCCAAGACGGTTCACGAGGCGCCCAGGACGGCAAAATTGAACTCCAAAATGTCGGGAGCGGCGAAGAGGGGGGTGTCCAAGAGGGGGGGGGGCAAATTATGACCGGCGGCACGTGCGCGGCCCAGCGGGGGGGCCAGGGACGTAATGGAATAAGAAGAGGCGCCATGACATCTGGGGAAATATCATGGCCCCCGCCATGATATCGACCCCCCCCTAGTCATCACCCCCCTCTTTTCCGCCCCCGAAAATGGCCTAAGAGAGCCCCAAGGCGTGCCCGAGAGGGGTCCCAGAGGGAGAAGGCCCGAGAGGCCCCCAAGAGGGCCCCGAGACGGCCCGAGAGAGCCCCGAGACGGCCCCAGAGCCGCCCAAGACGGCGCAAGAGGGTCCCAAGAAGGCCCCAAGAGGGGCCCAAGAGAGGGAACGCGAGCTGAAAACTCACGCTCTCCGCCCCAAGATGCCCCCAAACGGCCCCAAGATGCCCCCAGGAAGCCCCCAAGAGGCCCCAAGAGGCCCCCAAGATGCCCCAAGAGGCCCCCAGAAGGCCCCAAGAGGCCCCCAAGAAGCCCAAAAGAGGCTCCAAGAGGCCCCAAGACGGCACCCAAAAGGCTTCAAAACTCTTTCTAAGAGGCCCCTGAAGACATGCCAAGAAGGCCCCATGACGACTTCAAGAAGCAGTCCAGGATGCTCCGTGGAGGCCCCAAGGAGCTAGCTAGAACTTAAGCGCGCGCGAAGCGCGCGCGATGGCTCTAGTATATATATATATATTATATATATATATATATATATATATATATATATATATATATATATATATATATATATATATATCGTGTTTGTGTTTGGCCAGAGTGATTGACCTGCGCGCAGCCCGGCAATGTGCCAGCCCCCTTCCGCCCCTTTCAACAAATATCGTAACGTGATCGTTTGATGCCCGCACATATCCAGATTCTGCATTGACGTTGTTTTGCGTGGGGGGCAAGTGCCCTTTCTTGGTTTTTGCCAGGGACGGCCTGGGGTGTCAGCATCGCGCTCAGCACGCAATATGACGCCGCTCCCGCCGTCCCTGTCAAACACCTAAGCAGAGTGATCTCGGTGCTTCCGCGCATGATCCGGTAACCTTGTGCAAAGTTAATGTTGTACGATTCTTGTGCAAGGAATGGTGGGGTGGGGTTCTCATGGTCCCAGGTTTGGCGCCAGTCGGGCGGGGGAGGGGTTGTATGGCATCAGGGGGCAATGATCGCCTCGCCCCCAAAGGAGAAGAGGGAGGTTTGACGACCAAACTCTTTGAATCACTTACGTTGTTTGGCTTCTTGTTGGATCCTGGAGGCCTCTTGGGGTCTCTTGTGGCACTTCAGGGCCTCTCGGGGAGGGGGGGGCAGCACCTGTCGCGGTGGGTTCCGCATGCTAGATTTTTGGGAATGTGTTCCTATGGTTCCAACGGCTTGGCGATAATGCCCTCCTTCCCCTCCTGCTCCCCCTTTCCCCCCTACAGTGGATGCCCATGCCAAGAAACACCCTGCTTGCCTCCAGGGTGCCCTGGGTTTCTTGGGTTTCGACGGATTCGCCATGGAAAGATTGACGCTCCCACACCAAAAATCGATGGACGTCCTCGGGTCTCAGGGTTTGTTTTCTTGTGGCAGGTTTCTTGTAGTCGGACCCCCACTGTACGCTCCCTCCGTCCGTTCTTCTCGACGGCCCCTCGCAGGATGCCAGCGACATGGCGACGCAGGTGCCGAATCTTCTGCAGCACCTGGAGGCCCAGGGCAGCCCGATCATGATGGGGGTGGGCAACTACGCGTACACGCTCGTCGGCATATGTCACTTCCTTGGACTGATCCTCCCCCTCTGTTTTTCTCGGCCCGTCCCCTTCCCTTCCCATCCTCTCCCGTCCCCCCACTGCGTCTGCGAGGCCCTCCCGTTCAATTCTCCTTGCCCGCCTGCCCCCCCCCCCTCCCCTTGCCTCCGTTGACTCCGTCCCCTGCCCGCCTGCTCCTTCCCTGTCCTTATACTCGTCGCTTCTCCTCCGCTGTCTCTTACTCCCCCCCTTCCTTCTCATCCTTCACTTCACTCCTGACCCCTTATTTCATCTCCTCTCTTTCTTGGGCTAGCCGGGCTGCTGGGTTGGACTCCCGCACAAGCGTAACATCTCCATCAGTTTGAACATCGCGTTCTCGCATCATCGGTGCCTCACAAATACACGTCACAGGGTCCTGATATTCAGACTCGAAGACGCCTTCGGCGAGTCACCGCCGCTCCCCGCCTTTTTGAAACACAGGTGTAACATGTTCAGCGTAAGTGCAGCCACGCCTATAGACGGCGTGTTCCCCCAGGTATTGGGGAAGCAAGATGGGGGGAACGCTGTCGAGGGGCCTTCTGGGGCTATCCCCGGATTCTTCTCGGGGACTTCTTGGGACTATTGCTTGGCCAGTTTTGTCCTTCTGGGGTACCTCCTGGGGCCACCTTCGGCCGTCTGGGGGACACAGTGGATGCCCGTGCCAAGAAGCGCCCTGCTTGCCTCCAGGGTGCCCTGGGTTTCTTGGGACTCGATGGCTTGTTATGGAAGGCCTGGACGTTTCCCACACCAGAAATCCATGGACGTCCTGGGGTCTCGGGCTTGGGTGCTTCGTGGAAGGTTTCTCGTGGACGGGCCTCCACCGCATCTGTGGCCTTCTCGGGGCAGCCCTGGGCCGTCTGGCGCCGTCGGACGCCCTCCGTGGGAGGCCCCTCGGGGGCCGCCGCTCTCGGGCCCTGGTGCAGCAGCCTCGGGCCCTCGCGGTGCCCTCGCGCCTCGCGGACCGCCTCGGGGCCCCCTTTGGTGGGCCGTCTGGCTGCCGTCTTGTGGCCCTCTGGGCGGCTCGGTCGTGCCGCCCGGGGCTGGTCCTGGGAGGGTTCCTGGGCCGTCCTGGATCGAAGAGAAAAGAGGGGCGTCCGAGCCTCAGTGAACAACCGGGGTCGTTTCGACGATGTGGGATTCTTGGGCCGGCCCCGAGTGCCTCCGAGACGGCCCAAGAGATCCCCAGGAGAGGTTCTCAAGCCCTCTTGGGGACGTGTTGAGCCATCCTGGGGCCATATTGCTCGTCTTCGGGGGTCGGGCGGGTCGGGCCGAAGATCAGTGGGAACTTGGTAAAAAGGATTTCAATGTGTTTTATCAGTCGGCACGCCTAGCATCCCTGTGGCAAGCACAGGGGGCTGCGGATCGAAGACGCCTACGGAGAACCACCGCCGGTGGCCAAACGGCGGGCCAACGTCTGGCCAATATATTTGGCTATGTGTTCCCCAGCCGTTGTGTAATGTTTCTTGACGCTTCGCGTATGCCGGTATCTTTGCGACCTCCCGCCGTTGGCGCTTCCGCCTGCGGCTGTAAAACAAAAAATGCCGGTATCTTTGCCAACGTGGCGGCGGTGTTTGCAAATTCGCATCGTGCCGCACGCCCCGGACTTTGCCTCTCGCCGCCAGACCGTTGTCGCGCGGCCGCCGACCAAAAAGTATCCCGGTATCCCTTGCGCGTTGCTAATTTGACAGGCCCGTGGCCAGGACCTCTCAGTTCGGCGACTGCGAATCCGCGTCCACCCGCGACCGAAAAAAGTATCCGGGTATCCCTTTTGTTCTGAGCATCGGAGCGGCCCAGGCCGTCCTTTGCCAGCGCAGCAACACGGCTCAGGCGGAACCCTTCACTCTCTTCTGCGGCTGTCAGCTGCACCCTACCAGATCGTACGCCCGTCACATGCTGCGTGGGCCCCTTTCAGCAGGCGCTTGTTCCTGGCGCGTCCGCGCCGACCCCCATCGGGCCGTTGGCTATTGTCGGCGTGCCCCGCACTGTGTCGCATACGAGACAGGTTGACGTCCATCTCCCTGGCTGGGCGGACTCGTCACTGTCGCCACTGGGCAACCCTTCCGGTTCTTCTCCTCGTCGCACTTGGGGCGTGCTTGCTTCCCTGATGGCTCCTGGAGGGCGTCTGGCCGGTCCATGATGTGGCCCTGGAGACGGTTTGCTGGATTGTATGCCTCGTGCGCTTGGTGTGCGTCTGTGGTGCCGCGACCCCCATCAGTACTTCATGTCCCTGCTCTTCGGCAAGGTACTTCGACCTCTTTGCCGCCTGAGCCTGATCCCCTGCGCGCCCGCCGTCTCTTCCTTTTCTCCTTCGTTCCTCTCTTTCTTGCCTGGTCTCTTGCTTTTTTGCCTTCTTCTGTGTCCTCGTTCGCTCCCGCCTCCGCGCTGCCGCTGTGCATCGCTTGTCAATTTTCCCGCGCGTCGGCGGCGACAGTTGCGCTGTGCCTGACCCTCACTTTCGTCTCTTCCGCTGATCGATCCTGTTGACGGCGCGCGGCCTCTTCCGCGTCACTCGCAATCAAAGAAGTATCCCAGTATCCCCATCAGCCTCTCCAGCAACGACGCCGAGGTGCGTGGCGTCGATCAGGGAACTGCGGGAGCTTGCAGTAGAGCAGCGAGGGGAGGGCAGCCCTCAAACCGAAGACCGGGTACCTGAGCAGGCCCATGCGTCCACCGTAAATGCCTTCGCTGATCTTTCGATGTGGGGGCTCATGCCAGCTTACTTGGGCCAGATTGGGGCCCTGCGGGGGCGATTCTGATTTCATTGTGAGACCTCTTGGGGCGCTCCTGGGTTTTTTTGGGGGGTGCCTCTTGGGGATATCGTGAAGGTCATCTATCAAGAAAGGGGGGGTTTAATTAGAAGCCCCCGTCGGATGCCGTAACCTTGCCTCTTGTGGCGCTCGTGGGTCGTCTGTTTCGCCCGTCGTGGAGTCGCCTTGGGAACGCATTGTGAAGTCGCGAAACCTTATAAAAACCGGTATGTTTTGCCATTTTGGAACTCATTTGGGGCCGTCCTGTGCCATCTACGGGCCATCGTGGGTTGTATTCGGGCCGTCCGGGAGGATTTCCTGGGCCATTCTGGGGGCCGTCTGCGGGAACATTCTTGGAGGCATTCAGGGCCGTTTGGAGCTGAGGGAAGTCCGACAATGTAAAGACGTCCAAGTTTTGTAAGACGTCAGGAGAATCTGAATTACGATTTTGGCACTTGCGAACCCTACTTGGGGTCCTCTGGTTGTTTTTTTTGGTCCGTTCTGATGGCCCCTCAGGCCGTCTCGATACCGATTAGGTCCGTCTGGGGCAGGGCGCCCTTGAGGCATATTCACCCATCTTGGCGGTCTTGGTGGCCTGCTCCGGTCGCCTTGGGGGTTCGGGAGCGCGGACCTGTCTTTTTGTTTCAAGGGATCGTGGCCTAGCGGAAGTGCGTATCGACTGTATTGTGCATGGGATGGTGCCTTCGGGAGCGCGGGTGCACACGTCTTTTCCGAGGGATCGTGGCTTCGGGAGCGCGGATCTATAGTTTTTATGCAGGAGTTGACGGGCGGGGGGGGGGGGGGGGGCGATGCGCGCGAGGGAATGCCAAGAAAGAGGGGGGGAACCCCTCGGAGAGACGGGGTGTCCCCCAGGAAATCTACAGAAACCTTGCGAAACAGCCCTGGGCAGTGTTCCGCGCCTGAACGAACGTGCCACGGGGCACGGTGGCGGATACAGATCCACCTCGTCGAGGGCGTATTTTTACTTGACCTATCCGATTCGGTATTGGCTCTGGCCTAAGACTGGCCCCGTTCGATTCGATTCCGATGCTGGGACGAGTGTGTGCATGGCGCTGTTCTGTATTCTGGCGCCGCCGATTCGATTCGATTCCGATTTCGTGCCGATGCGGCCTGATTCGATACCTGTTCGGATCCGATCCGATTTCTTGATTCGATGTCGAGTGTTCCTGTCTCGTTCCTCCTCCCTCCCCCAGAAGAGAAGGGAACGATCAGACCAGGAGGGAGGAGGCAGGAAATGGATCTGCATCATGGCTCAACTCCTAGGATCCGAAAGCGAAAATCCTAAACGAGGATCCTAATTATGACTGTCCTCAGGATTTTTCTCCTCATGTGCGTCTGCATCCGATCGGTAGTTCAAGATCTTCACCTACCCGTCCGGCTCCCAAATCGGGCGATGGGGGGGGGGTTACGGGGAAGGGGAGCGGCGACATCTGCTGCGTGCAGCCCGTTTTGGCCCCGCCGCCAAGCGCGCTCCTCGACATGCTGGCGCCTCTGAGACCAGGAGGCGCCAGGAAAATGAGCCGCGCGAGCTGGTGATGATGATGATGATGATGATGATGATGATGATGATGATGATGATGATGATGATGATGACGGCTATGATGACTATGATGACGCTGATGATGATGATGATGCTGATGATGATGATGCTTGACCCCCCTTTGCTCCCCATCCCCCCTTTCGCCCGACTTGGTACCCGGTACCCAAGGTCCCCCCGGCCCCGTGAAGGGGGGCCCTTGGGTGGCCTTGCCAGCTGCACTCCAGCGTGTGGCCCGTCCCCCTGCCGTGCAACAAAAAAATGCACGCGTGCCTCTCCTCGATGGGACTTGTCGCTGGATGGTGATCAGCAATGGGTACGCTCCATCATCATCACCACCATGATCATCATCATCAGCATCAGCATCCGCATCATCATCATCATCATCATCATCATCATCATCATCATCATCAGGATCAGCATTAGCATCAGCATCATCATCATCATCGTCATAATATGCAGTATCATCATCATCATCATCATCATCATCATCATCATCATCATCATCATCATCATCATCATCATCATCATCATCATCATCTGCAGTATCAGCATCAGCATCCTCCTCCTCCTCATCATCATCATCATCCATCGCGGCCCTCATCATCCTCCCTCATCACCATCGTCCTCCCACTCCTCATCCTTGTTCTTCTCCCTCTCCCGGCGAAGGAGAGGCTGCATGCACGTGCACTCTTGGAGCTCCGCTCGGATCTCCTGGATCTGCGCCGGAACCCCGTGGCGGCGCCTCCAGTGCGACCTCGGGCTCGCCAGGGGAGGGGGTGTAGCGTCCATCTCGGAAAGCAGAGCGGACCTCCGAAAATTTACGTTTCTGCGCCGCTGTGATCGTTGCTCTCAGGGAATCGGTCAGCTCTGGTCCTCCTCCTCCTCCTCCTCCTCCTATCGCAGGCGACGATTGGGGCGAATAGCCCAGTGGGGAGCAATACATGTATCCAGTGGCGCCGATGATCTATGTCTTCGGCGAGGGTCCCGGGCGAATGCGTGTAATGCCCGCCCCAGGGCTATTCGCCCTTACCGTCGCCGCCGATCCTACAAGTGGGTGCGAGAGGCTCCACCGTGCCCGCCTAGCCGCCTTTCAGGTTCGGGCTGCCACGCCAATGCTCAAGCCCGTCCCCGGAGCCCCAGAGCTCAACGTGCTTTTTTGTTGTTTTTGTTTTAACACGTGTGATCAAGACTGTGTTTAGAAACTAAACTTGTGTGATAAAGGAACTGTGCTTCACAAACACTGTTATAACAAAAGCTGTGCTAAACAACTCCGAACAGGTGTCCCCCCCATCGAAACTTTGCTTGACGCCGTGCGTGTTTTCAGCGTTCTCCGAGGCCTCTCAGGCGCTGCGCCTTGCCGAGAGCTCTCTGGGGGAGGTACGGTTGGCAGGGTCCTCGCGCCCATCCGACGTGTGGGTCGTCCCGGGCCTTGAGACCCAGTTGGGGTTGTGCCAGGGCGAGCCCTCGCAGTGTCCCCTGAGAGGGTATCGCCTGAGGCCTGAGGTATCTCCCTGCAGGGCCGCACTCACTCATGTGCCCCTCGAAAGTGGTTCACGAGCGCCTGGTCCGCAATTTTCCAGTTTTTGTGGCCCTCAGCCGTCGCCGTGTAGTCTGAGGAGCTCTATCGGACCACTGGTGCTGCTCTGCTCTGATCTGCTCTGGTCCTCTTCTTCGCGTCCCCTCACCTCTCCCTCCCATACCTTGTCTCCACGCATCCCCGTCTCCTCGCCGACCCTTTCCGGGTCCCCTCCCCTCCTCGGTTCCCTCGTGTTCCGGAGTCGCTTTGCGTTTCCCTCCAAAGGTTACGATGCCGGGTCTGGAGAGGTCGCTTTCATGATTGTGGACCCTCACTTCACTGGCGCGGACGAGATGAAGACGATTCTGGGCAAGGCTGGGCGAGAGGAGAGCACGAAGTGAGCGGCAGCGAGCTCCAGACCCCGTCCTCCGAAGGGGGCTGTCCGCACGGCTCTCGAGCAAATTCGGGGGCGGCCAAGAGGAGGGGGGGGATGTCGTGGCTAGGGTTAAGTCGGGCGTGTCGCTCTTGGAGTATTTTCAACCATTTTGGAGCATTTTGGCGTTGCGTTGCGTTGCGCCCGATCGAACAAGTCGGCCCTGGTGGGTGTATGTTTTATTTCTCGTCCAAAATTCGCCTGTAGGGGGGCACGCCCGACTTAAGGCTAGGGCCACGACATCTCCCCAGATATCATGGCCCGCTCTTCTTATGTTCACACGTCCCCTGGTCCCCCCCCGGGCCGCGCACATGCCTCGAGCCATGATTTGCGACCGCCCCTCTTGGACGCCCCCGGGTCCCTGGCCCACGGTGCCATTGGGCTTTCCTGGGGGGCCCACAGGGCACAGGGGCCACCAGATCACCCGTCATCAGGCCCAGAGGGCCCCAGGGGCTCCAGAATGGCTCGAGAAGATCGGGGCACGATCGGCCAGGACCACACCTCTGCCAATCCCCGACCCGATTGGTGCAGCCTCGAACATGTTTTCATCGCCCTGATTCGAATCGCCCCGCGCCTTTCCGCCTTCGTGTCCGTCACGGGACACCCCTATACCGCCAGACTCCCCACGAAGACCCGAGAGCGCTTTCCTCGACATTCCCCTTCCCCCCCCCCTCTCTCAAAAACTTAGCCCTTGGTATCGATTGGACGTGTGCATTTTTCTCGGCGAGGGCCATCGAGGAGCACTTGGGTTCATCTCGCGAAAAAAAACAACAAAAGTACGAAGCTGAGAAGTGCACGCACGGGGAATGGACGTCCGAGCGATTGCGAGAGCTCCTGGACGTGTCCCCCGACCAGAGCGCCCCAGGAGCCCCCCCAAACCTCCAAAACGCCAGCACAAAAACATGCAGACCCCCGATGGTCGATGGCGGCGACGGTCCAGCCGTGGTGACGAGGGCGACCGGGTAGTCTCTCCACGCCCCAGGGGGCCCGCAGCGGGCCCCCCCCTCGCAGAAATCCACGCCGGGCAGCCGCCATGCGCCCCCGGACTCTTTCGTGACAGATCCTCAAGATTTTGTTGTATATCACACCCTCCCCGCCCCAGTCAGATTCCACCGCCCGGGGCCACTGTCGGTATACAAAAACCACGCCCCAGGAAGGGAATCTTGTACACGAGACTCACGACCAGGATCCTCGCTCGCCCCCCTGGGCCTTTGGGTGTGCAAGTTTTTCGGGCGGAGCAGAGGGCCTCTCCTGGGGTGTGTTGTGGCCAGACTCTTGGGGAACATATTGCTGGGGTCGCATGCCCCCCCCCACCCCCCCAGGAGACCCAAGAAGGCTCAAACACACATCGGGGCGGTCATACCATACTTCGCATGAGGTTCAGCGGTTGGAAGTGACAGCGTTGCAGCTCGATCCTATCCTGGGTTGGAATCGAGAGCGTTGTGGCTCGATCTTGTCCTGGATCCCCTTCTCCCCTCGAAGGGCTGGGTGGGGTGGAAGAAGATGGACTTCTTTGAGAAGAGCGCCGCCGGCGGCTTCATCAACTGCTGCCTGCCCCTCGTGCCCCGCGACGCGGGGATCATCTGAGAGCCCGCGGCTCCCTCCTGGACGCACCTCGCTCCGTCTCCCGTCCCCCGGCTCCCCTCCCGTTCTCCTCTCCCTCCTCCCATTCCTCTTTCTCCTCCTCATTCCTCCTCCTCGATCCTCGATCCTCCTCTACTCACGTTCGACTTGTCGACGCTCCCGACCTGTCTTCCAGGCCCCCCCGGAGCAAGAGCCACCGAACACACGGCCTGACCCCTTTTTTCTCCGCCCGGGGAGGGAGCGTCCCTCAAGGCCCCCCTTTGTCTTCAGGGCGATTCGATTTGCTCTGGGCAGGAGGAGGGCCGGAGGAGGAGGAGGAGGAGCGGGCAGCGAGGCGGAGGAGGGACGTGAGGGGGGAGCGAGGCGCGGGCAGCGAAGAACGAAGAGGCGAGGAGGAGGAGGAGGAGGAGGAGGAGGAGGAAGAGGAGGAGGAGGAGGAGGAGGAGGAGGAGTGAGGGAGGAGGAGGGAGGGAGGAGGGAGGGAGGAGGAGGGAGGGAGGAGGAGGAGGAGGAGAAGGAGCAGGAGGAGGAGGAGGGCAGCGCCACTCGGCGTCCCTCCTCCGCCTCGCTGCCGGCCCCTCCTCCCGCCCTCCCCCTCCCCAGGGCAGATCGAGCCGCTCTGAAGACAAAGAGGGGGGGCCTTGACTTAAGTCGGACACGTCTCCCTACAGGAGGAATAGTCAAACATAGTAATTGAACAAACAAATTTTAGGGGCGATTTTTTGTTTACAATGTTTGACCATTTGGGAGTATTGTTTGATTAATTTTCTAATGTTCGTCCAATATCCGTCTGTAGGGAGACATGCCTGACCTAAGCCTTGAGGAACGCTCCCTCCCTGGGAGGAGAAAAAAAGGGTCAGACCGTTTTCTCGTTGGTTCTCGTTCCGAGAGGCCTGGAAGATGAGCTTCCGGGCGTCCAGAAATCGAACATGAGTCTATGCTTCTGGAGGTCCGCGTCGATGTCTTGACGGTTGTCGTTGGCTCTCGTTCCAGGAGGCTTGGAAGATGAGTTCGGGGGCGTCCAGAAGTCGAACATGAGTCTATGCTTCCGGAGGTCCGCGTCGATGTCTTGACGGGTGTCGTTGGGCTCTCTTTCCGGTGTTTCCAGAGGTCCGCGTCGATGTTTTGCATCGGCGCTGGACCCCCCTGCTGGCGCCTCCCCTGGCGCGCTCCGCCCGCCGATCCAGCAGATCCGCGCGGGCTGCGGAAGGTTTGAGTATGGTTACGCCAATCTTCCTTGTTCTGCAGGGCGTGGGGATGTTTAGGGATCTGTCGGTCACCACCTGCCAACCCAACCCCAACCCAACCCGCAGGCCTCGATTTGCCCTCCATTTCCAGTGGGATGGGGGTCATTCGGGTCTTCGGGTTGGGTTGGGGTGGTTTGGTAGGTAGTCAGTGGGTGTCATGGCCGCGGCCATGGCATCTCCCAGGTGCCATGGCGCCCTCGTGCTCTTCCCAGCCGCCCCCTTCGTCCGCGCACGTACCTTGGCCGAAGGTGCGCCAACCTCCCCTCCCTGACCCCCCCCCCTTCGGCACACTGGGGGGGAGGTTCACGATTTCTCTGCATGCCTCGCGCAGTACTGGAGGCATCTCTCCAAACATGGCAAGCTCCAGGTCCAGACTGAGAAGGCGGAGTTAGGCTAAGCCCGCGATCGCCACCGACGGGGAGGGCCTGCTGCCACCTCCTCCCTACCTGCTTATCCTGGTACTTCGTCGATTTCCGCCACAGCAGCCGAAGTTGAAATGATGCGTGCGGCAATGAAATGCAATGAATAGTGATGAATATGACCCTAGCCACAGCAGCCGAAGTTGAAATGATGCGTGCGGCAATGAAATGCAATGAATAGTGATGAATATGACCCTAGTCCAATCACCTTCTCAATGACAACGCTTGCATAAACGACTTCCGGCCCTTCATGCTCGCAGTCATCTGTCTAAGGAACGCACCTTGGTGCTTATACGGCGTCCTGATTCCATTTTCTTGTCCTCTCATCCTCCTCCCCCCTCCTCCATCATCCTCCCCCCCCCTCCTCCCCCCTCCTCCTCCCTCCTCCTCCCTCCTCCTCCCTCCCTCCTCCCTCCTCCTCCTCCTCCTCCTCCTCCTCCTCCTCCTCCTCCTCCTCCTCCTCCTCCTCCTCCTCCCCCTCCCCTTCCGTAGCCATTTTGGCTCAAGCCATTTTGGCTCAAGATGCCTAGTTCCACAGGGGAACAAGTGGATACCGTTAGTCCGCGGCCAGTGCCAGGGCTCTTGAGCCCGACAGCTTTGTTCAACTCTCCGTGTGCCTCCTGCTGCCCGTAGGTGAGCTTTCTCTGTTCCTCAGCTCGTCCATGGCGCCTCCGCAGCAGCGCAGCGCCTACGTCAAGTGCTACTCCTGCTCGTACGCCTGGAATTGGAAGACCAAGCAGACGTGCTACTGGTGTAGCAAAGCCTTGGCGCCGTGGACAGATGCCCCGCCTCCAGTTCAAGGTGCTTGGGCGGCCCGCGTCACAGCCGCAGCCCAGGCCGAGTCCAACTGCACCCAGCAGCCCAGCCCCGATGGAGGATGGGAACCGTGGTCTTCATGGCCCAAGTCCCGCCGCCGCCGCGGCAAGGGCAACGGCAAGGACCAAGAGGACGACTGGTGGGCCAGCAAGAACGACACCCCCAAGGCTCGCTCCGCAGAGGACATCCTGGCGGAGCTCCAGGCGATCGCCCCCCACATCGACAAGGCAGCCATCGACGGCATCAAGTCGCAGATTCCGCCGCCCCAGCCGCAGAAGCCAGCCGACCTCAACGACATCTACAGCCGCGCCCAGGCTACGGAGCGCCGCTGCAAGAACAACCTGGAGAGGCTGCTCGAAAGCGAGCAAAAGGCGCTCAGCTGGTACACCGAGCGCAAGCAGGCGTCGGAGGAGGCCGCCTACAAGTTGGCAGAAGCCCAGGCCGAGGCCCAAGCGGCTCTCGATGCACTCCAAGTCGCTCGCAAGGGCGGCACTGCTACCCCCACGCCGTCGCAGCAGAACCCGACGTTCAACCTCACCAGCCTCCTCGAGGACGGCGACATATCCATCGAAGCGGGTTCGGTGTTCGATCTCCAAGGCCTCGACATCGACGACAGCGACCGCCAGACATGGGAATCCCTCCAACAGCGCTTCGCCACGGAGCTCAAGGCCAAGGTCACTGAGCTTTTCGGCAACACCGCCAGCCGCATCAGCCAGCTCCGCGCAGAGGCCAGCACCATGCGCACGCGCTTCGCCTCCAAGCGACAGCGGTCTGACGAGGATGGACACGCCAGAGAGGGAGGTGGACCACCGCCCGCCGCCTCGACGGCAGCAGGCGAACCCCCCAGCGGCAGCCGCAGCGGACGCTGAGGGCACTGCGGCCTCTTCGCCAGCGGCGCCAAGCGATGAGCCTCCCCCACTCGCTGCTGGCGCTACTTCTGACGGCAGCTATGCCGCTCAGCCTGTACCAGCGATCAACAAGGACCCCGACCTCGAAGACAAGGCACAGAAGATGCTCAGCCAGATGCGCAAGCCCACTGCGACTGCCGCGGCTGGAGCGCAGCAGCCTCTTTAGCCGCCTACAACCCGACCCTGGACGGAATGGTGAGACGGGACGCCTACCGTCAGAGACCAAGAGCTACGACAACCCACCGATCATCAACACAATGGACGCAGTCCTCGACCCGTTCGACGAGCTGGCCGAGTTGGACGCCCACATCGATTTCGCAGCCACAGATCAGTACGCTACCGCCCCGCCCGAGACGCTGTCCCCGGTAGGGGGCGATGAGGCGGCACAGTCCGTCGACCCCGTGGCATGGGACCCAGGGCAGCCGCAGCGTGCAGCGCGCGCCGACCCTGATGCCGCTCCGCCCGAGACGCTGTCCTCGGTAGGGAGCGATGAGACGGCCCAAGCTGTCGACATGCATGTGGTACAGGAACCAGGGGAGCCTTCGCCAAAGGCAAACCCTGATGCCGCCCCGCCCAAGACGCAGTCCTTGGTAGGGGGCGATGAGATGGCGAAAGCTGTCGACTTGACCGCAGGGAAAGGCTCATGGAAGCCCAGCAGCCCGAGAGCCGACCCCAGACCCGCCTACCAAGGCGAATGCTCTACGAAGCCCACGCTGTCAGACCACTCTCTGTTCTTCTCCAACATTACTCAGTGGGGGCCACAGTCGGAGAAATGGCTGGCAGGGCCAGGCAAACAATATCAGATGGTAGCATTGGTTGAAACACACATCTCGCCTGGAAAAGCGCCGCCCATCTACGACAAGCTAGCAGCGGACGGTTGGAGGATATCATCGACTACGGCCACGCCTACCAGCAGATCAGACGGAGGCAACACGGGTGGAGAGCTTATCCTTTCCAGGTACCATGTCCAGGCCACAACGTTCAACCACCTCCGCGACCTGGCCATCTCCCAGCGCAGGCCCGACCCTTTCCGCGGCTGCACGCCCATGGTATGGCACAGACGCTCTGGCAACCTGGTCGTTATTGCAGCGTATCTGGAACCCCGCAGGCAGATCGAGGGCGCAGTGCACGATAAGCTACTTTCGCTGGGAGCCTTCGTTACTATGCTCACGGACCCTTGGATCATCCTGGCCGATTGGAATATGACACCTGAGCAGCTCGCAGCGACAGAGTGGCTCGCCAAATGGAACGCTACCATCGTGCGAGCGCCTGGATCCGCCACGTGCGACAAGGGCCAGGGACTCACGCTTGATTTCGCATTGGTCAAGACTGGCATCGAGCACACGATCTCCATTCGCCAGTGCCCCACCGTACCCTGGGCCACACATGTTGGCCTTGAAGTTCGAGCAGGCAGCGCAGACCCCTGGTGGTATCAGTCGATCCATACTCCCAGGGCATTCCCCACAGTGGACAGACCCAGGATCCCACCAGACCCCAACAGCAAGACCGCCATCAAGAAACGTAAAACAGCAGAAGCTCGAGCAGCACGCCTACGCGATCTACCTCCTGAACTCCAACAAGCAGCAGCACAACTCCAGCCACAAGGCGAGCCCGCTGCACAGGAACCTATCCCTTATGCTATCCCAATGGACTTGTGGGAAGAACAATGGCAGGAAGCGGTGCCCACACGTTGTAAGCAGCCTCACGCGCACTTCGCGTACAGACACTGGGTGCACGACGCCGACGACTTCAACCTCAAGTACGCCAAATGGGTCACGGCGCTCGAGAACACCATGGTCAGCCACCACCAGATCGACCCGAAGGAAGCTGCAGCATACACAGGCCGAGCCCAAGGCTACCAGTTGTCTTGGAAGAAGACCGCCGCCGCCCCAGGCCGCGTACACGTACATGACCCTCAGTCAGAATGGTGGGCAATCACGCTCACCCTCATCAAGCGCTACGCTGCGCTTCACGACAAGCCCAAGCACACATCGCTCATGCAGCAGCAGGCCTCCATCATCCAGCAGCGCGCGGACCACTTCAACACTCACTTTCACGACCTCCAGTTCGAGAAGGACGAGGACACCATCTTCCGCTGGTTTGCACTCGTCTGGGCCCCGCACTTGGACAAGGAGGACACCGACGACTTGGTCACTATTACCGCTACCTGGGCCTCCAGAGCGCTCCCCGCCGCCCTCGCCAAGTCCAAGAGGGCCTACGGGGCTTGGCTCGCCAAGCAATGGAAGCACCGCCCTGGAGTACTACACGCCCATGTCAAGCCAGCGCCCGTACGTCACATCGGGGCCTACACGACCAACCTGACCATCGCCGACCCCACCGTTATCATGGACATCAAGAAGCAACAATGGCAACAAGTATGGCAAGCCACCGAGACCCCCGACGACATCCTACAGGCCCTGTCAAAGGCCAAGGCAGCAGCTGCTCGTCAACCGCTCGAGCCCATCACAGCCGAGATCGTACACCGCTTTCACGGCCGCATGCCACCCAGTAAAGCACATGGAGTTGACGCCCTAGGACCTCGCGACCTCCATCGACTACCAGAACCAGCAGTCGAAGCCTATGCAGATATCCTCAACGCAGTAGAGCAAGCAGGCATCTGGCCACTACAAATTTCAGGCACTATTGCAGCTCTCGCCGCCAAGAAGTCTGGAGGCGACAGGGTCCTCGGCATGCTACCTCATATGGCCAGACTCTGGTCTCGCATTAGACCCACTGCATCTGCATCCTGGACGCAAGGTCTGGACGACTTTTGGACTACAGCCATCAAAGGCTCCTCAGCTCTCCAGGCCGCCCTACATAGGGCCTTGTTAGACGAGACAGCCTCAGCACTTGGCATACAGTCGGCCACCTTGCTATTCGACATCCAGAAGTTCTACGACAATATTAAGCTCGCCAACCTCATCATGGTC
Source organism: Prorocentrum cordatum (assembly GCA_963575745.1). Classification (NCBI taxonomy): domain Eukaryota; class Dinophyceae; order Prorocentrales; family Prorocentraceae; genus Prorocentrum; species Prorocentrum cordatum. The sequence continues at coordinate 132,606 of CAUYUJ010004891.1, read as the reverse complement.
GGCCTCAACTGCGGCTTTCCCCCCATCATTCTATTACTGGAAGTACAGCTATACCTGGCGCCCAGATTCTCGCGCAGTCGACAGTGGGTGAGTATGCCTATCTTCGCCTCCAAAGGCATCATTGCAGGCCCCCCTCACGGCACCACCTTGGCACGACTCATTTTACTACCTATTCTACGGCAAGCCCAAGCTCAGGCAGAGCTTGCCCAAATGTGGACCTTCGTAGATGACACTGTTCTTCGAGTCGAAGGAGTCCTACGTGCTCTACAAAAGCACCTCCCCCGTGCCGCCAAGACGCTCTGCGATGGCTTAAAGGAGTTCGAGCTGCCTATCTCAGACAAGACTGCCCTCATCGGCTCCACCCCCAAGGTCCGCCAATCGCTAGCCAAGAAGTTGCGGCAGTACGACATCCCAGTTACTGCGACCGCCACGGCCGTCGACCTCGGAGTTGACGCGGCTGCGGCTACTCGACGGGTACAAGCCAAAGCCAGGAAGCGACAGAGCTCAGCCACAGCTAGGTTTCGCAAGATACACCGACTACGGAGCACAGCACAGCAGGCCCGAATCTCAGCAGGACTGTGGCGCACTGGCGCTCTCCCAGAAGGAGTATTCGGACATCAGGTGCACGGCCTCGCTCGGCACGCTCTACTACGATGGCGGCGTCAGGCCGCCATTGCTGCCACGGGAGCAGCAGCGGGCCGATGCCTCACCTCCCTCCTCGGCGCCACCTTTGACGGCATGGACCCAGGAGTTTCCCTAAGGATCGAATTCATCGAGGCTTGGCTTCAGCACTGGATACGCCACCCGAGCACGCACGCCAGGATCATCAGAGCACGGCCAAGGATCAAGACCACCTTGCTCGCCGCAGGCCCCAAGCTGTGGCGCAAGGTCAAGGGACCCACAGGCGCGGCCATCGCGACCCTGCTGGAGGCCAGTTGGGAGCCGACCTCAGCTACCACGTGGAGGCGTACGAAGGACGGCTACATCGAGGAGTGGAACCTCCCCCCTGCCGACGACCCTGACCTCCTCGACGCCGACATCCACGCAGTATTGCAGGACCTCAGCGAGGATTTACACAGGCTCCTCTGGACCCAGGCCGCTACGCATGACCATTGTGACACGCTGGCTGGAGGCGCAGACATGGTCACTATCCGCATAGAACAAAGGAGGCTCCTCGCAAACGGTGACTTCAGCGACTGGGCCCTCAACAACACCATCATCAGCGGAGGACAATGGACCAGAGACCGCCTCCACAACGCGGGCTACCAGATCGACAAGAACTGCGACCGATGCAGCGCGGGAGTTCCTGAAACCTTGTTTCACCGAATGCGGCAGTGCGAGGCGAATGCGGGACCCGAGTTTGAGGCCAGTGACAAGTTACTACCGCGAGCCGTGGCGGGGGTCGATGCCGACCCCGCCTTGTGGCTCCGCGGCATTCCCTCTGTCGCTCTCACTACGCCCGCGTTCGAGCCATTGATTGGGAGGGACGGGTGGGAGTTTGCTGGTGCGGTGCGGGAGGGACTGCCGTCGTGGGAAGGAGCTCGTAACGCTGAGGGCGAGTTGTTTCTTTTTGGTGACGGGTCTGGCGGAGCCTTTTCCGACGACGTCAGGCGACGGCGCGTTGGTTCTGGCCTCGCGGCCCTCCGATGGGACCCTCCCTCGGCCTCCTGGGCCCTCCACGCGGGCCTCCTTGCCCCCCTCCCAGGCCCCCGCCAGACCGTCCCAAGAGGCGAATTGCATGCGTTTTGCCTGGCACTTGAGACGTGCCAGCAGGATTTCACGTTTGTTACAGATCACCTAGCCCTGCAGCGCGGTTGGCAGAATGGCAGATGTCTCAGACCTGGCAGCCTTAGAGGTAAGAATAAGAATGGGGATCTCTGGCTGAGAATTCGGCACCTCGTGCAGGATCGACCTGGCGGCGGCTCTTCGGTCACGGTGCTCTGGACCCCATCTCACGCCGATCCCCTGGCTTTGCATGGTTTCCAAAAAATTCTTGCTCTCGGCAACCAGCAAGCCGACGAGCTCGCGGGAAGCGCGGCCCACAAGTCGGCCACCCTTGCCCTCCCGCCTGTCCCCAGGACCGATGAATATGACGCTATCGCAGCCATCGTCCGTCAGAGGGCACGACTGATCCTACGTTCCTTAGGCAAGAATTCAGAGCCTCGAGGACTGTGGCCAGAGAGGCAACCCACCCAGGATTCTGCCCCTCGTTCTCTGTTGCAGACCGCGATCGCGGCTTCTCAGCACAAATTCGAGAGGTGTGCAGACAAATGGAGATGCCCTGTCTGCCTCATCATCGTTGACGCTTGCCACGTTATTCCAGCTGCCGCCACAGAGTGTGCGCCGCCTTGCCCCCTTCCCGAGTTTGCTGCGTGTGGCGAGGTGCTGTGGTCGAGGGGTCCCCGCGTGATCAGTGGCAAGGCGATGCACCCCCCCCACACGTTGGCCACCATCCCCAAGTGGCAAATGTTCTTCTGTGTGAAGTGCGGCCATACGGCCACGCACCAGGTTAAAAACCTACTTTTGCCTTGCCCTCTCTCCCACCAAGTGGGAGAGCGCAGGGCCCTGGGACCCACTGGCAAAGGCCTCGAGAACCTCAGCAGGATCAGGCGAGGCCTCCACCCGTCCAGATCGGGTCCCAGCAAGTCAGTGCTAGAGGCTTTGCACGCTTCGGCAGCCGAAGCCGCGATCGGTTCCTTCGCGGCGGGTGCTGCCTCCGAGTAAATTGCGAGGCCAGGGGGGCCTGTCGCGGCGGGCCGTGGGATGTCGCCCCCCACGGCCCTCCGAGAAATATTGGATGGCCCCCCTGGCATCTGTGGGTTCCGAACGGACTACGTCCGATTGCTCCACTCCTCCTCCTCCTCCTCCTCCTCCTCCTCCTCCTCCTCCGCCCTCCGCCTCCGCCTCCTCCTCCTCTTCCTCCTCCTCCTCCTCCTTCTCCTCCTCCTCCTCCCCCTCGAGGCGCAGGGGGCGCACTGCCCGCGTAGGTTTTGCTCGCCCAGCGCGTCAGACCGGACACCCTGCGAGCGGGGTGCTCCAGGAGGCGTCGGGGAGAAAGGGCGAGCGAGCCCACAGGAGATTGTTTCAGTGATCCCGCGGCAGGGGGGAAGGCGGGCAGGGAGCCGGTCACGCCGCGATTCGCGCCGGGAATGCCCAGGAACGGATCGTTCCCAGACGGCGCCGGCGCGACTCGTGACGTGACCAGGGTGGGGAGGGCGGGGCCGGTCACGGGCGTTATCGCGATTCGTGCAATCTATGCCGTGCAACCCAGGTGGTGCAATCAATGTGGTGCAATATGAGTGGTGCAACACATGTGGTGCAATCCTCGTGGTAATGCAAGCAAGCACTGTAAACAATGCAAAGTGATGCAAACCAATGCAACACGATGCAAAGCAAGGCTTAGCAAAGCATAGCAATGCACAGCAATGCAAAGCAATGTAGACCAATGCAAAGCAATTCGGAGTAATATGATGAGATGCAAAGCGATGCCCAGCGATGCCTAGCGGCGACGGGCGGCGACGGGCGATAACGGATGCTAACGAGCCGGCCAGAGCGGCACCGTGGCCCAGCGGCGACTGCGGCGGACGGGCGGCGATGGGCGGCAACGAGCCGGCTGGACCGGCACTTGGGCCCAGCGGCGGCGACGGCGGCGACGGGCGGTGACGGGCGGCGACGGGCGGTGACGAGCTGGCCGGACCAGGACCAGAGCTCAGTTGTTTACCCTAAAGGCGAAGTACGAGTCCGTAAGTGTAAGCACTGGTTGGGGAATGCCTCTCCAGGAGTGGGAGGGGGGGAGGGAATTCTAATGCGTCCGCTCGTTTGCCTCTTGTAGGTAGGCCTCACGGCCGCAGCAGGATTGATCTTCGCCTGGCACGCCCCTGACGGGGTCAGAAGGTCGCTGGCAGGGCCCAGGCCTCCAGGCGTTGCGAAAGCGCTTGCTTGATTGTTTCCTTTAAGCAAGTGAGGCCTCTGGGGACCCTTCCAGGGCCCAGAAACAAAGTGAAACAATCAATACGCAATGTGCGAGGTGAACCCGGTCCCGCGGATGGGGGCGCGAGCTCGGGAGCCCAGTACGTGCTCTGCAGCTTCTGCTGAGGAGCCCGAGGAAGAGGAGGAGGAGGAGGAGGAGGAAGAGGAGCAGCAGGGAGGATGAGGAGCTTGGAGTAGGATGGACACGAGAAGGGTTAGGAGTGGGAGGATGACCTGGAAGAAGCGGCGGGGGGGTTGCGGTCATGAGGAGACGTATAAGTATGCGTCACGAGGAACAGGAGGAGGAGGAGGACCAGGAGGGTCAGGTGGAGCAGGAGGAACATGAGCAGGGGGAGCGGGGAACTGGGATAGTCCACCGAGGTCGCCTGGTGCGAGCCGCTGCCGCCGCCCCCGCGCCCTCTGGAAGCCTTCCTGTGTCGTGAGGCGTCGGGCGAAATTGTCGTCTCCACCTGGCCCTCCTTGCTTGGCCAGGGAGGCATGTGCACTGGTGGTCCCAGGATGGGTCTGGGCAGGGGAGATCTCTTCGCCTTGTTCTTGGGGTCGTCTCGGGGCTGTCTCGGGGCCCTGTTTTACCTGTGGGGCATTCTTGGGGCCTCCTCGGAGCCCTCGCGGGGCAGTCTTGGCGCGCTCTGAGGCCGTCATGGGGCGTCTAGTGCCTTCAGATAGCGCCTTGAAGGCATCTCTGGGCCGCATAGGCGCTCTCTTGGCACACTGTAGTTCGAGCGTAGCCAGGACCCTGGTTAAGAGGAGCCGGTTGAGTGGTTGGGCCCCGAAGCCACAAATATCGTTGGAAATCGCTCAGCCAGGTCTGCCGTAGCTGGTTTCTCTTGTGTGATGGCAGTTCCAGTTTGTTGAATGGGGCGGGAGGTGCGTCCCCAGGTCCTCATCACTAAACCAGGTCCCACTAAACCAAGTCCTGCCACCGGCCGATGAGAACCGTCTTGAGACCATCTTGGGCCATTTTGGGGGTCATCTTGCGGCCCGTTTGGGCCGTCTTGGGAGTCATCGGAGGACAGGAAATTGCATAAGCGTAAACTTTTAGAACCTTCGGGCGGATTTCTTTGAGCTGAGCGCGCCGGGGAAGTCCGCGCGGAGCTCCAAGAGATCCACGCGGAGTTCGAGATTTTATGCTTACGCCGCTTCTGCGCGGAGCTCCAAGAGTTCAGAGGCTTATGCCGTCTTTTGTGCCTCCAAGGCAGGGCGCCGAGGGAGGGGGCCTCTTGGGGGCTCGGGAGGGGCCCTGGTCTTCAGGCCCTTCCCAGGATCTGGGTCGCAGGGCGGACTGCGCGGGAGCGGGGGGGGGGGCACGCGACCATATGTTCGGGGGGGAGGGTATGGCAGCATTCACAAGCACAGGTTCTGGAGGGGAAGGAAGGGGGGCTAGGTGGGAGCAGGAGGAGGAGGAGGAGGAGGAGGAGGAGGAGAGGAGGAGACGAAGGAGGGAACGAAGGAGGGAACAAGGAGGAGGGGGCAGAACCCAAATCGAGCCATCAACGAGAGATCGCAGACGCCCGTTAGCAATGAAACGACGCTGAACCACGCCACCGAAACCGAATCGGGGCATTCGAGCGTGGAAGCCAGCAGGCCTGGCCCGATTGGGCTGCCTGCGCGGCGCGCATCACGCAGTGCGCATGGTTTCCCACACGCCGCTAGCTAAAGGTAAGCGGCGGGGGCTCACACAGCACTGCCTGCGGCGGAGGGGGGCGTGGAGGAGGAGGAACAGAGGACGAAACGGCCGGGTGGAGTCCGTTGCATTTTAGTTCAAGCCGCTTTGGCCCAAGAGCTTGTCCGATATTGTACACGTCAGTCTCGCAGTCCTCGGCGCGTTGGCACGGCGCCAGCCTTTCACTGGGCCGTATCTGTTTGCTGTTCTGTGATGCGGGGCCATGCTGGCGCTCACCTGTGTTGTACGCCCCGACGGCACTGTGGTGTGCGTCAACGGTGCCAGTGCCGCACCTCGGACGCGCGGCGAAGCCAAACAAGCGCAGTGCCGTCGGAGGGACAACAGGCAGGGACAGCATCACCCACAGCCCCGCCCCAACAGCCAGCTGACCTTCAGCGCAGGGGAGTGCAGTGTAGGCGAGCCGCTGCAGGAGGAACAGTTCATGGAGGGTGCCTCCGAGGATAACTCCTTGTTCTCAAGGGAGTTGGACGCTCCAGTTTTGGCGGCTTCGGCGTTTCCCCATCAATCTTTTGAGTCTTTGGAGGCCAAGATGAATGACCTCAAATACGCCCTCATGACTTTACGTGCCGACGTATTGTCTGGGGCGCAGTTGTCAGCAAACCGCCAGGGAGAAGCCTGTCGAGCCAGTCAGCGGCCTGGCCAGCCACAAAGAAGAGCCCTCGGAGCCAGGCAGAGGCCAGGGTGGGGTTTGGCCAGCCACGCGGAGGAGCTGTTCGGGCCAGGCCCGGCTTTGGCGAGCCACCAGGAGGAGCCTTTCGAGTCAAGGGCGGGCTTGGCCAGCCACGAGGAGGACTTCCTCGAGTTAGGCAGCAGCCTGGCCAGCCCCGCCGGAGAGGGCAGCGGCAACCCCCTCGAACCAGCGGCGGGCCAGGCCTTCCACAAGGAGGAGCCCCTCGAACCAGGCTGCCCCTCGAGTGGGGATGCGCCATGGATGGCGTTGCGTGCCGAATATTTTCGGTCGTTGTCCTGGGACGTCGGTCAACCTTGGCGCCAATATCCCGTAAAGTGGTCATGCGAGAAAGTGGAAATACGAATATCCGAGAGCGCCAGAAATTGGAAGCACGGGCAAACGAAATCATAGGAATGCAGAGAAACCCGTGCGCAACACCACAGACAACAATTTTCAGTATGTCTTCGAATATTAATTCACTGACCGCATGTGAGCCCGAAATCGCATCAATTTATTAGTCAGCGCTGCAAGGGGCAACGTTTGTCATGATGCAAAATGAGGCAGTCCTTCCGCGCGGGTTCAAGGTTGAATGACCTTCGACAGGTGGACCATGCTGATTCTTGTTGCACGGACGTGTGCCGATGTGGATTTATGGACCATGCGGAGGGGGAGGAGATGGAAGATAAAGGGGATGATGAGGAGGATGAGAGGGGGGAGTCGGGAAGTGACGCGGCGGGGTGCTGCAGCCTGTTTCGCGCGAAAACTGTCTCTCTTGAGACGCCTCGTCGCAGTCTTTCGCCGCTTTGTCGCCGCCCATCGTCGCCCACTGTTGGTTTAGATTGCGTTGCTTTGCGTTTTTTTGGTTGTTCCCCCTTTTGTTGTTTCTTTTCCTTTCTTCTTCGCACGCGGGTTTGCTTTGGGTGGGCAAGGGTTTAGATCCAGCAAGAACTCTCTAGGCACGCAAGCTCCCTAGGCAATCAGGTTCAGGTCGACGTAAGAAGTCGCAGGCCTCTTCGCCCACCCTCGGGCCCACGATTTGAACGAGGTCCGAACTATGAGCCCCCCGAGAGGCCTCCAGAGGCCCCTAGGAAGCCCGAGTGGGAGCCCTGAGAAGCTCACGCGAGGCCCTACGTTTACGAGAGCGCTCCGAAGAGGCCCCACGAAGCATCGCTGAGGACTCTGCCCACATGCCCCCCCTCCGCAACCCGTGTAGGCCCAATTTTTTCTTCGCGCTTCGTCGGCCGCGCGCGTGGGCGACGCGTCGAGTTGGGCGTATCACGCGCGCAAGTTTTTGGTTGAGCGGCACTCCGACGGCGGCGACCCGCGGCTGTTTAAAACAGATGGGTTGCTGAAGTGCGCGCAAGCATGAGCTGCGCCAGGCCGCCCGCGTTGGTTCGCCAGGAATCCTGACGTGATCAAGGAGTATGATTGCGTGAAAGAGTCGCGGGTGAGCAGCGGCGGCAGAACAGGATATTCGGAGAGCGTGCTTGAGCGTATCATGGGCATCGCAGGAACGTCGGCTGCAAACCATGGGATATATGCCCCCATTCCGTGTTTAGCGTCGGCTTGCGTCGAGTAGCGTCTGGGAGTCGATGAGATTGCGCCGACACGGCGCCGGCCAACGCCGATTCGAGTCGATTTAGCGTCGGCTAGCGTCGATTCGCAAGAGCCGACGCGATGGCGCGGGAGGCTCCCATGAGTTGCCGCCGAAGCCGGGGTCGCTCGTACCTCGAGGACCTCGCCCGCGCCCGCTGGACCGCCCAAGCACTGGAAGAAACAAGGGCCTGCACGGAAGCGAGGTCGCCCATTGAAGTACCACGCAGTAAAGGCCAGGGGCGAGGTCTCGAAAGCGCCAGTGCACTTGCAGCGAACATTCGAACGGCCACGTCTGAAAGTGAATAGATCTAACTGGACAAAACAAAATATTGAAAGCTCGAATCCAAGAGTTGACCCGGCGACCTGAATGTTTCATCAGCCCGCCTGAAGGCATGGACTTGGCCGCGCGTGCTGCGCTGAGCAACCAATCAGCAAGCGGCGTCGGAATGGGCGCCTGGGCGGGTGATACATCTGGAAGTCTGGGTAATGAACGCGGACGCTGGCGGAGACATCGCGTCGTGCCGCAGGCGCGCGCGCAGAGAGGTAGCTAACGTTCTAGCCAAGTTATTCCTGGGAGTGGACTGCATGATGCACCAGTGCCACTTGATTGTTCGCGCTGGCTTGGGCGCGATAGAAGCACCGTGGTCTTGTGGCGGGAGAAGGCCTGCAACGTGCACTTGGAACTGGTGGGTTTACATGCTGCCGGCGCCATTGCATCAACTAAACTACCGCCGCGAGCTTTTGTTGGCCGCTGGGGGTCTGTGAGTGGATGGGAGGAGTACGCTCCGGCAAATGATGACAGGGCCGTCAGAGAAGCCCCCCGTCGAATTTGCGACGCATCAGTCCATCGCAGGGCGAAGCGCAAGAAGGATGCAATCGATGAAGCAGTCGAGGATTCAGCCAGAGATTCCACTGAGATAATGAACGAGGCCAGAGCAATCGTTCGCACGAGCGCAGACACTGACGCCATGTTGGATCTTATCCGGATTCCGCTAATGGGTCGGATACATTCGGGCCATTTTTATCATTGGTTGATGCAGAATTGGATTGCGTTTCGCTTCAAGGTGCGCGTGCGAGCTCGTTTGAGGCAAAGCAGAAGTTATCGAGAGAGAGCTTTGCCAGTTGCTTTGTTTTGAGCAGTTTAGCCCGATCGTTGCCAATGTTTCCGGGCGCGATACAAAGCTCCGCTTGGCGTGCTATGCAGCTGCGCTGAACAGCGCCACCTCATTTCGACGCAGGTTCCCGTGGTCATCTCCAGCGCACCCGCGACTGTTATTCCTTGTCATCAAAGACGCACCAGGGGAGAAGTGCATGTTGAGGTCGAAGGAGGCAACAGCTTCATTGAACATCCCGGCTGAGGAGTTTGACCTCAACACTGCCAAGATACGACGCGCGCTTCTTCCCGAGTATCACTGTTGCTGCGAGCGACGGCGCTCTCAGCCACGAAGACTGCAATTTTCTGAGTGCGCTGGCCGCGTCGATGACAGGGGATGCGCAGGATATCGAGGGGCTGAACAACGCGTGCAAGGCAGCGGTGCGGAGCGGGCCCAGAGCTGGTTTGAGCTCGGTCGCACGCCGCGCAATCTTGCGCAAGTTGCTTGACTTAGGCCGCACAGGCGCCGCGAGGAAACGGAGCAGCGTGGCAGAGATATTCGAGGAGCTGAAGTCTGCCGCGGTCGGGTGCTATCCAGATGTATCCGACGGGCTCGGAGACCCTGAGCGCTTCGCTGCCGCCCCGCCAGTGGCCCTTGCCCGCGCGCTTTCTGACGGAGCGCAGCAGGACGTGGGGGGCGGGTCGGAGGCCAAGGCGTGGAGCTTGGCACTTTACCGAGCTATTGGCAATATTCGAAACAGCTACGTATTGCGTGTATGTGGCAGACTCCAAAGATTGTACCCCGACTGCAGTGCACACCGGCTGCAGCGCACCTCGCACACATACCTGAATGCCGGCGCGCATGTTTATCTCGGATACCTCGCACACAGCAGGGCATTCAACGGAGTGGCAATGGCAAATCCACGCGTGAGGCTTCAACGTCCCGTTCACCTCACATATGCAGAAGATCTGTCCGAGACGCGCGCAGACTTGGGAGACGAGCACCACGTGTTCAAGTGCGACGTCGAGTGGTCGATCGACGCTGACAGCTTTGGCAGGGGCAGGTTGCTGCTGACTACTGCAGAGCAGGTCTTCACTTTGAGCGCTCCCCGGCCGCCCAAGACCACCTTTGACATAGCAACGGCACCGCTTGACACGCTGCTGAAGCCGATCCGTATGATCTCACTGCGGAGGAGCTCGAGCAGACGAGGGCCCGGTTTGTTGAGGGGGGGAAGGTCGGAGGCGGATGGGCCTCCTACCTTGACGCGTCGAGTAAGGAATTGGCCGTTTTCGTTTCGCGAGGGGGCGTCGCGGCCGTCATTTTTGCGGGTCCAGGTCCGTCGGTTTCGGCCCCAGGAGCCCCAGGCCGTTTTCACTATGGGGAGGTTTACTACAGGGAGGTCTGTCCACCGCCGAGAAGGCGATGAACTCTACGCAGACGGCGACGGCGAGGAGATTGCATTCATTGCCAACGTCGCCAAAGACCTCAGCCAATCCGCAATGCCGAACGATGCTGAGCTCGCATCGGCAGCTGCATCAGGTGATGCTGGAGACTCGTTGGGTTATTGCTTATTGGCGCCGGCGCCGATCGACGACGACCAGGGCAGCATCAACGACCACGCTTGGGCTGCGTGCGAACACTGGTTCGCTGAATATGTTCAGGGGGGCGCAGTGCTTGCGGGGCGCGCCGCTGCGATGGCCAAGTGCGACGAATTTCTAGACCAGCATGGCAACTCTGCGATGGTTGTGACTCATGACCACATTTGAAACTCAGTGCGCTGGGTGGACGCTTCAGAAAGAAATGGGCCTAGTGCACGGCTGGGCACAAAGAAATGCCTCACTTATTCGCTTCCTGCTGCAGTGGCAATGGAGTCTTTCGAGCACCAGACAACTGTCCATTCCCAGTGTGTGGGGTCAGAATGATGAAGCTGAAGCAGGGCGAACGCCCGCTTTTGGCGGCCAGCACGGCGCGTCTCAAGTGGACGCGGCAGCGCATGCTCGAAGGAGATGTGCTCAAGCCTGTCGGCGAGTGTGCTCGCTGTAAGATCAGCGCCCTCGGCAACGCAGATGCTGTGCGTTGTTCTCTTTATGTTCCTTGACGGTTCACGCCCAATGCTTGCATCAACTATTTTCCGGGGCAGCCTCAAGTGGTTGGCTTGCGCGCAAGTGCGCAAGTGCCAAGGCCAAGTGGAACCCAGCAGCCTGGCCAGAGCCAGGCGGCGACTGCGCGTTCCAGGACTTGTTCAGCAGCTTGTGCTCTCCAGTAGCTGTGCAGCTACGTTTCGCGCCTGTGCTCGGACCAACTGCGTTGCTTCCAATGGTTGGCTTGCGCGCCAGTGAGCAAGTGCTGGGGCCAAGTGGGAACCCAGCAGCCTGGCCAGAGCCATTCTGAGCCAGGCGTTGACTGTTGACTGTGCGCCCCAGAACTTGCCGCGCAACTTACGCAGCGCAGCCGAAGTAATACATGACTGCTCTATTGTGGCACTTCTTTTGCTTGCTTCGCTAACCCGGCGAATGACGTCGCGGCGAACGCCCGCTTTCGGCTGCCAGTGCGCCAGCATGGCGCGTCTCAATCAAGTCCCAAGTGGATGCGGCGGCGCGTTCTCGAAGAGGGCGTGCTCAAGCCCGCCACCGGCGAGTGCGCTCGCCGTAAGACGAGCGCCCCGGGCCAAACAGGAGAAGGGAGCAGGGGGGGGGGAAGGGGGAGGAGGAGGAGGAGGAGAAGGAGGAGGCATGGCACCTGTCCTTGCTATAGACCTGCCCGCAGCAGCAGCGGGCGTCGCAGAAGCTGCGCGCTGCCGCATTGCCCCTGATGCCCCTCGACGTTTCACGCCCGTGCTCGGACCAACTGCTTCAAATGGTTGGATCGCGCGAAAGTAAGCAAGTGCTGGGGCCAAGTGGGGGCCCAGCAGCCTGGCCGGAGCTATTGCGAGCCAGGCGTTGACTGTTGACTGTGTGCTCCAGGACTTGCCGTGCAACTTACGCAGCGCAGCCGAAGTAAAACACGCCTGCTCTAATGTGGTGCCTCTTTTTGCTACGCTAACATGGCGAATTAAAACACGCGCGAACTATTGGTGCCCTTTTTGGCATCGTTAACATTGTGAATGATGTCATTCGAAGCCCTCAGCGAACGCGTGACCGAGCCACTTCCTATCGAGGCGCCTCTTGCTGACCGGAAAGGCCAGTTCCTACGGAGCTGGCCGACGCGGGCAAGAGGGATTGCCTGCGGCTGCGAGGCCGGCGAGAAGCGTCTCGATAGGAACTGGCCTCTTCGGCCTGCGAGAAGCGCCCGCGGCAGAGAGAGAGAGAGAGAGCGGTGACCAACGACGACAACAGCAACAACAATAACAACGCCATCACCAACCAAAGCAACACCAACCACGAATACAACAACAACAGCAACAGCAGCAACAACAACAACACTACACAGCCAAACACACATGGTGCGAGAGAGATGTAGATATACATAAGTATAGTGAGACGAGTCGGATGCGGCGGGGGAAGCGGCTAGCAATGTCTGCGGGCCACGAGGCGGGGGGGGGCAGAGAGCGCGGAGGAACGAAGAGCCGACGGGGGGGGCGCCCTCGGGCGCTTCGCTTGCCGCCCGCCCCCCCCCCCCCCTGCTGCGGCTGATCGACGCGAAGGCGGCGGGTGCGCGCTTGCTCGCGCGCATGCTCGCGCGCGGCCGGGTTGCGGGGGGGGAGGGAGAGAGGGGTGGGGGTGCAGAGATGGGGCATCGACGTCGCTAACTAATCCCCAACCCCAGCATGGGGCGAGGAGGAGGAGGAGGAGGAGGAGGTGACGAAAAGGGAACGAACGGGCGGAATGAGATGGAGATAGGGCGGCGGGGGCCAGCCCTGACCCTCTGCCACCCGCCAAGGCTCGACCCTGACAGCCCCCCTATGACCCCCGCCAAGGCTCGACCCTGACAGCCCCCTTCTGGCCCTTGTCAAGGCTCGGCCCTGACGGCCCCCTTATGGCCCCCCCTATGACCCCCGTCAAGGCTCGCTCGACCCAGACAGCCCCCTCTGGCCCTTGTCAAGGCTCGGCCCTGACAGCCCCCTATGGCCCCCGTCAGGGCTCGACCCCGACAGCCCCTTCTGGCCCCTGTCAAGGCTCGGCCCTGACAGCCCCCTGTGGCACTCGTCGAGGCTTTACCCTGACAGCCCCATATGGCTCCCGCCAAGGCTCGACCCTGACAGCCCCCCTGCCTCTGTCAAGGCTCAACCTTGACAGCCCCCCATGGCCCGCGTCAGTGCTCGATCCTGACAGCCCCCTCAGCCCACCCTGGCCCCGTCAACTGCAGGCGAACGTTCGCGTAGTGCCGGCATTGGCAAAACTGGCGCAACATGTCCGCAGCCATCTGTGCTCAGATGCTGAGTTTGATCGGCAAGCCATTGGTAGCATCGCTGGAGCAGTGCGTGAATTGGTTCGATGATTGCGTTGGGCGGCATGGTGGCAACAACTGGCTGGAACAATTTGCAAACCGCCTTCCTGGCATTCAAATGTCCAGCTCTACTTTTTCGGCACCGGTGCTGCAGACATAGCAATGGAAATGCTCGTCGAAGGCGCAGGCCGTCACGGGCATATTCATCTGGAGCGTCTGTGACCGATAGCACACCGCGCCACGTGCATTTGTCCTGCGTGGAATTCGACTGCGAGTGCCAAATGGAACTTCAATTGTTGCCGACGCCGCCAGAACATTTGTTTGGCGACATATTAGAATGTGTGAACCCTCGTTGTAGAGCTTTGTTCCGTGCCTACTACCACCGCTGGTCGCGCGTGGACTTGCGCCAAGTCGCCACGCAGGGCAACTTCGTCAAACCTCGGGCCCCTTGCCTTCTTCCCAACGGATGCGAGCGTGAAGCGCGCAGCATATGTTCACGTAGCAGGGCCGCATTGCGTGGATTTCTCTTCCATGTCTTCTGATTATAAAGATCTCCTGGGTCCAAATCTCGCTTGTCTCATGGCGTGGATAGCATTGCGCCGGCTACTGATGGAGCCATTTGTATTACATGAAAACGTACCTGGCTTCGACGAGGCACCACTTACTCCTGGTTGACCTGCTCAGTGATGTATACATCATACAGGCCTGCGTGTTTGACAGCTTCCACCTCGGTCATGCTGCCTGTCCGGCGCGAAGACTGACGTGGCTGTTGAACAAAAGATACGTCGTTGTCGAACCGCCATGCTCTTGGCCTGACGCGCTTGAGCGTTTCCCCCGCGACCTCGCGCCACATTTCACATACCATGAGTATATGATTGCTCGCGAGGCGCTGCTTGATGCCGAGGTTCAGCGGTGCGAGGCTAGGCGCAAGATTTCGGTGCAAACAAGGGAGCAACGAATCGCTGAACTGTTTGCGGAGAATCCTGACAGCCCGTAGGAATTGATGCATAATAGATGGTTCAAACCCTTGCTACACAATGAGCAGGAACGTTTGCTGAAGCACTGGCAAGAAACGCCAGCTCTCAACTCTAACACGCGCGCGTGCGGACTGGGGCAGAACGCGCACAGGGCCTACTGGAACAGGGGCTCCAAGGAGCTCACGCGCATCACCCGCAAAGCCCGTGTACTGTTGGACTTTGGCCACCAGCGGTGGCTGACGGCGCGCAAAATGCTGTTGGCCCAAGCTTTTCCAGTGCTGCGTTCAGGTATGGTAGCCTGTTCCTTCTGTCGGCCACGCCCGTCGCATTGGCCAGCGCGCGATCGGGCGACCATGGTGCAGCAACCAGGCAATTCTATGAATGCCAACGCGATTGGCATCGCACCCTGGTGGATGCTGTCGGAGCTCCCCAGTCTCCCCAGCACGAGCTTTGCATCTAGCCCAGCAGTCGATCTGTAGGCGCCCGGATGGACGTTGTGAGCAAGCGAGGCTGAGACTCAGACTTAGACGGATACTGAGAAGAACGCCGAAGGGGCCCCGAGAGGGCTCCAGCTCAAGGTGCGGGGGGGGGGGAGGGGGGGGCGCAGGGGAGGTCTGGGGGGCGCGCAAGAGAGCCTGGGCAATGCCGGAGAGCCCGGGCCCCCCAGATAGCGAAAGCACAGTCATGGGCAGAAGCATCGGCATGAGCATAAGCATAAGCATGAACCCCAAGACAACCATCTCCTCTTCTTCCTTTGGATCCCCCATCCAATTTGGGCCCTGCCCTCCTCCTGCTCTTCCCCCAGCCGCCGCACTCTGTCGCCTCCGCTTCCAACAGCTTTTTGGCTCGCAAGAGGCCACTCGCTTCCTGCGTTGGATTTAATTTTCCATGTTTCGTTTCACGTCGAGGCAGATTCGACGCCGAGTTCCCTGGAGACGATGAGTAGCCGCGTTGGCAAGGGCGGGGCCTCTTCGCAGATTGGCGAACATTTCCTGAAAGACATGGCCTCCATCAAGCTCCGCTACCCCTGGCTGGCGGGACCGGTGCTGTACAAGAGGGTGGTGGAGCACTGGCGTCGCCCAGGCGCGTGGCGCCTCGCTTTCTTCGGCAGTCATGGCAAGAGGCTTCTGTTTCGCGTCCCGCTGAATAAATTCCGCGGCCTGCCCTCGATCGTCGACAGCTACGAGGAGGGCGTCCTGAAGCGCGGCCTCCAGCCGCACCGCCGCGGCAATTCCATGGCGGCCCCGAGGGCGCCTTCGTCCTCGGGGTCGGGATCGGTCGAGAAGGCCGAGCAGAGCTACTGGCTCAGTAGGCGCGCGACCCCTGCCGAAGCCGCGTGCGCAGCGGTGGGGGTTGACCCTGGGAATCTCCAAGTGATTGCCACGTTGGAGCAAGGCCCACCTGGTCCTCTGATTCTCCCCCAACGGGCGCCAAAAGACATCCTCGTGTGAACCGCAGAAGAATACGACCGGTTCCACAAAGGCGTCGGCATTACAGTCATCGAGTGCTTGGAAAAGTTTGTCGAAGGGCAGAGCAGCTGGACTGCCGAGCTCACTCGACTCGAGAAAGAGAGCCAGGATGCCCCGACGACTGGCCCGAAGACGCACGCGAAGACCATGGAGAGCCACATCTTGAAGCACTTTGACGCGTTCACCAAGTTCGGACACTACCAACACACAATTGCGTTCGTGAGCGGAATGAAGGACATGAAGATCCACGACGCTTTTGTCGCCGAGTTGACGAGCAAAGGGGACTTCGTGCACCCGCAGCTCAACAACCCAATCATGACCCACAACATGCACAATATTCCTCGCGATCATGTCGGACGAGTTCGCCAGCGTCTACCCTGGGGAGATGATCGATCGCGTGCTGCTGGCCTCTCTGAAGCTCTGCTACCCCTCCATGACCGAACTGGCCTCGACTGCTCCCGGGCAACCTGTTCAACGACCCTTCTGGCATCGCAGGCGCCGAGGCCCCCGTGGGGGCCTCCAGCGTGCGCGAGCTCTTGCAAGAGAAAGGCCGCGCCCGCTCGGTCGTCGCTTCGGGGGCGACGCTCACGGACGAGGCCGACCCAGAGGCCAAGGCCCAGGCGAAGGCGGCGGCGGCAGCGCTCAAGAAGGGCACCAAGCGCAAGGCAACACCAGCATCTTCCGATGGAAAGAGGCCCCGGAGGAGAAGCAGGCGCGGCATTTCAGCCGACAAGAAGGCGAAGCAATATCTCAAGCAGCTCGAGAAAGATGAAGCCACCGAGCTATTGGGCGATGCCGTGGGCAAGGGCGGCACCGGGCGCCCGAAAGTCTGGCTGCGCGACGTCGTCGCTGCTAGCTTCGGCCCTCTTGTCACAATCCACACTGACAACTGCGACATTGCGGCGCTGGAGAAGGCGCTGTCGGCGGCCATCGTTCTCTGGTTTAACAGGGGCGTCCAGTACGAGGGCGTGCAGTACAAGAAGTGGAGCGAGCTTCGCATGGCGACGCGGGTAGAGGACATCAGGTCGCACAAACATCACATGGCCGACGCTGGCTTCTTTCCAGCCAGCGCCTCCGCGGAGGAGCTCTCGGACGCGCCGATGACCCTGCTGGGCGAAGATCAGGCTCTCGGCCACCAGATGGGGTGTAGATGGTGTCGGAGGATCGCGCCGCATCGCAGATGCATCGGCGACGCGTCTCCGTGCGGAGGCGCATCTTCCGCGTCGAGCCGCGTCGCGCACCAGCTGACAAGCAGTTTAGGCTACTATCAGGATCGAGTTGATTGGGGCGTGGCTGATTTCATGGAGCCATGCGATTCACGACAGGTGACGCATAATCCTGCTACAGGACTCTTGCTGTGATGTTGATGTTGTTGGGCTCGAGACGCTTCGCTCCTCGTTCTCCACAACTGGAAGAATCCCCCTCCTCATTTTCATTTGCCCCCTCCGTCTCCGCATATCGTCTCAGAGCCTGGTTCTTGGCACTTTGTGGGGCTGCGGGAATGAACTCTGCGGGCTTCTGGGGCCCGCGCGCCAGCTGACAAGCAGGCGGCAGTTTAGCTACTAGCAGGATCGAGATGATCAGATAGAAATTGGAGCGCGGCTGATTTCGCGAAGCCATGCGACTCACCGAGAGAGCTCTTGAAAACGATCGATCGTCATGCTCGCTTCCCCGTGGTGTTTGGTTTGCCTGAGCCTGATGTCGTGCTACTTCTTCGCTCGCGTGCTGCTCCTCTCACAAACTCATCGTTTTTCTCGGCTTGCCTCCTCTTCCTCCTCCTCCTCCTCCTTCTCCTCCTCCTCTTCCAACCCCCCCCCCATTATCCTCCTTCCCTCCATCCTCCCCTGCTCTCCCTTCTCTCCCTTTCTCGTACTTCTGCTCGCCCCCCCACCCCCCCGCCCCCCCCCTCCGCCCTCCGAGTGGGGGAAGGAGGGCGAGGAAAAAATTGCGCGCTAGCGGAGACATTGCAATTCTTGGTATTCCACGGGTCCAACGCGCACTCAGCATGATAATTCGCGCCGCGAAGCGACAATTCATCCTGATATCGAACATGTGAGAATCTGATTGGGGGATGCTTGCGAGAAACGAAAGCTGCACATCGCCCGTTCTGGGTGGCGGGATCTCGGTTTGAGGTTTCCCGCGCGGCGGCAGCAAGGGCGCCGGGCTGTCGGGGCCCTGGCTCGGGGGGAAAATTGCTTTGACGCCCGCCCCCCCATCGGAGCGCGCCCCCGCCCTCGAGCCGGGCTGCGGCCTGGCCACAGCCACGCGGAGAAGCTCCCTCGAGCCGGGCGGGGGCCAGGCCCTAAGGGGTGGAGCCGCTCGGGCCAGGCAGCGTTTTGGCCGTTCGTGGGGGGGGGGGGGGGGGCTGCGAACGAGGCAGCGGCCCGGCCGACCAACGGGGCGCAAGGGCGCCCGGGGGTGCCGGGGCACCCGCCGGCACAGGGAAGTAACCGCACGGGCGTTTGGAAGGCGCGCGGCGCCGCCGTGGCCCATCGTTGTCAAGAGGGCAGCAGAGGATTCGGGCAGTCGCGTCGGCGTGGCGGAGCTAGCTTTAAGTTGGGGCCTCTAGAGGAGGAGCGTTGAAAAGTAGTGAACTATAGTCGGGGGAATATGTTTTGAGTGTTTCGATTTATGTTGGACCATATCAGATTTTCTTTTGAAATCGGCATGTAGGGGGACAGGCCCGACTTGAAGCTGGCTCTGGAGTGCACCGCTCTGCGCGCCCAGAAGGATGGACGTTTCGTGCCCCGCTTCGCCCCGAAGCCCCTCGCCCCGCCCCGCGCCCCGATTGCAGCGTCGGGCAGCAGTGGGCCGGGCGCGGGGGGGGGGGGGCGGCGGCGGGTCCGCGATGATTCAGTCCACGAGAGGTTTCGCGCCGCAGCGCATCGCGCGCGACCTTTCAGCTCCCGCGTTGTCGCCGCGAGTCGAGCAAGCATTCGGAGCGTGGCGTTGCGCGGCGCGCGTTTGCTTCAAAGGGCCCCCTGGGCTTCTCTAGCTTTCGAGGGCCCGGTGTCTTCCCATCCTGCCTTCGCCCCCCGCGCGGCCCTCTCCCCCGTTCGCCCCTCGACCTCCCGCGCCGCTGCGTTGGCCGATCCCCCGGGGACGTTTTGGGGCGGATGGGGGGGGGGGGGGGGGGGGCCGGCGGGGGGGTTTTTTTTTTGGGGTCCGCGGCCCCAAGGGCCGTTCGGGCCACGTCAAATATGTTAGCCGCTGCTTTGCGCCAGGGCTCCATCGCTGATCATTCGCTCGCTTGTCCTGCCCCCCACCGCCCCCCCCCCCCGGGGCGCTGGGCTTGCCCGCCGAGGAGGCGCCCGGAATATTGGAGACGAGCGTTCTGCGAGAAGTCGACTGCACCGACTATATGTTCCTCCTGTCGCGTTTCCCTTCGGCCGCTCTTTTCCCCCCCAAGCGTCGCTCGTTGGCGGTTCCCATCGCGCGCCCTACTTCCCGGGCGGTGGCGCTGGCCGCGCCAGCGGAGGTTCTCTGATGCGGAAATTAGGGAGGTTGGACAGGAGGCGGGATGGGCGTCAACAGCGACGACGGCGGGGTTGTCGACGCGCCGATCGGCACTCGGCAGTGACCCCGCCACTTTGGGCGCCGACCCCGGCGGAAAAGCCCGGGCCCCATCTACCTCGAGTTTTTGTTCAATGTGGCCGAGTGGGTGGGGTGGGGACATGTAGGTAGAGGGCGTGATCTGTTTTGAGCCCCCCCCCCTCAACCCAAGCCTTTGGTGGCAGGTCCTTTGGCCGGGGGGCGGGGGCTCGGGTTGGGTCTGGGGTTTCGGCGGCGCTTGTTCCCCTTATTCCAACTCATTGCCCCCCCTCTAGGCTCTCCCTCTTTTCCAGAGACGTTGACCCCTCTGGGCATCGCGCCTTCGTTTTTTGCGTTTTGGTTTCTGTCCCCAGAATGGAATTGGAAGTCGGCCGTGAAAGGTGAAACAGGAGGCGCGGTGGAGAGGGGGCGCGAGCGACGCGCCCGCTTCGGGGTGGACCGCCGACAGCAGTTTGGCCATAGCGGCCACCCGTGCCATCTTGAGGCGCCTCGCCCTCGAGAGGCCCGCCCATGACTCACGAAGCATGCGCTTGGGGTTCGCGGGCAAGCGGGGCGAGGGGGGAACGCGGCATCGGCAGGCGAGCGCATGGCCAACCTGCACCATACTTTGCATCACCTTGTGGCCTCGTTTGAAGGAATTCACGTCGAAGGGGGAGTCGGCGCGACCACGCCGGTAGGAGGTTCACCCGCTCCCGCCCCCCCCCCCCCCCTCTTCCCATCGACGTGCAGGGCTGGCGCGGCCAGGGGCGCAAACCCCGCGGCGGCGTCGGTTTCCTCGTGAGCAGCAGGAAGGACCCCCCCAAACCAAAAAAACAACTAAACAAATCCTCGTCTTCCAGGTGCAGGGCAAGCCCGAGCCTGCGCTCAGGCGCGGGCTCGCGCAAACCGCGCGACAAGTCCCGAAGAGAGCGAAGCGTGAGTGCAGCGTGAGCCGAAGCAGCGCACTCTTCTGCAACGCGCGCATTGCTGCTGGGACGATCCAGGAAGGGCCGCGCCGTTCCGAGCTCCAGATTCCAACCGTTGCAATCCTGGCCACCGCGAGCCTTAGGACAGGCGCGTGAGACTGCACGCGCCCGTCTTGGATATCGAATCCGTCAACCTACCTTTCCGGCAACGCATGGGCAGGGGCTCCGAGGCCAGAAACACGATCGGCCCACGCGTTCCCATGCCCATGTGGCACCGACGCCTTCTTTTTCCAGCGCGCCGTCAACCCTCCCCGCCCCCCCGGGCCCCGACCGTCATCCATTCGCATCCGAAAAACTATGTTTTATCTGTCCCCCCTGAAAACAATTCCTCGGATGCCGATCGACGCCGCGAGCATGCGCCTCGGCGCCAGGGGGGGTGCCGAGGGGCTGTTCCCGTCATCCGATCGGAGAATGCATTTTTAAATTAGGTTTTCAACATAGGGTTTTGGATCAACCTCGCTTCCGCGACATGCAATCTATCAGCGGTATGCCGCCGCCGCGCGCGCGCTGGCGATTGGCATTGGGGCGTTTCAGCGTCGCATGTTCACACGAGGATGTTCTTGTCTTCCGATCAGAGAATGACTTATTACATTGGGTTTTCGCCAGTGGGTTTTGGAGTTCAACATCGCTCCCGTTAAATCAATCTCATCAGAGGCATGTCGCCGCCGCGCGCACGCGCGCGCGCGCTGGCGCTTGGCATGTTCGCATTCAGTGTCGCATATCCACATGGGGATGTTCCCGTCTTCCGATCAGAGAATGAATTCCTGCGTTGGGTTTTCGGAATTGGGTTTTGGAGTTCGACCTCGCTCCCGTTGCATAGAAATCGATCAGCGGCATGCCGCCGCCGCGCGCGCTGGCGATATGCGCGCGCACTCAGTGTCGCATATCCACATGGGGATGTCCCCGTCTTCCGATCAGATAATGAATATCTACATTTGGGTTGTCGCCATTTGTTTTTGGAGTTCAACATCGCCCCCGTTGGATCAAATCTAACAGCGGCACGCCGCCGCCGCGCGCGCGCTGGCGCTTGGCATTTTCGCATTCAGCGTCGCATGTCCACATTCGGATGTTCCCAGTTTCCAATCAGAAAATAAATGTTTGCATGGGTTTTCGCCATTGGGTTTTGGAGATCAGCATCGCCCCCGTTGAATAAAATCGATCAGCGGTATGCCGCCGCCGCGCGCGCGCGAAATTGCGCCCCGTCGTGTAATATCTATCAGCGGCATGCCGCCGCCGCGCGCGCGACATTATTGCATTCAGTGTTGCATATCCACATGGTGATGTTCCCGTCTTCCGATCCGAGAATGACTGTTTACATTGGGTTTTCGCCATTGGGCTTTGGAGATAAACATCGCCCCCGTTGTGTAAAACCTATTTGCGGCATGCTGCCGCCGCGCGTGCGTTGGCGATTGGCATTTGTGTATTCAGTGTCACATATTCACATGGGGATGCTCCCGTTCTCCGGTCAGAAAATGAGATTCTACATTGGGTTTTCGCAAGTGGGTTTTGGCATTCAACCTCGCTCCCCTTGTATAGAAATCGATCAGCGGCACGCCGCCGCGCGCGCTGGCGCTTGGCATTTTTGCACTCAGCGGTATATATATCCACATGGGGATGTTCCCGTCTTCCGATCAGATAATGGATCTTTCCGTTGGGTTTTCGCCATTGGATTTTGGAGTTAAGCGTCGCCCCCGTTGTATAAAATCTGTCAGCGGCGTGCCGCATTTGCGTATTCAGCGCCGTTTCGCAACCCAGACAGGACGCGCGGTGCGCAGGGAGTGGTCCCTGAGCGCAGTGTCTATCCACGCTGGGGGCGCACGGCGTGGCAGGCGTGGCCTGACGCCAAGAGGGGGTGCGCAGGAATCTGTCCCTGCACGCAGGGCGCCAGGGCGGTCGCGGCGACGTCTCCAGCGATCCAGTTTGCCCCGCCCCCCGCTTGTTTTCTATATGCGCGCTACAGCGCTGGGGAAAACAATGTTGGTTAACTGTCTCCCTAAACTAATGTTTAAACAATTTTTATACATTAGGTGCCCCTGGACGAAGCGATGCAAAGCTTCCACCCTCGACCTTCAGGACAGAACGGTGCAAATCGGTGGCACTGTGCATCGTATCCGGAAAGAGTTGCACAGTGGCAGAGGGGGAGGTGGAAGAGGGGGGGCGAAGAAGCGGGGGCGGGGGAGAAGGATGATGAGGGGAGGGAGGACCAGGGGGACCGCCCTGCCCCTCCCCCCAGGTGCTGCTTCGAGGTTGGCCGGGGAATCGGGGAGTCACCCGCTCGCGTGCGCGCGCCGACCCCGCCGGCTTTCGGCCTCGGCACTCCCTCCGCTCCTCCTTGCGTCTTCCTTGCCCCTCCTTGCTTGCGCCTCCCCTGTTCCTGTGTGTGCGTGTGTGTGTGAGTTGGTGTTCTTCGGCGAACCGAACAGGCCTTGTGTCCGCCGCCCGCCCAGCGCCGCAGAGGCCGAGACAGGCTGGGCGGTTTCATCGAGCGCGTTTCATTACTCGCAAAGTTCCGATTCGTAAGCGCCAGCAAAAAAAAACACAGATGTGCGCATCGATGTAATGTGCTGTGAATCCCCCATGGCGGATCCAGGCCTTTGCTAGTAGTTACTCTGCGGGTAGTTTGGGAGGGGCACGTGCGTCGATCCCGCTTCTCGCTCTGCGGCGAACGTCGGTTTGACGCTCTTCTGCGCCGTCGTGACCTGACCTCCGTCCTCCTCGTTCCTCCCTCCTCCTTGCCTCCATCCTTCCCTTCCTCCCCCCCCTGTTCCTCCTCCTCCTCCTCCTCTCCTCCTCCTCCTCCTCCAAGTTATTCTTTCCCCTACCACACAATCCACGATGGTGTGGGGCACATTGCTTTGCCGGCCGATATGGGAGGTTGGCGTTTTGGTCGCTTCAGCGCCCTCTCGTGCCAGTCGCGGCGCCCACTGCGCCGTTGGCGTCCGATCCTCCCCATGACCATGAGGCCTTCGTGCTGTTCTTGGCCTCTGGACCTTTTCGAACTCTTCCCTCCTTTTCCCTCCTCCTCCTCCTTCTCCCCCCTGCCTCCACCTCCCCCCCTCCGATTCTCCCCTCCCTCAGCCTTCACCTCCGCTCTCAGTTTTCCAGCGTAAGAACGAAATGGCTTGAACCATGATTGTTACGGATAGTCGAATACACTTTCAAACATATTTCTGATGGTTCTGAAGATTATTAGCCCGAACCCGTACGCAATATAATTCCGATGATTGTTCTTTTACAGGACAAAAGGAACACATACATTTCTGCGGAGCGTTGAGCGACCCACTTTGGTTTAGCTTAGGTCTAAGTCTCTACAGGACGTGATCTTCTG
The DNA here is from genome assembly GCA_963575745.1 of Prorocentrum cordatum. Lineage (NCBI taxonomy): Eukaryota > Dinophyceae > Prorocentrales > Prorocentraceae > Prorocentrum > Prorocentrum cordatum. Next base: position 108,895 of record CAUYUJ010004891.1, on the reverse strand, counting down.
CTTTTCTGACGTCAGGCTGGCTTGCTAGGCTACAGCGCAACACTTGTGCTTCCCGAGCTTAGATATCTTGGGCAGTGGAGTTTAGGACGAGCGAGGAGCAGCAAACGCACGGGCAAAGCTTCATTTTCTCTTCAGCGCAGTACTCAGTTCATGTATCTACGTTTCGCGGGTGATCTCCCACGATTGCCAAGTGTAGTTGTCTCGCGAGTGATCCAGCTACTTCTGAACATTCTCAGTATCATTCTCGGCAGTTTGTGGGAATTGTATGGCGTCTTGCGCGCCGTCGCGTGCGCAGGGTTCGCCATCTTCAAGCGCTGAATTTGCGAACACGCCATCTCCGATTTTACCGAGAGCGCGTCGTGAGCGATATCGCCTCTGGTTAGGCACGGTCGCAACAACCTATTCACCGGCGGGGTGAATTGGCGGTGCTCGAACTTGTTCAGTTCCTGGAAGTGTTTTTTGATGTAAAATTTGTTTGTGAACTTGGCTTCCAGCAGATTCTTGAGGTCGTGCTGCTGGTGTGCCAGCACCTGGCCTGGTGCCAGCGCCACGTGCCTCTTGCCCAGGCAGACGAATGGAAGGCCTGTCCTCTGCGGGACTCCGATTTTTTTCCCGAGCTTTTTGGCGACTTGGTCGTGGAAATCCTCCGTCGCTGCAAGAAGCAAGGTCGTCCGCGTGAATGATGTATAGCGGTGCTACCTGCCACGCATGACTGATTGCGAGGAAGCATTCGTCGTGCGTGCTCATCTTGTAGCCGATGTTCAGCTTCAGGCAACGAAGTCGGGCCAACTGCCACAGCCAAGGGGCGCCCACCAGGCCGTAGAGCGCTTTGAGGCATTCAACGATGAAAAGCGGGATTCCGCCATTCAGCGGGATGTCGCCGTTGGAACGTTCCCCCAGTGGTTTTAGACGTTCGCCGGCGGGCGAAACCTTGCCTGGCGCGCTTCCCTGATCTCGTGGCATTTCTCTTTGGCCTTCTCCATGGGCTCGGAGAATTTCAGCCCTTGGGGAAAAGCTGATGGGGTGTCAAACATATCAAGGGTCACCATCCAACAACGTTGCCAGCGAACGCAGCGGCCCATGGCTCAGACGCGACGCCGTCGGCGAACGGCGGCTCGCCGAAATTTCCTAACGATCGGGAGATCCACGGCCGCAGCGCGTCGACTTGACGATCTGCTCCTGCCGATCCTTCCATTTGCAGGCTCCGGTGCCGTCCGCAACGTTCGCGGCTGTGGCGGACCTGTCGACCTCGAAGGCGTCGTGGCTCAACGTGGAGGCGGCCTACTCAGAATCGCCGACCTCCACAGCGCCTGAGGAGATGGTCGAAAGAGACCGAGAAACGCTGGTCCTCGTGGACGTCGCAGTAGAAATGCGCGGGCCGAGCCACTGGCCCTTGTAGCATCGCGAGCGCCCCGTCCGCTGTCCCAGGTAGCTATCCTCGCTCTGCTTGCTGGCTGAAATCCAGGATCTGCTCAGCGCCTGGCATCGCGCATGCGAAATGCTCCTGGTCGAGGCGGTGTTTGAAGCCGCCTGGCGCCGCGCTGCGTGGAGGCTGTTCCGGCCGATGTCCATCATCGCGCGCGTCGAACCACATCTGCTAGCTGTGCAGGTCGAGACTTGCTTGCTCGTCCTCGTCATCCTCCTCGCTGGGTGGGCCGTAGTCGATGGTCTCGTTGTCGGCAGACCCCCGGCGATGGGCGAGATTGGTTCTGACGATGCTGCTGCTCCTGACGACGCTGTCGTTGCTGTTGCTCGAGCTCCTGGCTGGCCGTTGTCCGGCATGGGCTCATGGGCTGCCGCTGCAGGCTGCTTAGCTGCTCGCGCAGGCGTCGTCGAAATAGCGACCTCTGGTGCCCTGGCCACCGGCTGCGGCGCGGGCGCCGGCGAGGGGGGCGCCCTTGCTTGCGGCCGAGCAGCGCGACCATTCTTGGAGTCGCCTTTAGCGGTGGGATCCGTTCCAAGATTCTCGACTTTGACCGATCTGCCGTGGCTGATGGACTGTTCGAAAACTGATATCTTGGTGTCCGCGTCCGCATGATCGTCGGGGTCGATCATGATCGGGGTTTTCGCTGGCGGCGCAGGCGGAAAAACCGCCCCTGGCTGCAGCTGGTTGCGCTGCCGGAGCAAACGCCCGCGGAGTTGCGCCCACTTCTCCCCTGGCGGTGGCGGCGGTGGCCGCGCGTCGCCAGCCCCGGCCTCTGGAGTGACGTCGAACGACGCGTTTGGAGACAGAGCCCCGCGCAATTCTGAATCCGTCCTGGGCACGTTATGATACGCCGCAGGCTGCGGCATCTGTTGCTATTGGAGCTGGCTGAATGCGTTTTGCCGGAGGCCGCGCTCCGCGGCCTTCGCGGGGGGCAGAGGCTGCTGGCGCGGCTGCTATGGCCGAGGCGGCCGCGCGCCGGGCCTTGGGGGGGATGTCCGAGGACTCCTCGTTGACGATGGTCATCCTTTCCGTCGGCGCCCAGCTTCGAACCTCCGAGCGACGTCCATGGCGATGCGGCCCATGCGGCGAGACGGACCGCCAACGCCGCTGAGGTGCATTTCCGGTGTCTCTTCGATCTCGTCGTTCGGCGCGCTATGGCTGAATGCTGCAGAGCATGGAACTCTCTACGTGGCCCGGAACATGTGGTAGAGCATTGCCCAGCGCCGCGTCGCGAACTTGCATCTCTCGCGCCGACTGGCGTTCCAGGTGATGAGCTGACCGCGCTGCGCTGCAGGGGCCGCGCCCGCCCCCTTGCTCTATATTGCCATTGAGAACGCCCGTGAAGACTCCCGAGCCCAAATCCTCGACCGCCGCGGATTCTGCCCAAGGTCGGGCGGCGCGAAGATGCAGCCGCGATCCACGCTCGAGCATGCCAGTCCATGCGTGTAGGATGAGAAAGCAGCTCCAGACTCTACAATCTCCGTCATTTGCTTGACCCTGTGTTCGAACTCGTGCTGGGCAGCGTGTGCCTGGTTGTTGTGGTAGTTGTGTCGCGGGGGCCTGCGTGCTTCCGTTGGGGATTGATGGGCGCCGGCGTGATATGGCTTCTCCAGTCAACCACTGCTTTTGAGCCGTCCTTGTAGTCCTTGATCACCTCGCATGGTCCAGGCCAGCCTGGGTCGCATTTGGGATTTGACTTGCGCCAGGGATCTGCCTTCGCGCCGTCAGCGAGTTGGCGCGCGGCCCCCATCGCGCTTGATCTTCTGCTGCATCCCGGTGTTCTGCGCCACGTGGGGTACGTTTTCCACGATGCTCTGCAGGACGGTTTCCTTCGCCACCGCGCGCAGGAGGGCGGCCGCCTCGGCGGAGTCGGGCCCTGCCTCGAGCGCCCCAGCATCTGCGGAGAGCGTCTGAACCTATTGGATCCTACAGCTCGCGCGACCGGTAGCCCAACAAGCCCCGATGGGGCGCGTGGCCGTTGTTGCTCAGCATGCTGTTAGTGGACGCCGCGACCTCGCAGACCGCCCGACTCTGCGTCGTGTTCAGGTCCGCCTTCTGAAGCGTTGCCCGCTGCTTCTGGGCCCCCGCGCGCCCGATCTCGATCACTCCCTCCGCATCGGGTGCAAACGCGTGGCTTTGCGAGGTGCTGAAGTCGTGGGCGCCGCCAATCGTTTCGCAGCACTTGCCGAGGAGGTCACTCGTGATGGCGCCTTCTGGTCGGCGACCCAGTAGATCATCGGCCAGAAGTACCTGGCCGAATTCCTAAGGGCCGCTGCCATCCACTCGGCGGCCGTCTTGCGAGAAAGCTTTTCCATTAGACACCAGCGGGTGCGTCCAGTCTGTCACTGTAGTTGAAGTGCTCGGCCAGCTGCGCCTTCACCTGCGGTCGCGTGAGCTTGCATTTCCATGTGCTGCACACCCCTCTCAGCACTCGATGACGCCGCCGGGTATGTCGATCACCTTCTTGCCAGTTCTATATGGCGGAGCATCTCCATGAGCTGTATGGGCGCGGCATGGCAACGCTTCATGGGTGCCCATGATGATCGCATTGTTTTCCTTGACCGCTGCTTTCGTGCTGAAGCGCCGTCGTGGTTGCCTTGAGGTCGATGCTCGGCTCGATGCATGTCTGCGGAGCTGCGGCCATATGGGGGTGGACCGACTACCACTGCTGCCGCAGGAGCAGCAGCTGGCGCCGATGTTGCCGCAGCTGCTGCTGCGGGCGCTGCTTCATCTGGAGCGGCTGTTGCCGCTGCCTGAGCTGATTCGGGAAGATATGTTGGCGGCGCGGCTGCTGCCGCTGGCGGCGTTGCAGGCGCCGTTGCGGCCGCTGCGGCTGGCGCCGCACCAGGTGGAGGAGGTCGCAGTCCATGTGGGGGTGCTGGCGCACGGCCTGCGGCATCTAGGACACCTCTATGCGGTGCGCCTTGCTGTCCTGGTGCGAACCTGCGCGCTGCCACTTGTTCGCGCGTGCATGGCGCCGTCGGCCGGCAGCTGCCGTCGGCCAGCTCCTGGCTGAGCCCGCGGTGGCACCCCTCGCAGTTTCAGAGACGCGCGTAGAACAGCTGGTCGCCATCCTGGACGATTTCACACAGCAGGTGATCGTGGCGAACGCGAACGATGGCCGTTACCATCGGCCATGGATAGACAGCCACCAGGGGCCCCAGCTGTCTCGTATACTCTGGCGGCCGGGAATGAGCCTTGCAGCGTTGAGTGCTCTCTGCACTTCGAGCCCCACTGGCGCTTCAGCAGGGCGCGCTCGAGGCTGATGCTGATCATGAACCTGTAGGTCCGCTTCTGCAGTTCAGCTCATGTGGATGGATCCACTGCTCCACGCTGGCAATGATCAAGATGCCTAAACATGCCAAAGTGTGCGATGGGTTTGAGTGGAGAACTCTTGAGGCTCACAGAGCTCCTCGGTTCCTCCAGGACACCAGCGCGCGCTTCCTGCTGTCCTTCCGAAGCTTTTGAGCAACCTTCAGCACGTTGGGGCACTCTGTCTGACGAGATGCCCTCGAGGCCTCCCCATGACCCGCGACGCCGATCTTGATGAGCACCTTTGGAGACCAGAAGCCCACCAAACTCTGTAAGGACCTGTCGATGTCGAGGAGGTCTCGATGAGCCTTGCGTCGTAGATCCCAACCGTATTTGAAGTCTCGAGGGGCACTGATCGCCAGGCGTGACATGCATGCTCATAGTGAGAGTGAGAGCCTTCTTGAACCGTTCATGTTTCCAAGAAGCCCCTCATCGTTATGCTCCTTGGATGCTCCTTGACACCGCCCCATGGCACGATCCGGATAGATGACGATCCGACGGCTGAAACAATAGGATGCCCATCGGCTCCACGACCTTGCCCAGGAAGACGCGAATGGCGTCTGTGCCCATCAGGGCTGAGGATGCTCCTGTGTTCACAGGAGTCCCTGCCTTTCCGCGTATCCAACCACGTCCACAGTGCCAAATGCCCCTCCACTTGGAGGAAAGTTATAGGCCCTGTTGATCGTCGCTGCTGATGAATATTGATTATGGAGCAGAGGTCCGGCTGGAGGTCGCACCGCCCCTGATGTAGATGCTGGTCCTGGCGTCGGTGCTGCCGGCGCCGCTGGGCCAGCTGGAAAGTTGAAAGCCATCGCGTGCCACGTAGGCGAAACAAGTGCGGCGTCCATGTCGATATTCGTCCCCGGCTGGGCGGCCTGCTTCATTGGTTGTGTGATATCGGTCCATCGTCGATCGACTGCGAGGGCGATCCCAGAGTAAAGATTTCAGGCCTTGGGGCCACTGCGTCTCCGTCGCACATGGACGTCACGCCACGAGCGAATCAAGTGCTTTCTCCATAATCCTCGCCTTGCCAAATTCCGCCCTCGTAATAGCTACTGTTCGCGCCGTTTCTCTTGCTCTTGCTGCTGTTGTTGCTTCGCCGTGCTTTGCCAAAGCCCTCGCCGCCTGGGCGGCTGCCCTTGCTTTCCTATGACTTTTCGAGGGCGGTCTGTGCTCGGGCGTAATGGAGATCCACAGTCCGCGCAGCCGTATGAAGGAATTGCTTTGCCTCCACTTTTGCGGCACCCTCGTCCTTTCTTACCGCCGCGTCAGCGACCTTTAACGCGTTCTCGACCACCTCCGCCGTTGTCGCCTCCCTCACCTGAGTCACCTGGATCTTCTTCGTGGTAGATGCCGTTCTCGTCGTCGACGGTGCTTTCCCAGTCGGCGCCGTCGCCGCGCCAGGATCCAGTTCGCCAGTCATCTTCGCAGCCTGCCCGCGGCAAGGAACCGCCTTGCCCATGCCTAAGGGCGGTTGTAATCTGACTAGCCCTCGCAGTAGATTTTGAATTCTCCAAGGTTGAGAGACCGTTGAATTTGATTTTATTGACGATGATGCTTCTCGATACTCGTGATTCGCCGTCCGCTGCATCAGGGTGCTGATCTCGGGGAGGGGGGGGGGGGGATTGCGGCCCCCTGTGGTATGCATACGTAGGTTGGTGCGCATGCGCTCTGAGAGTCCTGGCATCTATAGAAGTCAGAAGCCCTCGACAACACTGTTGCGCTGCAGGCCTCCTTTCTCCGGGGGCATCTCTAAAACCCAGAGGGAACATCGCGAAGAAACTGCCCGCGGGTAGGCGGCCGCGCTTGAGCGAGAAATTTGGCAAGGTCACGATTGATATAGTTTGATATTGTATTTCGACTTCTTGAGCGAGAAGGTCCATGCGTAGCGAGGTTATTGGGGGCTCTGCTCGATGTTGAACGCTTCCTGCACTTTGCCACTCGGTGTGCGAAGGCTGTGCGAGTAGCGCATCTCTTTCATCTCGCGTCGCACCCTTGAATTGCCCCGGGCTCATCCCGTTGCATCTGCATCAACAGTTGAAAGGCCGCGCCTCTGATGCCACCTGCCATGGCTGGACCTGCCGCGTATTCTGCGCACTCCGCTTGGCGCCGCCGCAACCTGAACGGCTGTCTGTAGCGGCGCAGCGGGGCCTGCTACTGCCTGGTGAGGGGGCCCAGGCGAAGCATGACCCTCCCCAAGTGTAACTCGAACAGGAACAAAGCCGAAATCCAGCTGACCCCGCCCGTGCACCCGCACACCTTTGCGCCTTGGTTGTTTTTGTTCCATGCGGCTGGCTTTTTGAAATGCGCGTTCGCGCGGCTATGGCGCGGCAGTCTCTCGTGCGCGCTTGCGTCAGGTCGGCGCAACCAGCGATGGCGTCGTGGCGAACGGCGCCGGATCGTTACGATTGCGTCCGCTTCGGGGCCGTTCGCGCGCGCTGCGTCATTCGAATTTGTCGAGTTTTCTCTGGTGCGTTTCGCGCGCGCCCGCCCTGGCGCCGACGCTGCCATTCGTCGCGATGAACATGCGGCAGCCCAGGGACGTTGCATTCCACTGCGGAGATCCACATCGAACCAAAAACGTCCATTCAAACATGTTATGATTTGAGTCCATTATCACTGTCGTATTCGTTGTCGCCATCGGTTCCCTCTTCTTTTCCACGTCACTGGTGTGTCTCCCCAGTTCTGCGCAGGCCCAACCTCTTATCCCCCCTTGCCCATGCCCTCATTACTTTTCTCTTTTCTCAACCCTCATCGGTGGTCCTTCCTCCTTTCCTCTTCCTGTTTTACGTTGTCTTCCTTCTAGCCTCCCTCATCCGTCCCCCTTCCGCCTCTCTCCCCCCCCTTCCTTCCCTGGTAGCATTCCCGCCTTCCCTTGGCGCCCCTCTTGCCGTTCCTCCCGCCCCTCGCTCCGGGCGGTCTTCCTTCCCCCTCCTGTAGCCATGCTCCTCCGTCACGTTCCTCCTGTTTCCCATCGCACCCCTCCTTCCTGCGAGGTATCATAATGCCATGTTGGGGCCCCCGGGGAGAGGGCCCGCGGCTGGGGCGCGGCTTGGCAGCGGCTGGGCGGCGGCGGGGCCGCGGCGGGGATTCGGCTGGGATTTTGCTGGCGGCGTTTTTTTGTTGAGGGGTGGCAGTTTTTTTGGGGGGGCGGCGGCTGGGCGGCGGCGGGGCCGCGGCGGGGAGTTGGCTGGGATATTGCCCGGCGGAGGCCGGGAATTGGCTGGGATCGCTGCCGGGCGGGGGGTCCGCGCGCCTCAGGAGCGCGTCCGTAGCGAAGATGTGGATCGCGACTTGCATTGGTCAGGGCACTTTCGGCTTACTAATGTTCGCGCCTCCTGGCGCCCTCGTATCGTAACGGGCTGCGTATTCAGCGTACATCACCTTGGAACTTCGCGTATGTTTGACCTTTGTGCTTCGGCTTCACAGTCGTTCTGCGCTGTGGCGGCATCGTCGTTTCGACATAGTTCGTCTGCTTCGCAGTCGTGCTGCGCAGTGCGGCGGTATTCTTGTTGCGACGCGCCCCTGTTCTGCCTCGCAATCGTGCTGCGCTGCGTGGCGGCGGTTTCGCGTTGACGCGCGTGCGTGTTTTCTGCTTTGCAATCGCGCTTCGCTGTGCGGTGATATCTTTGTTTCGACGCGTGGGCCCGTTTTTGTGCTCGTGTCTGCGGCTATTCCATTGCAGTGGCAACGCTGTCGTTCGTTGCGCCCGGGGGGGATGCGTCGCCTCCCCCTTCGTTCGACGCGGCCGGTTTTCACTCGCCGCGGTCGCCCGGTTGCGCGGCGCAGCGTAGCGCCGCAGTTTTTTCTTGCTTTGCCGCGCTACAACAGGCGGCGAAGCGCCTCGCCCCCGCCCTTTTGCTCAGTTCGCTCGCGGCGCGGCATTCAGCGCCGCGCGGCAAGCTGCGCCCTGCGAGCGCGCATTATTGAATTGGGCATTGTCCAAGACCGCGCGGCTATGCGCTCCTCTGCCTCCCCCCATTTCCCCTCCCCTCCAACCGACCCCTCTCCATACCCGCTCCTTGTCCTTTCCTCCAGCTTCCTCGACGCTTCGCCGCCGCTGCGCCGGTGCTATTCTCCGAGAGGCTGGTGTTTTCGGGGTCCTCTCTCGCTTCGGGGGGGCTGTCCCGCGGCGGCTCTGCGGCCGCGCGAGCGCCGTGCCACCTCCGGTTTTTCTCTTGGGGGGGCCTTTAGACGCGCGCCCGCTTGGGCCTCCTCAGTGCCTGGCCGCCATCCAGGCGGCGTGCTCTTGTGGAGCGTGTAGAGGGGGCACGTGAGCCGCCGCCGCTGCCAGAGGTGCCCCCGTAGCCCATCCATGGCTGAGTGCGTGCGTTTGCCAAGCCGGGTGTCGATGCCGACGGTGGTGAGGATGGGTGACAATCGCAGCAATCATACCCGCGATGGGCCACTTGAAACTGCTTGCGTACTACTGTTGCTGCTGGTACATGTAGGGTTCTCGCCTCATGCGGCGCTGCACCAGAAACAGAGCGGCGAAGCTGAAGGCACAGGGACGGCAGGTCTCGATGGATTTGCCACCACATCAGCGCTACCAGAGTTATTTGCTCAGCATAAGATTTGGCACCATATTGCTTGTGCAAGGATTGCTACGGATGGTGGAGTCAACATTCACATGCATCTCTGGTAATTCTGAAACCTCCTACCCCCCGAGCAATTTCCTTCCTCCTCCCCCTCTCGTCCTCCTCCTTCTCCTCTTCCTCCGCCGCCCCTCCCAGTTTTCTCTCGTCATTTTCCTCCTCCTTCTCCCCCCTTCTCCTCCTCCACCCCCGCCTCCTCCTCCTCTTCCTCCTCATCCTCCTCCTCGTCCTCCTCCTCCTCCTCCTCCTCCTCCTCCTCCTCCTCCTCCTATTCCTCCTCCCTCCCCCTCCTCCTCGTCATCTTTTTCTTCCTCCTCCTCCTCCTCCTCCTCCTCCTCTTCTCAATTGCGGCGCAGGCCCCGCATCAAGTTCCGATGTGGTTTTTCGCTCAGCGCCCCAGCCCTGTCACCGCCTCATCGCGGCACTTTGGCGGCACCGTTGTTGTTGTTGTTGTTGTTGTTGTTGTTGTTGTTGCTGTTGTTGTTTTTGTTGTTGTTATTGTTTCTTTTTTTTTCTCTCACGGCGTCCAACCGGTGGCGAAGCCGGGCGAAGCCAGGTTCGGCAATTGCGTTTTTGTTTTATCCCATGGTGTCCGTGGAGGCGGTGAGCTTCGGAGTGACAGACCGGGTCAGGTCCATCATAGGTTCGGTCGTCCCCTACCTGTGCTGCCCCACGCGCTCGTTCTCCCATGTCGCGTTCGCTGAACAGTGGGAAACCGACCCCAAACCCCACAACTCTGGATTTTACACGTCAGCGTTTTGCATTTACGGCGAATGAGCGTGCGTGTAGACGCCCTGTCGGCGAGACCATCGCCTGCTACCGCAGGGGGGCCCCGCGCGCGCGGCGACGCCCTGGGCCCGCTCGACGCGGCCGCGCCCGCCCCCGTGTTCCCAGGGCGGCGCGTGCAACGGCCGCGGCTTGCATTTTGAGGCGATGGCGGCGATGGCGGCGCTGTCCCTCAGCCGACGGCCCCCGCGCCCGCCTCCGTCGCCCCCTCTTGGCCCCGCCGGCGGAACAGTTTAGATCGAGAGCGTTTCTCTTAAGGCAGCAGGGCCAATACGTATTAAACATATGGCGTTTATACAAACACGTTGTTCAGTTTATATAAACTTGTCGGGGCTCTCCCGCGCGAGACTTACTGTTTCGGACAAAGTTGGATTGATTTTCTATGGGGTTTGTATAATTGTTCCGCCTTGGCCTAAACTTTGTTTTTGGGGTGGATCTAAATTTTTCGATGCGCGCCCGCGCGGGGCGGTCCCCGGGCGCCGCGCGGGGCTCTTGCCAGCGCCGCCAAGGGCCGACGCGCCCACTGGCGTTTTCATCGGCACGAGCGCGCGTATTTCCACAATGGTTTTGGGAGTTGACCGCGCGCCACCACAAGGAAACGCCAAGTTCGAATGCCAATGAGCATGGTAACACCTCGCCGTTCGCATGTTATGTCGCGGCGCTGACGCTGGCTGACCGTCGAGCTGTTTCCGCTCTCGATCAGTTCGCGCGTCGGTTGGCGGCCCCCTGGCTCTAAAACGCCTCATGTGGGGGGGCGGGGGGCGTTTTTCATGTGTTCGTTCGTGTTAGCCACGCTCCTGTTTTGGGGTGGGAGAGGTGCCGTGTGTGTCTTTTCTCCGAACCCACCTCAGGGGTATTCGGGATTGTATTTCAAATTTGTAGTCGTTGTCCTTTTTGGTCGGCGCGGGGCCTTTCTCTCGCAGCAATCAATGGGTTTAGTTGGATATGGCAATCCATGTTTTCGGGCGTGCGTGTGGATTGTCTTTGTTACTCGTATGTTTGACTTTTCTGCGGACACTTGTGGTGGGTTACTCTGTTTGTCAACGGGTATGGAAATATCAATCAGTGTTGCGCCACGAAGAGCCTGAGTGCTCTGTTCGCAATAGCGGTGGAGTTTTGAAATTCTGTCATCAGGTAGTTCAGATGTTTCGTGTTTTGGATATCCTCGCCTCGTCCGTCGTTTGAGCTGGGGGGAGGCCTTCTCAGCGAGACTTCGTCGCGTGGTCATGCTCCTCCTCCTCCTCCTCCTCCTCCTCCTCCTCCTCCTCCCTCTCCTTTTCGTCCTCCTCCTCCTTCTCCTCCTCCTCCTCCTCCTCCTCCTCCCGTTCCCCCCTCATCCATATTGTTTTGTTTCTCCTCCGCCTTCTCTCCGACCTCTTCATCTCCCTCCTCCCCGACCTCCTCGTCATCTCCTCCACTTCCTCCTCCTTCTCCTCCTCGATCTCCTCCTCCTCCTCGTCCACCTCCTCCTGTTTCTCCTCGTCGTCTCCGACCTCGTCCTGGATTTCCCCCCGTCCATCCTTCTCCTCTCCCCTCCCCTCTCCGCCCCTCCTGCCATGGACGGCGCCCCGGCGTCTCGGCGGGTCGCCGCCACGCTGGGCGCCGCGGCGGTGGTGGCCCTGGCGGTCCGGCGCCTGCGTCGCCGGGCGGAGGCCGCCGCCGAGGCCGCTGCCGCCTCCCAGGTTCAGGGGAGGGATAGTACCAGCTATGCGCAAGCCGAAAAAGAAACGACGCCGTAAACATAGACTTTTGGCGCTCCGCGCGGATACGTTGGATCCGCGCTGGGCCCCCTCCCCGCGGCGCCTCGGGCGCCGCCTTGGCGCTCTCCGCGCGCCGGTGAAGGAGGGAAATCGTTTCTTCATTACTAACGGACGTAATGCGCGCCACCCCCCCGGGCCCCCCTTCCACGAAATGGTGACGCGGGGAACCCGGCACCGGGCGTGAATGCGTGCAGGTTTCCCATATATGTGGAGGAGCAGGAAATGTAGCAGCAGCTGGAGAAGCAGCAGCAGCAGGAGGCGGAGGATGAGGAGGACGAGGAGGAGGAGGAGGAGAAGGAGGAGGAGGAAGAGGAAGAGGAAGATGAGGAGAGAGGAGGAGCTGTGTTACACAGCTCCTCCTCCATCCCTCCGCCCTTCCTCACCTCCTACACTGTAGGAGATGAAGAAGGGCAGGAGGCGGAGGAAGAGGAGGAGGGGCAGCAGGAGGAGGAAAAAGGAAAAGGTGGAGGAGGAAGACGAGGAGGAGGAGGAGGAGGGGGAGGAGGAGGAGGAGGAAAAGGAGGAGGAGGAAAAGGAGGGGTTGAAGAGGGGAAGGAAGAGGAGGACGAAAACGACGACGACCGACGTGACCCAGAGGCCCCCAGAGGTGCACTCAAACACGGGGGCCTCGTGGTGCTGCTGCGGCAGCAGGTGGTGTGCAAAACGCTGTGGTGCACGCAGGCATCCTGGCGCACGCAGGGCGAGCTCACACAGATAATGTGGTGCACGCAAGCACGGTGGTGCGCTGCGGTGCACTTGGTTCCTTACTGTGCGCGGGCATTGCGGTGCACGAAAGCGAAATTGTGCACGCAAGCGCAATGTCATTACAACACATTCGTATTATTCCCAACCCTCTTGCGTTGGGTTCTCGTTTTGAATAATGCAGCTGCGGTCGCGACTCCTCTCCTCTCCTCTCCCGCACCCTCCTCCTTTCCCCCCCCTGCTTCCTACCTCGCTCGCTCCTGCCTGCCAGTTTGTCTCCTATCTCACCATCCCTGGGGGGCTGCGATCTGCGAAACTGTCGCCACTTTCGAGGGCTGCTGGGGGGCCCAGCGGAGTGGGGTCTACGCAGATTCAGATTAGACCTCGCCATCCCTGGGGGGCTGCGATCTGCGGAAGTGACACCACTTTCGAGGGCTGCTGGGGTGCCCAGCGGAGTGACATCATACGCAGATTCAGAGTAGACCTCGCCATCCCTGGGGGGCTGCAATCTGCGAAACTGTCGCCACTTTCGAGGGCTGCTGGGGGGCCCAGCGGGGTGACGTGATACGCATATTCAGATTAGACCTCGCCATCCCTGGGGGGCTGCGATCTGCGAAAGTGTCGCCACTTTCGAGGGCTGCTGGGGGGCCCAGCGGGGTGGCGTGATACGCGTATTCAGATTAGACCTCGCCATCCCTGGGGGGCTGCGATCTGCGAAAGTGTCGCCACTTTCGAGGGCTGCTGGGGTGCCCAGCGGAGTGACGTCATACGCAGATTCAGATGAGACCTCGCCATCCCTGGGGGGCTGGGATCTGCGAAACTGTCACCACTTTTGAGGGCTGCTGGGGTGCCCAGCGGAGTGACGTCATACGCAGATTCAGATTATCCCCCATTCCATCCTTCTCCTGCCCCTCGTTCCTGTCCCCGTTGTTCTTCGAGCCTGGAGCCTCAATCCTCGTTCTTTCGATCGTCGTCCTGTGAGTTGTGCAACGCATGCGCATCCCATGTAGTTTGCGCAGCAATTCACCGCGTCTACACTGTCGTTGTTCCTGCTAATGTTGGCCTACTCCTCTTGCCACTTGATGCACATATGTTGGGTACGTCGCAGGGTAATCATTATTACTATCATTGCTACGACTACTACTACTTCTACTACTACTACGACGACTACTACTACTAGGACTACTACTGCTATCACTACTCCCACTATTATTACAAGTACTACTGCTACTGCTACTACTACGACCACTACTACTACGACGACTACTACTACTACTACTACTACTACTACTACTATGACCACTACTGCTACTACTACCACTACTACCACTACTACTATTACTACTCCTGCTACCACTACGAGTAATACCGCTGCGACGACTACTAGCACTACTACTACTACTACTAGTACTGCTACTACTACTAGGACTACTACTGCTATCACTACTCCCACTATTATTACAAGTATTACTGCTACTGCTACTACTACGACCACTACTATTACGACTACTACTACTACTACTACTACTACTATGACCACTACTGCTACTACTACCACTACTACCACTACTACTATTACTACTCCTGCTACTACTACGAGTAATACCGCTGCGACGACTACTAGCACTACTACTACTACTACTACTACTACTGCTACTACTACTACTACTACTACTACTACTACCACTACTACTTCTACTACTACTACTACTACTACTGCTACTAACAATAGTAATGCGACTACTACTACTACTAATACTACTACTATTACCACTACCACTACCACTACACGTACTCGTACCAGTATTCGGATTAGTGCCATTATTGTTATTACGGCAAACAGTATTATTACTATTCTTATTGCGAGTACGGCTATCATTACTATTACTACTATTACTCCTATTACTACTGCTGCATTTACTATTACTACTACGGCTACTATCTCGACTAGTATTCCCATTATGGCTACTAGCTACTAATAGTACTACTACGACGACGACTGCTACTACTACTACTACTACAAGGACTACCACTGCGCCCACTACTGCAAATACGACTGCGACTTCGAGTATTATTACGACGACGACGACGACTACTATTACTACTGCTACCACTATTACTACTACCGCCCTTACCACCACTATTACTACTACGGCTACTACTACTACTACTACTACTACTACTACTACTACTACTACTACTATTACTACTACCACTACTACTACTACTACTACTACCATTCCACTACTACTGCTGCTACTACTACTACTACTACTACTATTACCACGACTACTATTACTACGACTACTACTACTACGCCTACTGCTTTTACGACCACGACTACTAGTATTATTACTACTACTACTACTCGTACGATGATTACGACTACTACTACTACTACTGCTACTACTACTACTACTATTACTACTACTACTACTACAAGCAGTATTATTTCTACTACTATTACAACTACAATGACTACTAGTACTGCGACGACTACCATCACTATTACCACAACGATTATCATTCGTACTGGTTGTTCTAGTACTAGTAATAGTAGTAGTTCTACTACTACTACTATTCATACTACGACCACAACGACTACCAATATCACAATTGCGATTGCTACTACTACTAGTACCACTACGATTACGACTACGACTACGATTACGATTATTGCTAGTACTACTTCCATTGCTACTACTACTACTACTACCACTACTATTACTGCTACTACTACTACTACAGCTACTTCTACGACTACTACTATTACTGCTAGTACTACTACTACTACGATTACAAGTACAACTACTACTACTACCACCACTACTAAGAGTTCTGCCACTAGTACTAGTATTAGCGCTACTAAAACCACTACTACTAGTACTACTACTACGACGACTACTACTACTACTACCACTACTACTACCACTACCTACTACTCCTATTACTACTACTACCACTCCGAGTACTAGCAGTGTTACTACTACTATCACTTTTACAACCACTACAACTGATCTACTACGACGACTACTACTACTACAACCACTACCACTACCACTACCACTACTACTACTACTACTACTACTACTACTATTACTACTACTACTACTACTACTATCCCATCACTTCCACTACTACTACTACTACTACTACTACTACTACTACTACTACTACTACTACTACTACTGCTTTTGTTTATATCATTATTTGTACTGCTGCTACTACTACTACTACTACGACTGCTACTACTACTACTACTACTACTACTACTACTACTACTACTGCTACTAGGGGTGACCGGCTCCTGGGTGCGAGCCGCTCCCCCGGCCCCTCCCTACAGCACTCCGTTCGGTGCGTTGTGTGGTGTGCGGTGTGCGGTGTGCGGTGTTTCGTATGCGTTTCGTGGTCGTTTCGTATATGTTTCCAATATGTTTTCTCTCTGTTTCCAATATGTCTCCTCTCTGTTTCCAATATGTTTCCTCTATGCTTCCCATATGTTCCCAATATGTTCCCTCTATGCTTCCAATATGTTTCCTTTCTATGTTTCCAATATGTTTCCGAATGTTTCATCTATGTTTCCCATATGTGTCCTAAATGTTTCCTCTATGTTTCCTAAATGTTCCCTCTATGTTTCCTATATGTTTCCTTTATGTTTCCTATATGTTTCCCATATGTTTCCAATATGTGTCCTAAATGCTTCCTATTTGTTATCCAGATGCTTCCTATATGCTTCCCATACGTTTGGTATATGTTTCATAGTTATATATATATACATATATTTCGTTTTGTTTCCTTTTACGTTTTGTCAACGTTTCCTCCATGTGTCTTATATGCTTCCAATATGTTTCCCATATGTTCCTGTATGTTTCCAACATGCATCCTATATGTGTCCTACAAATGTCGTCTATGTTTCCTATATGTTTCCTATATGTGTCCTGTATGTGTCCTATACGTTTTCCATGTGTGTCCGATATGTTTCTAGACGTGTCCTATACGTTTTGCATACGCTTCCTATATGCCTTGTATACATGTCCGATATGTTTCCTATACGGTTTGTATACGTTTCCTATCTGTCTCCGATATGCTTCCTGTACGTTTTCTATACGTTTCCTATATGTTTCTATACGTGTCCTACAGATGTTTTGGATGCTTCCTATATGCTTCATATATGTCCCCGATGTGTTTCCATTACGTTGCTTATGTGCTTCCTAAACGTTTCTTATATGTTGCCTATACGTTCCTTTCATGCTCCTTCTATGTTTCTGATCTGCTTCCTATCCGTGTCTGATATGTTTCCTAAAGGCTTATCATACGTTTCTCATATGTTTCCGATATATGTCCTAGATGTGTCCTATATGTGTCCTACCTGTTCCTATATGTTTCCTGAACGTTTCCTATACGTGTCCTACATGTGTCCTATACATGTCCTACATGTTTCCTAGATGATTCCTATAGGTGTCCTACATATTTCCCATCGGTTGCCGATATGTTTCCTATGTGTGTCCTATACATTCCGTATGTGTTTCCGATACGTTTGTCATGTGTTTCCTATACGTTTCCTGCATGTTTCCTATCTTGTAAACGGTTCCTACATGTTTCGTATACGTTCCCAATTTGTGTTGTATGCGTTTCCTATATGTGTCCCATGTGTTCCCTATACGTCTTCCATACGCGTCCTTGATGATCCCCATGCGTGTCCTATGTGTTTCCTATACGTTTTGTATGCGTTTCCTATACGTTTCTTTTATGTTTCCAATGCGTTTCTTATCTGTGCCCTATACGTGTTGTACACGTGTCCTATACGTTTCTTATGTGCTTCATATACGTATCTTACGTGTTTCTCATACGTTTCTCATATGTTTCCTATACGTTTCTTATATGACAACCCCGCACCATCCTTCCCCTTGACCCTCATCGCCCGGGCGGTGTTTGGCGGCCCCGGGGGCCCGAGCTTTTTTTCAGCGGCCCCTGGGCCCACAGACAGCGCCAAACAAATGTAACCAACAACCTGAACGCACACAACT
Organism: Prorocentrum cordatum; assembly: GCA_963575745.1. NCBI lineage: Eukaryota > Dinophyceae > Prorocentrales > Prorocentraceae > Prorocentrum > Prorocentrum cordatum. The sequence goes on along the minus strand of CAUYUJ010004891.1, from coordinate 91,287 downwards.
ACCGCATCCCCCTCCCCCTTGCCCCTCCTCGCCCAGGCGGTGTTTGGCGGCCCCGCGGGCCCGAACGTTTGCTCAGCGGCCCCTGGGCCCACAGACGGCGCCATAAAAGTGGAACCAAAAATCTGAACGCACACAACACCGCATCCTCCTCCCCTTGCCCCTCCTCGCTCAGGCGGCGTTTGGCGGCCCCAGGGGCCCGAGCGTTTTTTCAGCTGCCCCTGGGCCCACAGACGGCGCCAAAAAAGTGGAACCAAAAATCTGAACGCAAACAACGCCGCATCCTCTTCCCCCTTGCCCCTCCTCGCCCAGGCGGTGTTTGGCGGCCCCGGGGGCCCGAGCGTTTGCTCAGCGGCCCATGGGCCCACAGACGGCGCCAAAAAAATGCAATCAAAAGTCTGAGAGCAAGCGACACCGCATCCCCCTGCCCCTCCTCGCCCAAGCGGTGTTTGCCGGCCCCGCGGGCCCGAGCGTTTGCTCAGCGGCCCCTGGCCCACAGCGCCAAAAAAGTGGAACCAAACATCTGAACGCAAACAACGCCGCATCCTCCTCCCCCTTGCACATCCTCGCCCAGGCGGTGTTTGGCGGCCCCGCGGGCCCGAGCGTTTTTTCAGCGGCCCCTGGGCCCACAGACGGCGCCAACAAAATGTAACCAAAATTCTGAGAGCAAACAACTCCGCATCCTCCTCCCCCCTTGCCCCTCCTCGCCCAGGCGGTGTTTGGCGGCCCCGCGGGCCCGAGCGTTGTTTCAGCGGCCCCTGGGCCCGCAGACAGCGCCAAAAAAATGCTACCAAAAATGTGAACGCAAACAACACCGCATCCTCCTCCCCCTTGCCCCTCCTCGCCCAGACGGTGTGTGGCGGCCCCAGGGGCCCGAGCGTTTTTTCAGTGGCCCCTGGGCCCACAGACGGCGCCATAAAAGTGGAACCAAAAATCTGAACGCACACAAAACCGCATCCTCCTCCCCCTTGCCCCTCCTCGCCCAGACGGTGTGTGGCGGCCCCAGGGGCCCGAGCGTTTTTTCAGTGGCCCCTGGGCCCACAGACGGCGCCAAAAAAGTGGAACCAAAAATCTGAACGCACACAACACCGCATCTCCCTCCCCCTTACCCCTCCTCGCCCAGGCGGTGTTTGGCGGCCCCGGGGGCCCGAACGTTTTTTCAGCGGCCCCTGGGCCCACAGACGGCGCTAAAAATAGTAACGAATTATGTCACCGAGAACCCCCACATACTGTTTTTATATTTCTAGTGTTTGTGTACCAAACACTTGACTCCCTTATGGTGTCGAGAAAGTGGCACGCCTGCCACGCTTTCCGACCCCGGGGCGGATAGCGCCCCGCCGTGCTCCTCTCAACCCCTCCTCGCACCCCCTTCATGGTGTCGAGAAAGTGGCCCACCTGCCACGCTTTCCGACCCCGGGGCGGATAGCGGATGGCCCCGGGTCTCCTTGGGCGGATTGTTGGAGCCAAAACGGCGGCGGTGCGGACGACGGTGCGTGTAATGATGACGTTGCTTGGGACGACCAGGGCGGATAGCAGGGACACCAGGGCGGATGCCCTGGACGACCAGGGCGGCACCCCCTGTGGCGTCGAGAAAGTGCCACGCCTGCTGTGCCTGAACGACTGGCGCGGATAGCGCCCCCACCCCCTGCTCACTCCCTGTGGTGTCGAGAAAGTGCCACGCCTGCTGTGCCTGAACGACTGGCGCGGATAGCGCCCCCACCCCCTGGTCGCCCCCTGTGGTGTCGAGAAAGTGCCACGCCTGCTGTGCCTGAGCGACTGGCGCGGATCACCCTGTTGTGTCGAGAAAATGCCACGCCTGCTGTGCCTGAGCGACTGGCGCGGGTAGGGCCCCCACCCCCTGCGCACCCCCTATGGTGTCGAGAAAGTGCCACGCCTGCTGTGCCTGAACGACTGGCGCGGGTAGGGCCCCCACCCCCTGCGCACCCCCTCATGGTGTCGAGAAAGTGCCACGCCAGCTGTGCCTGAACGACTGGCGCGGGTAGGGCCACCACCCCCTGGTGGGGTGGGGTGGTGTGGTGTGGTGTGATGTGATGTGATGTGCGTGTGTCTCCTGATGTGATGGTGTGGTGTGGTGTGGTGTGGTGCGGTGCGGTGCGGTGCGGTGCGGTGCGGTGCGGTGGGGTGGGGTGGGGTGGGGTGGGGTGGGGTGTGGTGGTGTGGTGTGGTGTGGTATGATGTGGTGTGGTGTGGTGTGGCGAGGTGTGGTGTGATGTGGTGTGGTGTGGTGTAGTGTGGTGATGTGTGGTGGGGTGTGACGTGGCGTGGTGTGCTGTGGCGTGATGTGGTGTGGTGTGGTGTGTGTACGAGCGAGAAGGAGGAGGTGGAAGTGAACGCGGGTGTGACGCGGGTGTAGAGAAAATCAGCACCCCACTTAGAATGTGGGGAAAAATCTGAACGCAAACGACACCGCATCCCCCTGCCCATTGCCCCTCCTCCCCCCGGCCCCTGGGCCCACAGACAGCGCCAAAAAAATGCAACCAACAATCTGAACGCAAACAACACCGCATCCCCCTCCCCCTTGCCCCTCCTCGCCCAGGCGGTGTTTGGCGGCCCCGGGGGCCCGAGCGTTTTTTCAGCGGCCCCTGGGCCCACAGACGGCGCCAAAAAAATGAAACCACAAATCTGAACGCAAACAACTCCGCATCCTCCTCCCCTTTGCCCCTCCTCGCCCAGGCGGTGTTTGGCGACCCTGGGGGCCCGAGCGTTTTTTCCGCGGCCCCTGCCCCGTGCGCCTCGCCGCGAGCACAGCGGCGTCCTGTCGCACGCGTTCCTCATTCTGCTGGGCTGCCTCCATCCGCGCCGCCTCGTCCGCCTGCACCACGGCGCACGCCGGGTTGATGCAGCCCGCAACGCACATCCAGCAGCCGCATGTGGCGCACGTGGATTCGCCACCACTGGCTCCGCTGCCACTGGCTTCGCCGCCGGGGCGGCGGGGAGGTGCGCGAATGGGCGCGCTCTCGGGTGCTGTCTTAGTGGTGCGCCTCCGCGCGGGCGCGCTTTTGGGCGCAGCCTTCTTGGTCAGCCTCTTAGAGGTTGCGCGGATCGGGCTGTCAAGCTCCTTATTTGCTCGCACTGCTGCACCTGCGGCACAGACGCGCTGGGCATCAAGATCGTCCGCTGCAGCGCCTGGGCAAAGAAAAACGGCACGAACGTAAATTTTCGGAGGCCCGCGCTGATTTCTGGAATTGGCGCTGGCCCCCCCCACCCTGGCGCGCGGAGCGTGCCAGGGGCGGCGCCGGACGCGCCGCCCGGCGCCTGGGGGGGCCCAGCGCCGACCCAAGAAATCCGCGCGGACCTCCGGATGTTTGCATTTATACATTTTTTCCAAGGGCTCCCTCGAGGGTGCGAAGTTATTCGCGCTTCGCGGTCCTCGTTCCTTCTCCCCCTCCTCCTCGTCCTCCTATTCTCCCTTTGGGAGGGCGGCGCGAGAGCGCGAAGTTATTCGCGCTTCGCGCAGCGCGAAGCGCGAAGTTGGGAGCCCTAGTTTTTCTTCCTCGAACACCAGCTGCAGTCCACCCGGATCTGGTGAAGTACGTGGAGGGGTCTGCCGTGTCAAGGCATTCCTGGAAAAACCGCTGCATCACCAGCCCCAGGTTCCGCAGGCCTGGGCTTGTTGCCAAGAAGAGAGCGCTGCACGCGTGGGCCGTGCTGTGGAGCTTCGCCCTGCCACGGTGCACTGCCTTTTGCGCCAGCAGCGATCCAGACACGCCCTATTCGCTTTCGGCCGCCTGGTTGCCCCCCACAAAGCGCACTGATTTGGAGGCCTAGTCCCACCTCCCTTGGGACCTCAGTGCAGCCTCCAAGGCAGGAGGGATGGTATCCTTGCTGCGCTTCTCTAATCGTGTGAATTGCTTCTGCGGCCTCTTCCCGTGAATTGCTTGCACGACCGGAATCGCATTTGGGCGACCTGCAGCCAGAGAGCCTGCGACTTTGGTCTGGCTGAGAATCGCCCGTCCACCATCTGCACCTGCAGCAGAGCCGAGTTTCATGGAGCCGGTAATGGCAGGACCAATTTCAAGATTTGACTCTGGAGGGCCTGCTGCCCCCTTTCCCACTCTACGAGCTGGCATAGTGGTGACTCTCCTCTTTTTGCTGGCCCTCTCCCGCTGGATGAATAGACGGCCCCGGTGCTCGTTATCCTCGCCTTCATGGGTCACGTGTGTCATCTTTGCATCCATATCCACCTCGTCATTGTTGAATACAACCATTTTTGTGCTGTTGCAGACGCACCAACCGCTGATGTTTCGAAAGGCAGAGAATACCCTGGCGACGTGGTCCTCGCATACAAAACCTTTGAGGTCATGCGCGGTTTGGTCAATGCGCTTTTGGCTGCTCCAGCACCTCGCCGCCAGGAGGTACGCCTTGAATTCCATCTTGAGGCCCTGGATCGGCGCATATGCTTTTGGTGCCAAATACCTTACTGGGCACTTCGTCGGCGCCGGCTGACCGGTGCAAACAAGCATCTGCCTGCCTGCGGTATCAACTTGTTTTTGAAGCTTCTCACACCACTTGCTCGAAAAGGCCTGAGTCTTGAGCTCCATCTCTCGCCCGCACTTCCAACATAACCTTTTTCCATCAAGGTGAGGGAGTAGATTGTACTTCCGGCAGGCTGTTTCAGCTTCGTCTTCGCTCATGGCGAAAAGCTTTCCCAAGCTCTCTTCTTCCAACTCTCTGAAGTGCCGTCCTTTGCGCTGGCGCTTTGCCCTTGAATAGGGAGCGCTCCACTCATGCGGAGTGCTGCTGCCCCGGCTGTCCTGCCTGCGCTGGTTTTGCTTGGGGGCCAGAGCAGGTGCGTCCTCGGTTGCCGCAGGCCGCCTGGTAATTCCAGCAGTCTTAGCGTCTGTGGCATTCGCCGCCCCCTTGCCGCTGGCCTCTGCTGCATGCCTCTTCAAGATAATCTTAGGCGCGTGACAACATCCCTTCTGTCCAAGCCCATGGCCGCTATCTGCTCATTGGCATCACGACTGGACGCCGCTTTGACATGGTGGCTCTGGACGGGGGTCAACAAAAGAACAGACTCTGGCAAGGATGGCTGAAACGTTCTATACACATCAGCAAAATTAGCATCCGTCAGATGGCGTCTCCCTTTCACTGTCTCCAATCGCGTTTCAGCACCCTCATACTGAGACGCCTCAAGCTCCAACCTGTCAGTGAGTTCAAGTGCCATGCAGGTTAAGCTCCAGAAGACGAGGCCTGGAAAAGGCACCTGCGTGATGGCACCTGCAACCTGGGCCCGGATGATGACGGAGGGGGGAAGGACCTCTTCGGAAGGCCCTTTTCGGCTCGCGACTCCTGCCTTTGCCTGAGGTGAGGACTCAGATGAGACTTCGAACGTCGTCTTCGGCGTGGTCGGCCCTTCTGAGCCTCACGGGGGCCTGGGAGCCTCCGGGAGCTGCGGGGGCCTCCCCAAGCCCCCGGAGACTTGTGGAGACCTCCCGCCTGCCACGTGCACCCAAAGCCCACGCTAGGGACGCAGCTCCTGGGGGTGCCCTGGCCTTACGCGATGGCTTACGCAGGTCGTCAGCGCTGCACGCCACGTGGACGCGAGAGCACCTGCGCGCGACCTTGCTGAGGCAGCTTTCGCGCGAATGCCCGCGCACTCCATCCTTTTCTTGCAAGTCGCTGTTGACTGTAACTCCTACTCCTATCCGCAACCATCGCGCCCGGACCTTTCCAGGGTTAGCTCCGACCAACATGTCGAGGCGGATCTAGCAGCGGCGACGAAGGGGCCCCGTGAGACCGAAGAAGGACCGCGTACGCCCCAACAAACGCGATCCTCGTCCTCAGGGGTTTTGAGAAGTTCTCGAGGATCCTGTGGTCCTGAGGGGTTCTCTGTGGTTCCTGGGGGGTTTTGCGGAGCCTTGGGGGGGGGGGCAAGACAGAAGGGGAGGGAGGAATGGAAGGAGGAAGGGAGGGATATAGAGGAGGGAGGCAAGGAGGGAAGCAAGGGACACGGGAAAACGAGGGGGAGAGGAAACCAGGAAACACCGAACGTAGGCGTGCACAGTGATCCGCCACCGTGCCCCTGGGCACGGAGTGGCTCCAAGAAGCCCCAAGAGGCCCCCAGGAACGCCCCGAAACAGCCCAAGAGGCTTCCAAGAGGGCCCCGAGACGGCCCAAGAGAGCCCCAAGACGGCCCAAGAAACGCCAAAGACGCCCCAAGAAAGCCCCAAGAGGCCCCAAGAGGCCCCAAAGAGACCCCCAAGAGGCCCCCAGGAGGCCCCCAAGAAACCCCAAAGCGGCCCAAGAGGCCCCCGAGACACCCAAAGAGCGCTCCAGGACGCCCAAGGTGCGCCCAAGACAGCCCAAGAGGCCGCCAAGAGCGCCCCAAGAGGCCTCACAGCAGGGGCCCGAGACGCCCAAATCTTTAATTTTATAATGGTTTTTGAACAGTTTTGGCTTTCCCGCCTTTTCTGATTTCCGACGCTCCAAGACGGCCCAAGAGGCCCCCAGGAACGCCCCGAAACGGCCCAAGAAGCTTCCAAGAGGGCCCCAAGACGGCCCAAAAGAGCCCCAAGCCGACCCACAACGCGCCCAAGACGACCCAAGAGAGCCCGAAAACGCCCCCAAGAGGCGCCCAAGACGCCCCAAGAGAGCCCCAAGAGGCCCCAAGACGGCCCCAACAGGCCCCCAGGAAGCCACCAAGAGGCCCCAAGAGGCCCCCAAGAGGCCGACTGATGCCCCCAGCCGCCGCCGTCGCCGCGACCGCGGCGGCGGCCGCGGCGGCGGCTCGCACCCATGGCCCGGTCTGCCCTATTATTACTACTACTACTACTACTACTACTACTACTACTACTACTACTACTACTACTACTACTACTACTACTACTACTACTACTACTACTACTACGACTACTACTACTACTACTACTACTACTACTACTACTACTACTACTACTACTACTACTACTACTACTACTACTACTACTACTACTACTACTACTACTACTACTACTACTACTACTACTACTACTACTACTACTACTACTACTACTACTACTACTACTACTACTATTACCACTACTACCAATACTACTGATACTATTACTAACTACTACCACTACTACTACTACTACTACTACTACTACTACTACTACTACTACTACTACTACTACTACTACTGCTACTACTACTACTACTACTACTACTACTACTACTACTACTACTACTACTACTACTACTACTTTTGCTACTACTACTATACTACTACTATACTACTACTACTACTACTACGATACTACTACGACTACGACTACGACTACGACTACGACTACTACTACTACTACTACTACTACTACTACCACTACTACTACACTACTACTACTACTACTACTACTACTACTACTACTACTACTACTACTACTACTACTACTACTACTACTACTACTACTACTACTACTACTACTACTACTACTACTACTACTACTACTACTACTACTACTACTACTACTACTACTACTACTACTACTACTACTACTACACTACTACTATTACTGCTACTACCTCTACGATTACTACTCTTTCAACTGCTGCTACTACCTCGATTACTCAAATGTTGGTAAGAGCCGCTACTACTGGCGCTGTTGGCAGTAGCACTCGTACTACTCGCACGACTGGGATTACCAGTGTACTACTAGAGTTAAGTAGTTTTACGGGTGGTATTATTATTATTTGTTCGACTCGCGCTCGTGCTAGCATTCGTAATCGCATGGGTGCTAGAAGTCGTCGCGCCCCCCCCTTCCCGCCCCCCCCCCTCCCCCCCGCCGGCGGCCGCCGTTACCGGCACCTCCTCGCCCGTCCCCCCCCCCGAAATAACACGCGGTACCCTCCCAGGGAAAAAATAGAAGTTTCTGGCTCAGCAGATCCAAGAAATCCGCGCGGAGCGTCAAAGTTTTCCGTTTATGGCGTTGTTTCTTCTTTGTTTGTTTCTTCTTCTTGTTCTTCTAGAGCACGGGCGACCGTTCGCTGGAGTGACCTCCAAGGTGCGCGCCCACAGAGGTCCCCCCAGCACTTGGCCTGCGTGTCTCGGATTCGACCACCCCGCGGACCCCAGAAGCCGCGCTGCCAAACGTCGCTCTTGTCAAAGTCGAGCAGTACCGAAGCGTTCTGGTTTGCCTACAGGCCCACCAATCAGTGTTCTAAGAACCTTTTGTGGTCTGCACGACATGTCCTTAGAATCTTGTGGGTTCTAAGAAGATTTCGTGGCAGGCCTATAGGAATGCTGGGACGGCGGGTCCCTGCTCAATAAAAGGTCGTTCTTGCGTGTAGCCGACTACAGCTACTCATGCCTCGCTTTCGCTTTGCAGGGCCTCCTAGGAGGCCTTCGTCGTCACGGCTGGATTTGCCTCGAGTTTCTAGTGAGAGCGCACCTTGGGAGAGGCCCTGGAAGTCGCGGCATTTGTATTTTTGGTCACCACCCCAATTGCAGTGACTCCGGCCTATCTTCCTTGCCTTACTTTTCCTCCTCCTGCTCCTCTTTATTATCCTGTTCCTTCTCCTTATCCTCTCCCTCCTTCTCTTCCTTCTCCCTCCTCCTCCTCCTCCTCTTCCTCCTCCTCTTCCCCCCTTTCAAGCCTTTTCATGCCCTTTCGGACCCTCTCCCTCGCCTCCTATTGCTGCTGGTGGTGCTGTTCGTCCTCCTCCTCCCCCTCCTTCTCCTCATTTTATCTTCCCTTCTCATGGTGGTTAGGATGCAGCCTGATTGCATTGGAGCCGCCGGCGTCGTCGAAGGCCATGTTTCGGACCCCAGGGCCCTGACGGATTCATCTGGCTTGGGAACCGATGATCCTCAGGACGTGTGCTAGAGCACAGTGCGCGTGTATGTTTACCTGTTTGAGCTCTGCCGATAACACGAAGCCTGTGTCGGTCTTTCTTGCTTTGCCTGCGTCGTACTGAGGGCCTCGGTGCGGCGCTAAAACACGTTCTGAATATCATCAAAGGAAATGCTGCAAACTGATGGGTCTGGGGCTGTGATCGCGATTTCTTTAGATTTTGGATTTTTGTTCGCCGGCAGCGAGGACGAGGACGAGGGCGACGACGACTGCGGTTTTCGTTTGTTGCTGGACGTCTCCCAACCGCGGGGTGCTTCTCAGCAGCTGCGCCTCGCCGAGAGCGTTTCGGTGGTGCCCAAGTCGCTCTGGACGCCAACTCGAGGACCGACCTCGTCGACGTCCTGATCTCTGACTGGTTGATGATTCAATCCCGCGTTTGATTCCACTTCTGCGACCCCGAGGCCGCCGAGCCGGGCAGCCCGCTGGCGCCCAAGGGCGGCGAGGGCCCCCTGCACCGCGTCGACCCCGCGCTGGCCGAGCGCGGGCGCGCCCTGCAGCCGGGCAGGGCCGGGCGCCTGTACAGGCCGCCTCCCTCCTCCTCGTCCTCGTCCTCCAGCTCTCCTCGCCTCCCCCTCCTTCGCTCCCCTCCTCCCTCCTCGTCGTCCTCCTCGTCGTCCGCCTCCTCGTCCTCCTCGTCGTCCTCCGCTTCGTCTCTCTCTCTCTCTCCTCCCTCATCCCTCCTCCACCTCCTCTTCCTCCTCCTCCGCCCCCTGCTGGCCCTCTCCCCTATACAGGCCGTCTCCTCCTCCTTTTCCTCCTCCTCCTCCTCCTCCTCCTCTCTTCCCTCCCTCCCCTTCCCTCTCTTCCCTCCCTCCCCTCCCCTCCACCCTCCCTCTCCCCCCCATCCCGCCCCGAGCGTCGTCGTCCGGAGATGCGGCTCGCTGGAGCTCGTCGTCCCGCGAGCGGGGCAACTCGGGAGGTTTTCTCGCCGCGGGATGCTTTCTAGCAGCTGCGCTTCGCTCAGAGCGGTCCTGGGGGAGCCGGAGTCGCCCCGAACGGCGGCTGGAGGCCAGAGTCAATGGCCTGAGAATCGCCAGAGTCATTGACCCTGAGATCCTGGTGTCTTCTGTTGCTTCGCTCGCACTAGGCGTTTTTGTTGCCCATCTCGAGCCGCAGGGCCCCCCACAGATCGATTCGGCTCGCGACTCGGGCCTGAGGCTCCTGGCCGTGTAGTTTCACGATGGTGCAGCTGTTTCGCTGTCGATTCGCGGAGGTGATCCTGTCTCGGGCTTCGTTCCAGCACCTGCGACTCGCCGGGGAGTTTCGGGCTGCCCGAATTGATACGAATGGCCGCTGGTGGCCTGAGACGTGGCTGGACAATCACTCGATGCTCGAACTCATCGTCGTCGATGTCGTCGTCCCAAACGACTGGGTCCTCGAAAAACTCAGGGCCGCCGCGAGCAAGCAAGCAAGGTCCGATCGCGCGCGGGCCCCACAAGAGGAGGCGACACTGGAAAAAAAACATGCAAGTGCACAACTCCTCCCAAGAAATAACTTACCGACACGCTACTATGAAGCCATAAAGTCCACGGAGTCATCTTCGTGAGTTGCCAAATCAGAGATCCCAGTGCCACGGAGTACGCCTGATAACGACGTAGCATGCATGATATTCCAATACCGGTTGATGTTGTTTGTCCACCTCATCTTCGGGCGTCCCGGGGATCGTTTGCCAGAGAGGAATCCATTTCAGGGCTATCCTCGGCCAAGACAAATCGTCTCGAAAAGCTTTGTGGGCGAGCCGCCAGTGCATTCTGTCAATAACTTGTAACCCGTCAGAAACGCTATGCTAAGAAAGCGCACTTTGACGTAGATGTTTGAACCGTCTGCCAGCGTCTTCCCAATCTTCTCCTGGCCGCTTCCAACAGCCAACGGCTTTGCGCAGCATTGCGGATCTCGTGACGGTAATCCTCATGCGTTGTTGTTGCGTAAGCGCGCACGTGGCTAAACCGCACGTGATTGTAGGCGAAACCACGCTGTCAAAGAGAAGGGAGAGCCGAAACTTGACCGACATGTTTTTTGGCGAGGACCGCCCGGTTCGAATGGTACTTGGCCCACGCGCACCCCATGCGATAGACAAGGTTGACGATTCATACATCTAACATGTTCCCGGACATTTTCCGCCTTGGGCTCTTGTGGAGGTTGGCTTTCAGGCCTCGGGGGTCTCAGCACTCGCTTCGGGATGGTAAAATCACGGCCCAGAGGTCGAGAGGTCCTGGGGCCCACACATCGACAAACGTCGAAGCGACAGATGTCTGGGGTCGTCGCCGTCGATGGGGTCTAAGGATCGAGGGCTCGAGGTCTTCATTTTTTTCGGAGCCTCAGGAGGCGCCCTCGTGGCCCAGCTGGGCCTCTGGGTGTGCCGGTCGAGGTTGGTGCTCGTCGTCGTCGTCGTCGTCGTTTGTCTTCATCGAGGGCGAGGTCGTCGACGTGGCTAGGGCAGGCCCCGAGGAGGAGTCTCGGGCAGGTTCTGATGTTAAGTCAGGCACGTCCGTCTACAGGACGAATTCTCAAAAATAGTACAAATAGTCGGGGGTCAATTTCTTGATAATGTTTGAGCATTTTTGGGCATTGCTTGACAATCTTGTTATCCGTAAGGGCTTCGCCCCCTGCCGCCAGCCCCCTCTCGGATGATGGGCAATGCAAGAGCGAACGCATGAGGTTTTGGCGCCGCCGTGAAGCAGCGTCGGGACTTCACGCGAAGACGATGAATCATCAGCAAGACACATTGAGATTCTGATGATATTGTTGAATTCGGTGTCGTATTTCGTAGGTTTATGGCTTCGGATACGCGAATAGCGCGCAATGTACGGGGGTGTATGGCTTTGGGCTTGCAAATACAGCGTAATTTGCGCAGGCTCACGGCTTCGGAGACGCGAATATTGCGTAATGTACGAGGGTGTTTGGCTTCGGACACGCGATTATTGTGCAATGTACGAGGGTTCATGACTTGGGATCGCAAGTACTGCGTCATGTACAAGGTGTATGGCGTCGGAAACGCGAAAATTGTATACTTTACAAGGGTTGATGGCTTCGGGGACGCGAATAGTGCGTGATTTACTAGCGTTTGTGGCCTCGGGGACGCAAGCATTGCGTAATTCGCGAAGGTTTATTGCTTCGGGGACACAAACATGGTGTATTTTGCGAGGGTTTCTAGCTTCGGGGACGCGAATATCGAGTAATTCACGAGGGTAGATGGCCTCGGGGACACGAGTTAATCACCCCGACAAGCGAAGCCGTTTAGCAAACGCACCCAAAAAAGAATCGAATAGGGCAGTGCTGTTTCGTAAACGCCCAGGGTCGCTCAGTAGACGCCAGTTATCGGGCCCGGGTGGATTTTGTTCCTCCCTTGCCTCTGGTCCTCGGACCTCGACGACGACGATGAGCTCGGGCCTGCAACCAGCCCTGACCGGAAGCGAGGCATCAGAAGTAAGTCGGGCGTGTCCCCCTACAGGCGGATTTTGGACGAAAAATCTGCCGGCCCCCTTGTGGGGCCACCAGGCTGTAGGACGAAGGTTTGCTGTTCCCTGCGCCAGTTCCAGTTTCCAGTTTCCACTGTGCTTCGTGTTGCTTACTGTTCCTTGTTGATGGACCGCGCGAGGGGGGGGAGCCGAGGAGGAATCTTGTTACCACGCCCGAATCGGGTGCTCTGAATTCCTGGGGGGCCGTGGGACACGTAAAAATATATGAAATTCGCGCCTCCCAGGCCATACACCCTCGTAAATTACATGTTCTGCCCTCTGGGGTCACGGTCACCCGGCCGCGCGAAGAAGTTTCGAGGCCGTCGGTTTCTCGTCTGCTCGGGAGGATCGGAGTGTGTATACTGGAAGATTGGTGACGAGGGCAGCAGCAGTTGCCCACCTTGAGCAGGATCTGCTGTCGGTGTTGCCGCGGGCGCTGTCCATCCGAGGCCACAAGCTATCTGCTCAGCAGCGGCCACGGTCGGTTTTGAGCCATGTCTGCTGGTGGGCATTGTCTCCTTCTTGTCCATACAGTCGGGGTGGTGGAGAAGGAACATTCTCCGTTGGGGAGGGGCTCCGTGCTCCTTCATTGTTTCGCAGCTTGCCTCAGGTTTTCCTTAGGTTTTCGATGGGAAATCGAAGTTCAATTTATGGAAAATAGGGGTCTCGTTCCTTATTTAGGGTTCCTTAGGTCAACGCCCCGACGGTACCCTTCTCGGGCGTGTCAGGGTCCGAGGGCCCGCGCCGGCCTGAAACAGACGGGGCTCCCAGGATTCGGGCTGCGATGATCGGACCCTTCTGGTCTCTCTTGGCGTCGCACGGGTCGCCCTCCTGGCCGCGGCCGGATCCGCCTGGCCGGAGCACGCCCGGGGACGTCGGGTGGCCGTTCGTGGTCGTCGTCGTCGTCGTCGTCGTCGTCGTCGTCGAGGGCTTGTTCAGGCCCAAGTTCGTCGTCTTCGTTGCAGCTATCGTCCCCAGCTTGCCGGCGGCCCGGTCCAGTCTCGACGGAGGTTTCTGCATTGTCGGCTTCGGGGGGGCCGCTTCGGGCCCTGGAGCCATCAAAAACTTGCCAAAAACATAGGAGTCGTCGGGGTGGGGTCCAGAGGCCTATGGGCATGCCATGGAAAAACATAGTGACGTCGGATGTCCGGGGTCGTCGTCCTTGTGGTTGTGTGTTTCGAAGGTGGGCAAGTGAGGTGTTCGCAGTTTCTTGCCTTCTCTTGCGGATGCCTCCAGGGACCCGTGGGAACGCGTCCAGAGACCTTTGGTCGGAGTTTGATAGACCTCCTACCCTGACACGTCGATCAGGGAATTGGCCGTTTTCGGTTCGCGAGAGGGCGTCACGGTCGTTATTTTTGCGGGTCCAGGTCCGTCGGTTTCGGTCCTAGGCCGTTTTCACTAAAGGGTGGTTTACTAAGGGGAGGTGTGTCCACCGCCGATTTGGGAAGCTTTATTCGGAGACCTCAGATGCAGGTGTCGCAGAGAAAAAGAGGACGACGCTTCTCGTTTCGGTTCGGCCCAGGACGCTCGCTGGTCGAATGCCGCTCGGCAGATCCCCTGCGCTGAAGTGGGGTCGAGGCATCTGGTCGTTTGGTCACGATGTTGCGATGGCCTCACGGCGCTGGATCTCCAGGCTTAAGTCGGGCCTGTCCCTCTACATGGGGAATATTCAAAAACAGTCCAAGAATAGTCTGGGCATTATTTTTTTTTGCATTGTTTGACCATTTGGGGGGCATTTTTCTGGGTATCTGTAATTTTTTGCCCCCCAATCCCCCTGTAGGGGGACGTGGCCGACTTAACTCCAGGCCCAAGCAGACCCACGTCATCCGCTTCGTGCTGACCGGCGGGCCTTGCGCCGGCAAGTCTTCCAGCATCGGGACCATCATGGACGCCGCCAAGGCCAAGGGGTACGACGTGTACATCTCGGGGGCGGCAAAGAGGGGGGTGATAATTAGTGGGGGGTGGATATCATTGCGGGGTCCATGATGGTTCCCAGATATCATGGCGCCTCTTCTTATTTCATTACGTCCCTGGCCCCCCCGCTGGGCCGCGCACATGCCGCCGGTCATGATTTGCACCCCCCCCTCTTGGACACCCCCCTCTTGGCCGCTCCCGAACATCGGACCTGAGGTGGCCACGCTGCTGTTCAACTGCGGCTTCAGCTTCCCAACCGACCCCAGCAAGCCGGGGTTCGAGGAGCAGACGTACGCGTTCCAGAAGAATCTGGTGAAGCTCATGCTGCAGCTGGAGCGCTCCATGACGGCCATCGCCGCCAGCACCGGGAGGCCCTCCATCATCCTGTACGATAGTAGGGGAACGAACAGTGACATGAACATAAAAAGTCGGAGGTCCGCGCGGATGTCTCGGATCGGCGCTGGACCCCCCTCCCTGGCGCGCGGAGCGCGCCAGGGGCGGCGCCGGAGGCGCCGCCAGGGGGTTCAGCGCAGATCCGAGAAATCCGTGCGGTCCTCCCAGTTTCTATATGTTTGTGTCATTTTTCGTTCCCCTAGATAGGGGTCTGCTGGATGCCAGCGGCTACATGCCGCGAGCCGAGTGGCTCAGGCTGCTGGACGAGCTCGACGAGGGGCGCGGCGTCTCGGAGGCGTACTGCCTGCAGCGGTACGACGGCGTGGCGCACCTCGTGACCGCGGCGGACGGGGCCGAGGATTGATGGGCCTGTTTTCCACCTCCACCACCATAAGTTGGAGGGGGTAAAGAGGTGGAGGAGGAGGAGGAGGAGGAGGAGGAGGACGAAGAGTAGTAGGAGGAGTAGGAGGAGGAGGAGGAGGAGGAGGAGGAGAAGGAGGACCCCCTCCCCCTCCTACTTATGGTGGTGGCGGTGGAAAACGAGTCCACCAAGGATTTCTACAAGTGGGGATGGGTGAGCGATGACGCCGGGAAGCCGGTGTTCAGGAAGGAGACGCCGGAGGAAGCCAGGGAGCTGGACAAGACGATGAGGAGGCCAGAATTACACAACAAATGCTGCCTAATCCTACACTTTCGGAGGTACTCGCGGACTTCTCTGGTCGGCGTTGGGCCCCCTTTCCCACCAGTGCCCCCTCCTCCTGCGCGCGGAGCGCGCCAGTGGCCAGCGCCGGGGTTGCCGCCAGAGGTGTTGGGGAGGGTAGCGCCGACCCAAGACATCCGCGCGGACCCGTCGAAAGTTTGCGCAAATTGCTTGTCTGTAAGGCCCCCCTCTTTAATACATATATATATATATACAAGACTGTATTGGCGCTGCGCGCCATGCACTTTGGTTCTTTGAGTTCTGCACGCAAGCGGAATGCGTGCGTGCGTACATGCGCGCATGCATGTATACACGCGCACGTGCATGCACGTTCCGTATAAATGTTTAGGTTTATAGAATATATATATATATATATATATATATATATACATATATATATATATATATATATATATATATATATATATATATATATATATATATATATATATATATATCCCTGGGGGCGAGGCCGGGTGCCCCAGGACAGGTGCCCCCACCCCCCATGGGGGGACGGGGGCTCATTTTCCTTGTGTTTTTACAGGGTTTCCGCGTCCTGGGCCTGGGAGGCCGCCGCCTCCGACCCCCCATGGGCCAGGCCAGGAGGGCCTCCAGAGGCTCCCAAGACGGCCCAAGCGGGCCCCGAGTCGCCGAAAGACCGCTCCAGGACGCCCAAGATAGGCCCAAGACGGCCCGAGAGGCCCCCCAAGGCACTCCACGACGCTTCAAGACGCCTCTCCAGAGCGCTTCCAGAGGCCGAAATCGTCAATTTTACGAAGGTTTTCGACCGATTTTGGCCTTCCAGCCTTTTCGGCTGTCCGACGTTCCAAGATGGCTCAATAGGCCCCCAAGAGCGCCCCAAGACGGCCCAAGAGGGCCCCAAGACGGCCCCAGAGTCGCCCAAGACAGCCCAACAGAGCCCCAAGACGGCCCCAAGATGCGCCCAAGAGGGGGACCACGACTCCAAAATTCGACCCTCTGGCTTGAAGAGTGCCCCAGGAGGCCCCAAGGAGCCCCCAAGAGGCCCCAGGAGGCCCCCAACAGGCACCCAGGAGGCCCAAACGAGGCCTACAGAGGCCACAAAACAGCCCCGAGGAGGCCCCACAACGGTCCCAAAACGGCTACCGAGAAGCTGCGAAACTGCCTTCACGACGTCCCCGACAGGCCAACCACGAGATCCAAAGCAACACCCATGAGGCCTCTGACCCACCACCCAGGGCACGGTGGCGGCAGCAGTGACAGCACTTGTGCACAGCATGTTCCGGCGGGAGCCTTCCGGAACACGCTGCAGGAGGAGGAGGAAGATCAGGAGGAGAGAGAGCTGGAGTGAGGAGGAGGAGGAGGGGGACGAGGAGGAGGAAGAGGCCTCCCAGACAGCTCCAAGATAGCCGAAGAGGCTTCCAAGAGGGCCCTGGGCGGCCCACGAGGGCCCCAAGGCGGTGCCTGAGGCGCCCAAGACGGCCCGAGAGGGCCCCAAGACGGCCCCAAGAGAGGCCCAAGAAGGGAAACACGAACCGAGAATCCGAGCTTTCTACCCCGAGAGGGTCTCGGGAAGTCCCAAGAGGCCCCCAATCGGATCCAAGAGGCCCCCAAGAAGCTCCCAAGAGGGCCGACGAGGTTCCAAGAGATCTCCCAAGGTGGCCCCAAGAGGCACAACACATTGTTTTACGATTGGGCTTTGACGTTTTTTTTCTGCCTTTTGGCATCCCGATGCTCCAAGACGGCCCAAGAGGCTTCCAATACCGCTCCCATATAGAGGAAGAGGCCTCCAAGAGGGCCCCAAGACGGCCCGCGAGGGCCCCAAGACGGTGCTTGAGGCGCCCAAGACGGCCCGAGAGGGCCCCAAGAGCCCCAAGAGAGGCCCAAGAAGGGGAACGCGACCCAACAGCAGAGCGGTCCCCCCACAAGGCCCACAGGAGGCCGCAAGAGGCCCCCAAGTGGTCCGACGAGGACCCCAAGAGCTTCCCCGAGGGCCTAAAAGGCCACCAGGAGACGTCCAAGAGGATTTCAAATAACCCAAGAGTACCCTCGATGCGTCAAAACTGCTTCCAGGAGGCCCCTGGGAGGCTTCCGGATTGTCTCAATCTGGACGCAGGTGGCCTCAAGTCGGGCCTCCACGCAGCCAAGACGGCCAATGACGGCTTCAGATTGCAGAACCGATGCCCCCAAGGGACCCTCAGACGCCCCCCCAAGAAGCACCCAAGAGGTGCCTCCAACAGCCAGTTGACGAAGCATGCGGAACACCCCAGAAGATCCTCAGATGCCGTCGCGCGCCTGTGCTTGATAGCGTTGTCCAAGATCGTCCAGCGCCCCCCTGGCCTGGGCTAGAACCTGAGCGCGCGCGAAGCGCGCGCGATGGTTCTAACCCAGGGGCCCGAAAACAGCTGCCCGACCCTCCATGCGAGTACCGGGGCTCATTTTCGCTGTGTTTTCACGGGGTTTCGGCGTCCCGGCCTCGGAGGCCGCCGCGATGGTCCCGGACATTTTCCAGATCCTCGGCGCGGGCTCCAAGACCATTCCGCAGAGGGCTCCAACAGGCTCCAGGGCAGCCCACGAGGGCTCCAAGACGGCTCCAGGAACGACTGCAGGGTCTCATTTTTCTTTTGTTCTCTGCAAGACGGCTCCAGGAAGACTGCATGTCTTCTGAGGATGGCTTCCGCCTCTTGCCCCGAGCATCCCAAACTGCCTGAACGGTTCCCACTCGCCTTCCTCAAACCCAGCGCTTGCCCAAGCGCGTTCCGGACGTTCTTCGCCGGAACGCGCTGGAATGATCACGCGCTGTGGTTTCCCATGCCAACGTCCTCGGACGTGGGCGCCCTGCCACGAGCGCGTTCCGGGAAGATGCTCCTGGAACGCGCTGAAAAGATATGGCCACATCTCGGGGACGCTCCCGGCACCGCTGGCCCAGCCTTTCTGGGCAGCCTCCACAGCGCTCCAGAAGGGCCCAAGACGCCCCCTAGGAGCCCCCAGAATGCGAAAGGATGGCCCAAGACGCTCCCGAGCAGCCCAAGTCAGCCTTCCGACGGCTAGAAGTCTGATAGGTATCGCGGTACGGCCCGGAGAGGCCAAAGTCGTATATGTTCAATGTTCTTTTCAATGTTTTTGGCTTCTCGCGTTTTCGAGCTCCCATCGGTCCAAGAGCGCCGAAAAGCCTCCATGGGGGTACTGGGGCTCATTTTCCCTGTGTTTTTAAAAGGGTTTCCGCGTCCTGGGCCTCGGAGGGCGCCGCCTCCGACCCCCCATGGGAGGAGGGGCGGCCGGGGAGGTCCAAAATAGTCCAGGAGGGCCTCCAGAGGCTCCCAAGACGGCCCAAGCGGGCCCCGAGTCGCCGAAAGACCGCTCCAGGACGCCCAAGATAGGCCCAAGACGGCCCGAGAGGCCCCCCAAGGCACTCCACGACGCTTCAAGACGCCTCTCCAGAGCGCTTCCAGAGGCCGAAATCGTCAAGTTTACGAAGGTTTTCGAACGATTTTGGCCTTCCAGCCTTTTCGGCTGTCCGACGTTCCACGACGGCTCAATAGGCCCCCAAGAGCGCCCCAAGACGGCCCAAGAGGGCCCCAAGACGGCCCCAGAGTCGCCCAAGACAGCCCAACAGAGCCCCAAGACGGCCCCAAGATGCGCCCAAGAGGGGGACCACGACTCCAAAATTCGACCCTCCCGCTTGAAGAGTGCCCCAGGAGGCCCCAAGGAGCCCCCAAGAGGCCCCAGGAGGCCCCCAAGAGGCACCCAGGAGGCCCAAACGAGGCCTACAGAGGCCACAAAACAGCCCCGAGGAGGCCCCACAACGGTCCCAAAACGGCTACCGAGAAGCTGCGAAACTGCCTTCACGACGTCCCCGACAGGCCAACCACGAGATCCAAAGCAACACCCATGAGGCCTCTGACCCACCACCCAGGGCACGGTGGCGGCAGCAGTGACAGCACTTGTGCACAGCATGTTCCGGCGGGAGCCTTCCGGAACACGCTGCAGGAGGAGGAGGAAGATCAGGAGGAGAGAGAGTTGGAGTGAGGAGGAGGAGGAGGGGGACGAGGAGGAGGAAGAGGCCTCCCAGACAGCTCCAAGATAGCCGAAGAGGCTTCCAAGAGGGCCCTGGGCGGCCCACGAGGGCCCCAAGGCGGTGCCTGAGGCGCCCAAGACGGCCCGAGAGGGCCCCAAGACGGCCCCAAGAGAGGCCCAAGAAGGGAAACATGAACCGAGAATCCGAGCTTTCTACCCCGAGAGGTTCTCGGAAAGTCCCAGGAGGCCCTCAATCGGATCCAAGAGGCCCCCAAGAAGCTCCCAAGAGGGCCGACGAGGCTCCAAGAGATCTCCCAAGGTGGCCTCAAGAGGCACGACTCATTGTTTTACGATTGGGCTTTGACTGTTTTTTTCTGCCTTTTGGCATCCCGATGCTCCAAGACGGCCCCAAAGGCTTCCAATACCGCTCCCACATAGAGGAAGAGGCCTCCAAGAGGGCCCCAAGACGGCCCGCGAGGGCCCCAAGACGGTGCTTGAGGCGCCCAAGACGGCCCGAGAGGGCCCCAAGAGCCCCAAGAGAGGCCCAAGAAGGGGAACGCGACCCAACAGCAGAGCGGTCCCCCCACAAGGCCCACAGGAGGCTGCAAGAGGGCCCAAAGTGGTCCGACGAGGACCCCAAAAGCTCCCCGAGGGCCCCAAAGGCCCCTGGGAGACGTCCAAGAGGTTATAAAAAAGCCCAAGAGTGCCCCAAATGCATCAAAACTGCTTCCAGGAGGCCCCCGGGAGGCTTCTGGATTGCCTCAATCTGGACGCAGGTGGCCTCAAGTCGGGCCTCCACGCAGCCAAGACGGCCAATGACGGCTTCAGATTGCAGAACCGATGCCCCCAGAGGCCCCCCCAAGAAGCACCCAAGAGGTGCCTCCAACAGCCAGTTGACGAAGCATGCGGAACACCCCAGACGCTCCTCAGATGACGTCGCGCGCCTGTGCTTGATAGCGTTGTCCAAGACCGTCCAGCGCCCCCCCGGCCTGGGCTAGAACCTGAGCGCGCGCAAAGCGCGCGCGATTGTTCTAGTATATATATATATATATATATATGTATATATATTTATATATATATATATATATATATGTATTACAATGTTGTATGTGTGTATACAGCGTACATATGTTCATGTAAATCTATGTGTGTAAGGCTATGAACATGCATATGCAACTCGTACGGGGCATCGTCGGGCATCTTCGCTGCATTCCACGAGACCCTGAACGACTGTGTCACAATGTGAAATGTCATGGGGGCAAAATCAATGAATGCTGGCATTCGGAAACATCGTGGGGGTGTTTTCGGTGCCCTCGTGGGACGTTTTGGCGCCTTCCTGGGCCGTCCTGGGCCTTCTTGGGCCGTCTTGGGGAGCTTGGGCCCGCTGGAGCCCCCTTTGGACCCATCTAGGGCACTTCCGGGGACCTCCCATGGCCCTTTTGGGTCTGTGCTGGGAGCCCTTGGGGGGCCTCTTGGTTCCATTATGGGCTGTCTTGGGGCTCTCGTGGGCGATCGTGAGGCTCGGCTCGGCCGTCCTGAAGCTTTCGAGGGGGCCTTTTGGAGCGTCTTGAGGCGGTCTCGGGGGCTTTGAAGCCGTCTTGAAAGCTGATGAAATCCGAAAGGCGAATTCTACAGGCTTACGCCACATCCGTCGACCCTTCTGTGAGTGTTGCGAGGCCAGGAGTTTCTGGCCAGCGGCGTCTTGTGTGAGGGTGCGGTGTCGCGCGCGGGTGGTGGCAGATACGTAGGGGGTCCAAATGTTTGCGTGATGCCAGTGGTCTGGGGCGTGTTTTGCGAGCGCCTTGCGTGCTGTGCACCCGGGTGCGGGGTGTCCTTCTGGGAGGTCGGCTTTTCGACCCGCAACCAAGTGGAGGACCACCGGAAGACGAAAGGAGCAAGAGTAAGTAGTGTGCGGAAGTTGTGATCAGCGAGGCATCACCGCGAAAGATGTGGCAGATGAGTCGAAACGGGTGAAGAGGCCGTTGGCGTTCGCAGCGCGCACGAAACAGTTCGCGCGGCAGCAGCACATTAGCGCCGAGCAAGATAGTGAGCACGTCGCGAGGGAGAGCAAGGCTGTATGCGCGGAGTGCATTGCAGTTGGCTTGGCGGCTCGCAGTACGGACGCGTCTGGGGGTCTTTGGGGGGCCTCCTGGGGGCCTTTTGGGGGCTCCTTGGGGCGTCTTGGCGGCCTCTTGGGGGCCCCTGGCGGCCTCTTGGGGCGCTCTTGGGGCCCCCTGGGGCTCGTGGGGGCGGAAGGCTAGATTTTTGAATTTGTGGTTGCCCTCTTGGGCCCTTCTTGGTGCCGTATTGGAGCCTTCTTGGGCCGTCTTGGGGACCTCTTGGGCCGTCTGGGGGCCATCTTGGGCCGTCGTGGGGCCGTCTTGGGGGCCTCTTGGGCCGTCTTGGGGCGGTCTTCGGGGCCTCTTGGGCCGTCTTGGAGCGTCGGAAAGCCCACGAGGCGAATTTGTGAAACAAATATACGTTTTACCAAAGAAATGAGCACATTCTTGCGTCGAGGGACCCTCTTGGGACGCATCTTGGAGGCCTCTTGGGTGCGTCTTGGGCTATCTGGAGGCCATCCCGGGTGTCTTCGATCGCTCTTAGACCGTGTGGGACCATGTTGAGCTCTCTTGGAAGCCACTTGGAGGGTCCCTGGAGGGGGGAAAGGGGGGGGGGGAACTATCTCACACGCCTAGAGACCCACAAGGGGTCGGCGGATATGCTAAAATTGCAAGTTTCACGAAGCGAATGGGACACTTTCTGTGTTTTGAAGGCCCCTTGGGAAGCTTTTTGGGGTGCCTTGGGGTTCTTTGTGTTGGCATTCGGAAACATCGTGGGGGTGTTTTCGGTGCCCTCGTGGACCGTTTTGGCACCTTCATGGGCCGTCCTGGGGCCTTCTTGGGCCGTCTTGGGGAGCTTGGGCCCGCTGGGGCCCCCTTTGGACCCATTTGGGGCACGTCCGGGGACCTCCCATGGCCTTTTTGAGTCTGTGTGCTGGGAACCCTTGGGGGGCCTTTTGCTTCCATTATGGGCTGTATTGGGGCTCTCGTGGGCGATCGTGGGGCCCGGCTCGGCCGTCTTGAAGCTTTCTTGGGGGCCTTTTGGGGCGTCTTGAGGCGATCTCGGAGGCTTTGAAACCGTCTTGAAAGCTGATGAAATCCGAAAGGCGAATATGCTAAAATTATAAGTTGTACGAAGGGCATGGGGCGATTTCTGTGTTGTGAAGGCCCCTTGGAAAGTTTGGGATGCCTTGGGGGTCTTTTGTTGGCATTCGGAAACATCGTGGGTGTTTTCGGGGCCCTCGTGGGCCGTTTTGGCGCCTTCCTGGGCCGTCCTGGGGCCTTCTTGGGCCGTCTTGGGGAGCTTGGGCCCGCTGGGGCCCCCTTTGGACCCATCTTGGGCACTTCCGGGGACCTCCCATGGCTGTTTTGGGTCTGTGCTGGGAGCCCTTGGAGGGCCTCTTGGTTCCATTACGGGCTGTCTTGAGGCTCTCGTGGGCGATCGTGGGGCCCGGCTCGGCCGTCTTGAAGATTTCTTGAGGGCCATTTGGGGCGTCTGGAGGCGATCTCGGGGGTTTTGAAACCGTCTTGAAAGCTGATGATTTCCGAAAGGCGAATCTGCTAAAATTGTAAGTTGTACGAAGGGAATGGGACGATGTTCGTGTTTTGAAGGCCCCTTGGCAAGTTTTTTGGGGTGCCTTGGGGGTCTTTTGGGCCGTCCTGACGCAATTGGAGTCCCTCTTGGAGCGCTCTTGTACTGTATGGGGCCTCCCGTGAGCTTTTCTGATGACCCCTCGGATCGCTTTGGGTCTGCTGGCAAGGCGTTTGTGGATACCCGGAAGGCCGGATGACCTTTTCCATGGACGTCCAAGGGAACCCAAGAACCCCAGGTCCCAGGGGTCCAGTTTTTTTTTGAGGGGGGGGGGGCGGTTTCCCCCCCCTTGAGCTTGTTGTACAATTATAGGAAGAGGAATACATATATATATATATATATATATAGATATCTACATATGTAAATGTATATGTATATGTATATGCAAATGTATATGCATATACATATGTTTACGTATACGTATATGCATATGTATATGTATATGTATATGCATATGCATATGTATATGTATATGTATATGTATATATACACATACATACATACATACATACATGCATGCATACATACATGCATACATACATACATGCATACATGCATACATGCATGCATACATGCATACATACATACAAACAAGCATACATCCATGCATACATACATACATACATACATACATACATACATACATACATACATACATACATACATACATACATACATGCATATATGTATATATATATATATATATATATATATATATATATATATATATATATATATATATATATATATATATACCGGGCACGACGCCCGGGCGCCCGGGGCCGCTGCCCCGACAGGGCATGGGAGTACCGGGAGTCGTTTTCCCTATGTTTTTAAAGGGTTTCGGCGTCCCGGGCTTCGGAGGCCGCCGCTTCCGACCCCCCGTGGGAGGACGGGGCGGCCGGGGAGATCCACAATAGTCCAGGAGGGCCTCCAGAGGCTCCCAAGACGGCCCAAGCGGTCCCCGAGTCGCCGAAAGACCGCTCCAGGACGCCCAAGATAGGCCCAAGACGGCCCGAGAGGCCCCCCAAGGCACTCACTCGACGCTTGAAGACGCCTCTCGAGAGCGCTTCAAGAGGCCGAAATCGTCAATTTTACAAAGGTTTTCGAATGATTTTGGCCTTCCAGCCTTTTCGGCTGTCCGACGTTCCAAGACGGCTCAATAGGCCCCCAAGAGCGCCCCAAGACGGCCCAAGATGGCCCCAAAATGGCCCCAGAGTCGCCCAAGACAGCCCAACAGAGCCCCAAGACGGCCCCAAGATGCGCCCAAGAGGGGGACCACGACTCCAAAATTCGACCCTCCCGCTTGAAGAGTGCCCCAGGAGGCCCCAAGGAGACCCCAAGAGGCCCCAGGAGGCCTCCAAGAGGCACCCAGGAGGCCCAAACGAGGCCTAAAGAGGCCACAAAACAGGTCCGAGGAGGCCCCACAACGGTCCCAAAACGGCTACCGAGAAGCTGCGAAACTGCCTTCACGACGTCCCCGACAGGCCAACCACGAGATCCAAAGCAACACCCATGAGGCCTCTGACCCACCACCCAGGGCACAGAGGCGGGAGCAGTGACAGCACTTGTGCACAGCATGTTCCGGCGGGAGCCTTCCGGAACACGCTGCAGGAGGAGGAGGAGGAAGATCAGGAGGAGAGAGAGAGCTGGAGTGGGAGGAGGAGGACGGGGACGAGGAGGAGGAAGAGGCCTCCAAGACAGCTCCAAGATAGCCGAAGAGGCTTCCAAGAGGGCCCTGGGTGGCCCACGAGGGCCCCAAGGCGGTGCCTGAGGCGCCCAAGAAGGCCCGAGAGGGCCCCAAGACGGCCCCAAGAGAGGCCCAAGAAGGGAAATACGAACTGAGAATCCGAGCTTTCTACCCCGAGAGGTTCTCGGGAAGTCCCAAGAGGCCCCCAATCGGATCCAAGAGGCCCCCAAGAAGCTACCAAGAGGGCCGACGAGGTTCCAAGAGGGCCGAAGAGGTTCCGACGAGGCTCCCAAGGTGGCCCCAAGAGGCACAACTCATTGTTTTACGATTGGTCTTTGACGGGTTTTAATTTTTGTGGGCCCTTTGGCATCCCGATGCTCCAAGACGGCCCAATAGGCTTCCAATACCGCTCCGACATAGAGGAAGAGGCCTCCAAGAGGGCCCCAAGACGGCCCGCGAGGGCCCCAAGACGGTGCTTGAGGCGCCCAAGACGGCCCGAGAGGGCCCCAAGAGCCCCAAGAGAGGCCCAAGAAGGGGAACGCGACCCAACAGCAGAGCGTTGCCCCCAAAACGCCCACAGGAGGCCGCAAGAGGACCCCAAAAGCTTCCCGAGGGCCCAAAAGGCCCCCAGGAGACGTCCAAGAGGTTTTAAAATACCCCAAGAGTGCCCTCGATGCGTCAAATCTGCTTCCAGGAGGCCCCTGGGAGGCTTCCGGATTGCCTCAATCTGGCCGCAGGTGGCCTCAAGTCGGGCCTCCACGCAGCCAAGACGGCCAATGACGGCTTCAGATTGCAGAACCGAAGCCCCCAAGGGACACTCAGACGCCCCCCCCAAGAGGCACCCAAGAGGTGCCTCCAACAGCCAGTTGACGAAGCATGCGGAACACCCCAGAAGCTCCTCAGATGCCGTCGCGCGCCTGTGCTTGATAGCAGTGTCCAAGATCGTCCAGCGCCCCCCTGGCCTGGGCTAGAATCTGAGCGCGCGCGAAGCGCGCGCGATGGTTCCAGTATATATATATATATATATATATATATATATATATATATATATATATATATATATACATATCGTAGTTTCCGAAACCGAGCACAGGCGGACGCGGACCTTGCATCGGTCGTTCGCCGGTTGTCTCTCGTTGGCTGCTGTTGTCTCCTGTTGCCTCCCGCTGCCCCCCGTTGTCTGCCGCTGTCGCCCTATCGGTATACCTAGCCCTCTTCCCCTTATCCCTGCCTCCCCAGGGCTGGGCCTGAGCGCTGTTTTGCTGGACTTCGGCTGCGTAATGTTTCTCGATTGGGCAGGGCTGTACAGGAAAATAGGTGGAGCAAGACGAACACATCAAAACGAACACAAAACGAGAACAACGTTTAGGTCCAGCCCTGTGCATCCCAAACCCTCATCCCACTGTCCCAGCACTGCCTTCCCCTGCATGGGAGAGTGCCGTCTGTCGCCGTTACAAAAGTTTTGCTGTCGAGTGTGCCCAGGTTGCCCGGCCGGTGCTCGGGTGCACTGTTGTGCGAGTGCCGCCCGATGGTCCCGCGCGTCGAGACATGTTCAACATGTTGAGGCGGTTCGGTCCCGTTTCGCTTGAGACATCCTCACGAGTCTGCGTTCCGAGATGACTTGATCGGCGATGGTTCGGCCTGTTCCGCTTGGGACAATCTCGCAGTTCTGGGCTCGCAGATTCAGCGCCAGAGGTGGTCCAGCCCATTTCGCCTGAAGCATCCTCGCATCTTTGGGCTCGGAGATACTGTGACCTGAGATCCTGCGCCCATTTCGGTGGAGACATCCTCGCATTTCTGGGCTTGGAGTTGCCGCGCACGAGGCGATCCCGCCAGTTTCACTCGAGACATTCCCGCAACTCTTGGCACGGAGATTCCGCGTGCGAGGAGGTCCGACCAGATTCGCATGAGGCTTCCTCGCAATTCCGAGCAGCCGCTGAGCAGTACGAAGGAGGAGGAAGAGGAGGAGGAGGAGGAGGAGGAGGAGGAGTACGCAGGAGCAGGAGGTGGAGGAGGAGGAGGAGGAGTACGAAGGGGAAGGAGGAGGAGGAGGAGGAGAGTGCTCGTAATAGTAATGCAGTCGGAGAAGACATTCTGCTTTCGTCTAGGGCCAAAGGCCACACAGCCACAAAGAGAACCTTGGGCCCGAAGCCCTTCCCGGTAAATTGTTCAACGAGGAGCTCATAACGTGAACTCATTGCGAGGGCTTTCCGCCCGAAAACAGCAGCGAGGAAGGTCTCGGGAAACGGGGGAGCGGTAAACGGGGGAGCGAGAGGCCGGTAACCGAACAAGCGGGGAGCCAGCCTCATCCCCAACCCTTACGGGCGTCCTTACCCCGCATTCTCCCCATCCCGATCCCCCCCCCCCCAATTTGCAGCCCCGGCTCGTGGCCCCCCACAATTGTGGCCTCGCATCGTACCCGTGTCAAGCTGTCTGGGGGTCTTCTGACGCCTCCTCCTCCTCCTCCTCCTCCTCCTCCTCCTCTCCCTTCCTCTTCTTCCTGCTCCTTCTCCTCCTCTTCCTTCTCCTCCGCCTCCTCTTCGTCCTCATCCTCGTCCTCCTCCACCTCCTCCTCCTCCTGCACCCCCCCTCCCCCTCCCCCTCCCCCATCTCTGTCTGCAGGTCGGCCCTGGGAAATCGCGGGTGCTGTTTGTGCCCTGCCTGCCGCGGCTCGTGCCCATCGTTCCTGCCCGTTCGAGATGGTCCGTCCTCGGGGGAGACTCGCATGCTCTTCAGTCGGACCGCACCGTTCCACCGCCCCTCCCAGGCTCGATAGTTGGCAGGACCTGTGTTGGCCGAACGTATACGTGCTTGCCCCGTTCGGCTCCCATCATTTCGGCTGCGTCGTCTTGAGAGTCGTGGGGAGACCAGCAAACGTTTGCGCTGACACATGTTCTGAGGATCTTCGGCAGGTGCTGGGCGAACCACCCGCGCCACCTCGTCATCGAGAACGGCCCAGGGGGCCTGAAGGCCAAGGTCTGGGTAGGACGAAGGGGGGGGATGGGGATCTGGATGATCGACATGGGCACGACGATAGTGGTAGGTTCGAGGACTTCTTAAGTTCTAGGCTCGAGCAAATTGGGGAGCCGAGGTGGCCCACCACCCAGTGCCGGCCAGCAGCACAGACAGAGAAGGGCCCCTTTTTCACGCCACGCCCGGGAGGGGTCTGGGGACGGATTTCGAGCGTGCATGCCTTGATTCCAACAAAGTCAACGATATGGGTCGCCACGCTTCCCGTCACTTGGATGTCTTGGGGTCCTTCTTGGGCTTGATGGCGGCTGGGTTTCCCTTGTGTGGTCCTTCATGGGAGCCTCAGAGGGTACCAACTACTTGCGGTCGTTTGGAGGCTTCGCACGGATTTCGTCGGATTTCGTCGACATCTGGACGAAATCTGGACGAAAGTATTGAGAGGGGCGGTCGAAGTCTGGACGAAATCCGGTCGAAACACACAGCTATGACAGGGCCGCAGGGGTCCACAGAGGCTCCCATGAAGGCTCACCCAGCATCCCTCCCTCGTGACATATTCCCTGGGCAGATCCAGTTCAGATCCACTGGCCACCTCCAATAAGGAGTGGGTGGACAAAATCGGCCTCATGGAGCACCGGCTGGCGTTGAGTCGGGCATGCCCCTCTACAGGAGGAATATTCAAAAACAAGCCAAAAGTATTCGGGGGATGATTGGTCGACTGCTCTGGACTACTGCTGAGTATTTTCAGGCTATCTTCTAGCCTTCCTCCACAATCCGCCTGTCGGAGGAGGTGCCCGACCGAAGCCCGGCGTCTGTCCTTGATGCAGACCTGGCGCCTCCGGCGCCAGCACGGGCGCTTGGAGAGCGCCAGCCGCGAATGAGCTGAGTCGAGGACCCGCCCCTCCTGCTCGGCGGCGCCCCAGGGGAGGTGGCGCGCGGGGGCGGCCTCTTCAGAGGGCGAAGCTTATTCTGAGGGCAGGGGCATGCCTCCTCCTCCCTCCTCCCTCCTCCTCCCTCCTCCTCCATCCTCCTCCTTCTCCTCGCTGCTCGTCCTCCTCCTCGTCCTCCTCCTCCTCCTCGTCTCTCCTCCTCCTCCTCCTCCATCCTCCTCCCTCCATCCTTCTCCCTCCTCCTCCTCTTCCTCCTCCTCTTCCTCCTCCTCTCCGTCCTCTTCCTCTTCCTTCTCCTCCGCCGCCTCCCCCTCCTCCTCCTCCTCCTCCTCCTCCTCCATTCCGTCTCCATGTAATAACTTCTCCCTGTCACACCCCGAGGCCAGTTTTTAGGGCGGGCCGGGCGTTTCGCCTGAGACTTCTGCAACACGTATAATTCTGGAGCTTCGAAAGTGACAACAGTTTCACAGATGGATGGCGGGTCGTTTTAAAACTGTTGTTCTCTCCTTAGCCCCGCGCACACTCGCTTTACACATGTGCAAGGTGCTTCACGGATTGAAGGCGGGTGGTTTTCAAAATGTGGTTCTCGCTTTGGCGCCGCGCACATTCGTCTGAATCATTTGCAAGAGTTTCACGGATTAAGGGCGGCCCCTTTTTCAAAATGTGGTTTTCGCCTTAGCGCCGCTCGCATTCGTTTCAACATATTGCAAGAGTTTCACAGGTTGAGGGCGGTTCCTTTTCAAATTGTGGTCTTCGCCTTAGCGCCGCGCACTTTAAAAAAAAAATAGCCAGAGTTTCACGGATTGAGGGCGGGTCGTTTTCAAAAGGTGGTTTCCGCCCTGGTGCTGCGCACATTCGTTTAAACATATTGCAAGAGTTTCACGAGTTGAGGGCGGTTCATTTTCAAAGCGTGGTTCTCGCCTTTGCGCCGCGCGCACTCGTTTCCAACATTTACAAACGTTCCACGGGTTCCCATGATCAACGTACCCGAAATTGTGTCTGGAAGGGTTCACGATTACGCGGGTGCAACAGTTATGTTGATTCGCGGTGTTGAAGTCCCAGAAATGGCGCTCTGGCACGATTCCGGATCGTCAGGACGCAGCAGTCAGTTTGATACGTGGTGTTGAAATCCAGAACAATGTTTTGGCATGTTTCAGGATCTTCAAACGGTTGTCTTCCAACGGGGTAGTTTCCTCAATGGAAATGAACCGTTGTGGGGGCCTATGAAGAGGGAGTTTGGAGGGAGGGTTGATTCCAACATCGTTGATGACTCTCGGTTTTTCACTGGTTCTCCTCCTCCTCCTCCTTCTCCTCCTCTTCCTCCTCCTCCTCCGTTAGCGCGGCCCGGGAGTCACCGAGCGCGTTCCACTGCTCGCACAGCGCCGATCCTCGCAAACGTCGAAAAACAACGCCTGCCCCGCTGGGATATAGCCTGTCTACCTGGCTGCAAGGGGTCCGGGCCGTTTGCGAGCAGCTACTTTTGCGAGTGGTGGAGCGAGCTTATCTACTGAGAGGTGGGGGCCGCGGCCGCGGCCGTTCTGGCCGTCGCGCAGGAGCTGCAGCCGCAGTGAGGCGCCCAGGCACCCGCGCAGAGGGCGCGCGGCGCCTTGGGGCGGGGCCGCCCTCCAGCGGTGCGCTCGCGGCAGGGCGCGGCGGCGGGCCGAAGTCCGAGTCTGCACCACCACCGTGCCAGGCCAGGGCCATCCTAGGCCCCAGGATGGTGTATGGACCCTCCTGGCCTCGGCCAGGAGGGCGCGTGCGCCATCCTGGGGCCCAGGGTTGCCCTGGCCTGGCACGGTGGTGGTGTATGGACGCCTTCTGCGTGCGAAGATCGGCGGCGGACCCCAGAGGGCGCCGGGGGGGGAACCCACAGACCTGGCGCCGCTGGGACGTATGCATTTTTGTCTCGGCGAGAACCATCGAGGAGCATCCTTGATCATGTGGCGAAAAAAACACGCACAGAACCTGAAAAAACACAGGGAATGGACGTCCGAGCGATGGCGAGCAGGGGGGAGCCTCGGGCTCGAGATGCCAGGTTTTCGGGCGCTCGGTTCTCCGAGGTGTTCCAGCCTCGAGCGGGTGCGCTCCGGCGGCTGCGCCTCGCCGAGAACGTTCCTTGCAACTCTGACGCAGCATATTTGGCTCGAGTCCGGAGGGCTAGCAACGGCCAGTTTCCCTTCCCAGGGGGGGAGGAGCCTTTAGCGGGTGTATCCGCGAAGCCCAAAAAGAGAGAGGGGTGCCTGGATCGCCCCGAGCGGTCACGGAAGAGCTGAGCTGATCGTGGTTCAGAAGCCACCAGGAGGGGTCCGAGAGGGTGCAGGATTGCTCAGAGGGCGCTGGCTTCTCGGAAACTCCCGCGCCATCTGAGAAGCCTTGTGAGCCGTCCCCGAAGCCACACGCGGGTTATCGGAAGCCCCGCCCCCTTTTGAGAAGGCCTGCTCACTCCCCCCTGGGCTCGCCGCCAAAGCAGGAAAGCACTGCAAAGCAGAAGCTGTCGGTGGTCTGCGTGGGTTCCTTGGAGCTGGGCCTGGGGCTCCTCGGTGGCGCCGCCGGCGCCGCCCCTGCTGAGTACTCCACGCGGGAGGGTCGAGGCCGTGAACTCAAGGTCGAGGGATCGAGGCTCGAGGCTCGAGGCTGGAGGCTCTGAGTGGCAGCGCAGCCGATCTCCTGCCTCCCAATCCGTCAAAGAAGAGAAACGCCATGAACAAAGACTTGTGGTGCTCCGCGCGGACTTCTTGGATCTATTCTGGGGCTC
Organism: Prorocentrum cordatum; assembly: GCA_963575745.1. NCBI lineage: Eukaryota > Dinophyceae > Prorocentrales > Prorocentraceae > Prorocentrum > Prorocentrum cordatum. Next base: position 60,024 of record CAUYUJ010004891.1, on the reverse strand, counting down.
CCCTGGCGGCGCATCCGGCGCCGCCCCTGGCGCGCTCCGCGCGCCAGGGAGGGGGGTCTGGTGCGGATCTAAGACATTCGCACGGAGCGCCAAAAGTTTATGTTGATGTTTTTGTGTTCTTCTTCTAGTCCTGGAGTTCCCTGCCCAAGATAGAACTGATCCCAGCCAAGCACCCTATCAGCGACAGTGTGGACATGCATTGACGAGGCGATGCTGAGTCATCTGTTCTCGTATGAATCGAACCACTATGATAGAAGCCATGTGTGAGTTGTTGGACAACGGGATGGCGGAGCTGAGATGGTTCCTGAGAGGCTCTTGATGGGCCTTTAGGAGGGTCATGAGAAACTCTTGCTCGGCACCCAAGAGGATCCCGCGACCCAACCTCCCCCCCTGAGAGGGGGGCTCCTGCTTTGTTCTTGTATGCTGCGTTGAAGAAGCATCGATTCTTGTCAAACATGTTTCATGATCACGGCCTGCGGCCTATCCCGCCAGCGTGCCTGGGTTGTGGGTATGAAGCCTATTGGATGGTCTTTGGGATCTCGTGGGAGGCTTCTTGGGGCTGTTGGAGGCAGTTTGGACTCCTCTTGGAGGCTGTTTTGGGGCCTCTTTTGGGCCTCTTGGGGGCCTCTTGGGACCTCCGAGACCTCCTGGGCTCTTTGGGCCTTCTGGTGCCCTCTTGGGGCGGAAGGCTCGGATTTTCGGTCGTGTTCCTTCGTTTGGGCCGCTTTGGGGGCCGTCGTGGGCGCCTCTTGGGCCGTCTTGGAGCCCTCTTGGGCCAGTTAGGGGTCCTCTTGGCGGCCTCTTGGGCCGCGGTCTTTGGAGCCTCCAAGGCCGTCTGGGAGCGTCGGGAAGTCGAACAGGCGAGAAAAGAAAGCCACCAACCTGCAAAACATGGGGCAATTATTGATTTTCGCCTCTTGGGGCCCTCTTGGGAGGCCTCTCAGAGGCTTCTTGGGGCGTTGTGACGCCATCTTGGGCGTCTTGGTCCGACCATTGGGCGTCTCGGGACCCTCTTTGGGACCGTCTTGGAGGCCGCTTGGGGCCCTCGTGGCCCGTCTTGGGGCCCTCTCGGGGCCCAAGGAGTCACGCGGGGAGACGCGCCAGAGCTGAGAGGGCACGCAGAGAGTCTCGCCAAGAGGCGGACGCGTGGGTCCGGGCCCCGTGTGGACTCCACAGGAGTGCTGAAGGGACGGGCACGCCCACTCGGTGCCCAGCGGCACGGTGGCGGATCTTGACCAAGCCGTGATCATGTGAGGATTTTGGACGGATGTTGGCAGGGCCGCTCCAGAGGCATCCTACCCGATCCACAAGCATGCGGCGGCACGGCTCTGGCAGCGCGACCGCAGCCGCCGGGACCCCCGTGCCACGATTGGAAACCCATGCGGAACGGCATTAGGGAACTGGCCGTCTAGAGAAGAAGGGGGATTCGGGACGCACTCCTAGGGGACTACTCGGACGCACCCCTGTCGACGATGGGTGCCCCCCTGTATATCCCCGCTGTGGGCAACGGATGTCATGGCCAGTCGGAAGTCCCGCAAAGTCTGCGATATGGGTCGCCCTCCTTCCCATCACCCGGATGTCCCGGGGCCCTTCCTGGGCTTCGTGGCGGCTGGCGTTCCCTTCGGGCTCCTGGCCAGAGCGCGGCCCGAGACAGGTCTGGGTACAGGCAATGTTCGGCCGGCGGATCCAGAGCCTCTCGTGTCGCGAACAAGCGACAGAGGAGGTATTTATCACGTTTCGGCTTCTGGGGGCTGGTGGCGTCGAGGGAGGAACGCGGCATAAACATAAACCTTTGGCGCTCCGCGCAGATTCCTCGGATCGGCGTTGGAGCCTCTTGGCGGCGCCCCAGGCGTCGCCCCTGGCGCTCTCCGTGCGCCATGGAGAGGGGTCCAGCGCCGATTCGAGAGATCCCCGTGGACCTCCGAGTTTGTGTGTTTATGCCATTGCTCGTTGTTCCCTCAGGTGGGTGCCCGGCCCCGCAGGACCACAAATCGTTTGTCAAAGGCCCCCAGGCTTGACACTTGTTACCCCCCCAGAACCGCCCGTCATGGTAACGCTTGGAAGCCGGCCACAAGCATGAATTCGTGCAGCTCCCAAAAAACATTGCAAGGGGTACACAGGCGTTCCGGCGCACGCAAGCATCGACGTGCACGCAGGGCAAGGGCATTGTCGTGTACACAAGCGCTGTGGTGCATGCGGGCACTGGCGTACGCGTGCGCTGCGGTCACATGGTTGCTGTGGCATGCACAGGCATTGTTGTGTTGACAGGCGTTGTGATGCAGGCAGGTGCTGTGGTGTACACAGGCGCTGTGGTACACACGGCGGCAGCGGGGCACACAGGCTTTGCGGTGTACGCAAGTGTTGCCGTGCAGCAGAAGGATATCAGGTGGATGGGGCAGGACGAAGAGGAGGAGGAGGAGGAGGAGGAGGAGGAGGAGGATGAAGAGGAGGCGGAGGGGGAGCAGGAGGTGGGAAGGGGGATGGAGCAAGCTGACAGCAGATCCACAGCCTGTGCAGTCAATTCCATGGGGACTCTGAGCGCCCGAGTGCAGGCGTTGTTTGGGGAGTTCCACGGCGCTGGAGCTTTCGATCCCATTGCCGGGATTCTGTTGTTCCTCCCGTTGCTGCTCCTCTTCTCCCCCTCTGGCTCTTGCAAGCCATCGCGGCTTGCACCAGTGACAGACATGGAGAGCATCCTCGCGATGAAAGCGCGCCTGGCCACGACCATCGTTGAGGCCTCCCCCGCGAGAGCCTTGAAAGACGAGTCCCGAAGGTTTCCTTAATTTGCGACGAACCCCACGAAGAGGCGGAAGAAGAGAAGGAGGAGTAGGAGGACATACACGGATGTTGTGATGCACGTGGTTGTTGTGGTGTACACAGGCGTTTTGGTGCACACAAGCATTCTGGTGCACGCAAGCATTGTGGTGTACGCAAGCGTTGTTGCGCACGCGGCTGCTGCAGTGTACGCAGGCACTGGTGCACACCGGCGACATGGTGCTGTGGTGCACGCGGCTGCTGTGGTGTCCGGAGGCATTTTGGTGTACACATGCGGCGCTGTGTTGCACGCAGGCGTTGGGCACTGTCGTGTACACAGGGACTGGTGCACACAGGCGATCGATGTGCTGGTGGCGCGGAGCCACCATGGCGGGTGCACGCCGCGTCCGCGGTTTCCGTTACCCCCCTTGACCGCGCCTTTCCTTGGGGCAAGACGTGTTACCCCCGACGGAAGAATCGACTTCTACCAGAGCCAGTTCGGGATGGAAACGGGTCCCGGGGAAGGGGTCGATGAAGGCGCGGGGTCTTTGAGACAGGTCGGAGTTTTCGAAGCTGGCCTCCCAAAGGGCGGGAGGGCCTCCAAGAGCCCCCTGGCCTTCGAAGGCGCCACCTCTCGCCCCGAGCATAACCAGAGCTTGGTGAACGTCGGGCCCCTGAGCCCCGCCCATTTCAGGCAGGCCTGGGATCGGGGCACATCGCTCCTCAGCGGTCCAGAACGGGCTCAGGGATTTTCCAGAACGATGTGAAGCGGCCGCTTCGCCCGACGCGTCCGTCAGACCCGCCGGCCCGCCCGGGGCTTCGGCTTGCAGGCCGGGGGATATGAAAGTTCCCGCCGCAGGGGTTTTCAGGGATCCAGATTGTCCCTGTTCGAGGTTGTCCCGATCCTGGCTGACCTCGTTTTTTCATGGATCCAGATTCTTCCCTGTTCGAGGTTGTCCCGATCCTGGCTGGCTTCGCCTTAGTTGCCATGCTGGCCAGCATGTCGAGCCGCGCCCAGTCGTGTGGCCACGAGGCCTTCCGCCCCCGCCCTCCCAGCAAGCGAGCGGGGCAGCGCCAGGATCCCGCCCTTTTTGCCCCCTCCCTGCACGCCAGCGGGCGTCGAAGAGGCCTCTCGGAGGTCCGCGCGGATATTCTTAATTCGGGCCTGTCCCTCTACAGGAGGAATATTCAAAAAATAGTTTAAAAATAGTCTGGGGACCATTTCTTTTTTATTTTTTGACTATTTTGGGCCATGTCTTGAGTACTTTTTGTTTTTCGTCCAAAGTCCGCCTGTAACCGGGACACGCCAGACATAAGGGTACTCTTATCCGGGGGGTCGTAGGAAGGAGGGGTATCTCAAGGGCGGGTGTTGTTAGAAGCGGTTCCGGCCGAAGAGGCTCCCATCTTGTCGTGCCAGTTTCTTGACTTCTGGGCCGCCTTCCGGGCCTCTTGAGGGGGTGCTCTGGAAGACATCTGCGCCACCCTGGAAAACCTGGCGTCACCTTTGGTCAGGGCCACTTCTGGCAGCGCCCCACTGTGGGTGGGGAACGGGCCCCGACGGCTGCGTTCCCCCCGATCTCGGATCTGCGATACTCACGATTCCCTCTTCCAGGGGTTGTCTGGGGCGACTGTTTTCCAACCTCTCCTCTTCCCTACCTGCCCCACCCCTGCGTCCCCCCCTGATCTCGGATCTGCACTGGACCCCCCTGGCGGGGCTTGCGGCGACGCCACTGGCGCGCTCCGCGCGCCACGGAGGGAGGCCCAGCGCACATTCAAGAATCCGCTCGGACCTCCGAAGGCGTATGGATACGCAGTTTGTGGCTTCGTCTGGATCCCTTGCCCTGTCTCTCTCCGTCTCACTCCCTGCCCGCCTCCCTGCTTTTTCCGCGGCGGCTCCCTCGTTTCCCCCCCGCGCGGACGGTGGAGAAAAGAGCGCGCGTGTCCAGAGGGAGGGGGGCAGCCCCTCCCCCGCCACAGCGGGCCGACCCCGGCCCAGGACCTCCCCGCGGGGGTCCTCGCAGGGCGGCCGCCCCTCGCGGCGCTCCGCGCGCGCGCGCGGAAGCGCGCGCGGTGGCTCCCTGGGTGAGGACCCGCCTCTCGGATGCCTCGTGCGCGGCCCTCCGGAGGCTCTCCGGAGCCTCCGGCGCCCCCTCGCGGGAGGCCGCCGCGGAGGGCCCCCCGCGGAGCGCCGCCATCGGAGGGCCCCGTCGAAGGGCCTCCTCGGAGGCTTCTCCTCCTCCTCCTCCTCCTCCTCCTCCTCCTCCTCCTCCTCCTCCTCCTCCTCCTCCTCCGCCTCCTCCTCCCTCCTCCTCCCTTCTCCCTCCCCCCATCTCTCGCCTCCCTCCTCTTTCCTCCTCCTCGCATCTCTCTCCTCCCTCCTCTCTCCTCCTCCCTCCTCCTCTTCTTCTCTCCTCCCTCCTCCTCCTCCTCCTCCTCCTCCTCTCCTCCTCCTCCTCCTCCTCCCCTCCTCCTCCCCCTCCTCCTCCTCCGCTCGGAGGTCGAGCACCAGGGCGCGCGAGAGCGCGCGAGGGCGCGCGTGCGCGGGCGGGCCGCGATGAAGCGCACGGCCGCGGAGGCGTTCGCGCCGAGCGGCGCGGCGCTGCTCGACCCCAAGGCGTACTTCGCCCAGTACTGCCAGCACGCGGCCTCCGCCGCGCAGGCGCCGCCGGCGGTGGCTCCGGGCTCGGCCGCGGCCGCCGCGGCGCCGGCCGCGGCAGCCGCCGCGCAGGCGCCCGCCAGTCTGATCTCCGATGGTCTGTTGTGCGCGATGCGACGCTGTTGTCCGAGGCCTCGACATCCCTCGGATGTTGACAGACCTCCTACCCTGACACGTCGATTCAGGAATTGCCCGTTTTCGGCGGCCCCGTTTGGTCCGCCCCACTCCATGCGGTCAGGCCGAGTCGCCCGTCTGGCTGTCGACCATTCGAAAGTCAGGGGTGGACAGACCTCCTACCCTGACGCGTCGATTAAGGAATTGGCCGTTTTCGGTTCGCGAGAGGGCGTCGCGGCCGTTATTTTTGCGGGTCCAGGTCCGTCGGTTTCGGTCCCAGGCCGTTCTCACTAAGGGGAGGTTTGTCCACCGCCGAGTCTCCGAATCTCCGACGTTTGAGCTTTGGAGAGGGCTCGCTGGTTCCTGGAAGGTTACGCCTCCGGAAGCTTGCCAGCGGCTGCGCCCCGCCGAGAGCGTTCTGGGGGTGGCCACATCGTCCCGAAATGCCGCCGGAGCCGACGGTGTCTTTGTTTCAATCTTGGCGTTGTTCCTTGATCTTGGCCTGGGGGAATATAGGGCCCCAGGAGCACTGGATCCGGGAAGAAGATTTGGCCCCAGGACTCTGGGGCTGGGGATCGAAGAGACAAATCGCATCTTCGGGTGTCTGGGGAGAGTTCCTGAGGTCTTCGCACCCTTGGCTTTCGGAGTTCTGTTTTTGCTGCCGTTTCTGGAGGTTCTAGTCGACACCTGCTAGACAGCTTCAGGTGGAACCTGGGAGGGGTCTCGGGACTGATGGTGAGCGGATGTCGATGGGTTTTGGGTCCCGCCGTTTTTTTTTGTTTCTTGCTTCCCAGGGCTTCAGGAACTGCCAAGGATAGAGACGAGTTTTGGGGGAAGGCTTCTCAGAAGGAGGCCTCTTTCTTAGAAGGCGCGCCCTTGTCTGTAGACGTAAGGCTGGCACCCTCTAAGAAGCAGCCTCCTCCTAAGGACCCTGCCCCCCTCCCCCTACCCCCTGTGCGCGCCGCCAATCCTCGGCCACACCCTGGTGAGAGTGGCTCTTCGCCAGAGGGGGAAGCGTGGCCCTCGATGATCTTACCAGCCTCGAACTTATCCTTATCCCTAAGATTGGCACGCCAAAAGGCGATGACAATCTTAGGGATGCGCCCTCAAAAAATAAGGGAATCCCTAAGATTGGCATCGTGATGAGGAGATGTCCAGCATAGGGATAGGGGTAGGTTCCAGGCTGGTAATGATCTGCTTCTCCTGGGGGGGTCTCACCCCTGGCGCGCAGGACAGCGCACGGCTGCACCGCACGCCGCGATCGATCCGCAGAGCCTCGCACCAGAGGCCGCGCTTGGCGCCTGCCTGGGGCCACCCCCCGCGTGCAGCCGGCGTTTCTCGTGGTCGAAGGGCACGTTTCCACCGTCTTCGTCGTCGTCGTCGTCGCCTAGGGCCACCCCCCGTGTGCAGCCGGCGTCCCCCGTGGTCGGGAAGAAACGTGTCCGTAATTACTTCCTCGGCCTCGCGGGCCGGGCCCGCCTGGGCCGTGACCCCGCTGGCACGGGGCGTTCCTGTCGTGGGTGCCCCGCGCGGAGCGCGTCTGTGCGACCGCGCCTTCGCGGGGTCGCGCCGCGGAAGCCAGACCGCGAGGGCGCGGACACGGATACGTTTGCCGCTGATGTGTCGAGGGAGACAGAGCGCCATAAACTACAAACATTCGGCGCTCCGCGCGGATATCTTGGATCCGCGCTGAGGCCCCCCCCCTGCGGCGCCTCCGGCGCCGCCTTTGGTGCGCTCTGCGCGCCAGGGAGGGGGGTCCAGCGCAGAAATCCGCGCGAGCGCCATTTTTGTGGCGTTGTTTCTTCTTCTTCTTCTTATTATTATTATTATTATTATTATTCCTCTTCTTCCTGTTATTATTGTTCTTCTTTGTCTTTTGTTATTCTTCTTGCTATTATTTCATGAGCCCCCTCTTGCCAGAGGCGCCCGCGGCAGCGGCCGAGGGGGAGAAGAGCGACGTGCACAAGCAGGCGCCTGAGACACCTCAACGGGCGGCGTGTGCGCAGGGGCTTCGGGGCCTCTGGTCTCCTCGTGGGGTTTCGTCGGAGCTCCCTCGTCAGGGACCGAGGTGGTCAGATAGCGCAGGGTTCTCTCGGCGGCGAGCAACGGCGGGAAGTGAGAAGGAAAAGGCCATCTCAGAAGGCGGCGGCACTTCTCGGAAGCCTTCGCGCCTCCCGAGAAGTTTTTTGTGTCTTCGGGGAAGGCTCACAGAATTCCTCAGAAGGCCGGGAGACTTCCGAGCCTTCTGAGAAGGCCTACAGTCGGGGCCCTGAAGAAGGAACCCTTTTGGTTGGGGAGGGGCTCCGCGTTCCTTAAGTGTTTCACAGCTTGCCTCAGGTTTTCCTTATGTTTTCGATGGGAAATCGAAGCTTAACTTCTGGCAAAAAGGGGCGTCGTTCCTTATTTAGGGTTCCTTAGGTCAACGCCCCGACTGTACTCCTTTCCACTTCCCCCCCGGGCTCGCCACCGATCTTCATTTCCGGCAAGTCGCGGGGCTTCCACGGGCTTCAGAGGCGACGTCATGAGGGCGGAGGCCCAGGGGAGGACGCGTCGACCCCCAAGCGTCCGAGCATTGCCGACAGGGGCCCGGTGGACCACTTCGCTCGGGAGCGCGCGGTTTCGCAGTCGGGGGCCTACTTATCTCCGGTCTATCGGCATGGGCTTCCCCAGTCGTCCCTCGACTTCCTCCCCCGACTTCCACGGCCTTCGGAGGTCTCTCCTCCTCCTCCTCCTCCTCCTCCTCCTCCTCCTCCTCCTGCCCAAAGGGAGCCGCCTGTATCCCCATCTCGGGGGCAAATCGGCCAGTGGGGCCCAGGCCACCCCAGTGGGGATCGGGATCGGTTAAACGATGCTCAATGATTTCTTGAATCCCGTTCCTTCCTTTGATTGGGGCCTTCGGGGCCCGTGAATTAGGGGAACGAGCAATGACACAAACACACAAGCTCGGACTTCTCGGATCGGCGCTGGACCGCACTGGCGGCGCCGGAGGCGCCGCCCCTGGCGCTCTCCGCGCGCCAGGAGGGGGGGGTGCCCAGCGCCGATCCGAGAAGTCCGCGCGCGGACCTCCGAGTTTCTATGCTTGTGCCATGTTTCGTTCCCCTATGAATGGCCCCTGGGGCCATCGATACTGGGTCTGGTATTTACTCAAGGCTGGCCCTCCGGGAAGGGGTCAGGACCTCCTGGGGTTGAAATCGCCTGGCGCGCTCCGCTACTCGCAGAGTGCCCGCTCGCAAGCGTCAGAACCTAAAACATGTCCTCCTCCGCGTAAAGGGTCGCAAATCCCTCGTGGCGGATCCAGGCCATTTGCGAGTGGCTACTTTGCGAGTGGTGGAGCGCGCTTGCCCAGAGAACAGAAGCAGCGGCGCACATCTGGGGGCACCTGGCCTCCGAGCGCCCTCTGCGACTCCGCCGCCCGGCAGGGCGGAGGTCGCAGAGGCGGGGCATTTGACCTGGGCTTCCCCTCGGTAGGGACGATTTTTCGACTATGTTCGATCATTTTGAATATTTCTTGATCGTTTTTTTTTTCTCATTTTCCCTCCAACATCCGCCTGTAGGGGCACATGCCCGACCTAACCCTACCCCCTCCCGTGCCCCTCCCCGCCAGGGGAGAGAACAGTGAGGGAATCGACTCAGTTCCGACGCTTCTTTTCTCCGCTCGTTTCTACGTTTTCTTGGGACTGGCGACGACGAAGACGACGACGACGACGACGACGACGGCGAAGACAGCATCTCACACACGCTGAAGGGTCGGCGGATTCTTTGGAAGGCCATGGGCACCTCCAGCGGAGGGGGCAGAGCGATTGCAGGTCGACCCGGCACGTGGTGAGTCGATCTGTCGCGACGGCACGGCGACCCGTCGCGATGGTGAGTCGATGTACGACGGACGCCACGATGGCGAGCAAGGCTTATGCTGCTAAGTCGATCCTCTCGGAGGCCTCCCCAGAGATCCGATGTGGTGATTGTTTCAACGGGGTCCCAGGAAGTCTCGACCCATTCCCCAGCACCGGTTTTTCATCCTGAGTCGTTTTTTGACGGTCCTGGCGCCCGGCGAGGGCCGGAAGATCGAGAAGCACCTCCGTCTTGATTCTATAGGTTTACGCCGCATCCGCCGACCTTTCTATAAAGTATTGCGCTTCCGGGACTGCATTCCACGAGGCTTGTTCGAATCATGACACGTCTCTTGACATCGTTCCTGTTGCTTCGTGGCTGTTATCTTATTTTCCGGGACCCACGCTTCGTCCCGATCCGTTCCCTGGCGGGCTCCCGTTGGGATGTCCGTTGGGATCTCCTGGCGAGGATTCTCGCGGGCCTCTTCGAGGCAGTTTCGAATGGTCTTGGGGGCCGTTTTGGGGCCTCTTGGAGGCTCCTTGGGGCCTCGTGGGTGGCTCATGGGGACCTCTTGGGGCCGCTTGGGGGCCTCTTGGGTCCTTCGGAGAGTTTCGTTGGGCGGAGCGCTGGAATTCGCAGTTCGTGGTCCCTCTCTTGGGCCCTTCTTGGGGCCGTCTTGGAGCTCTATTGGGCCGTCCACGGCGCCGCCTGGGCCACGTCAGAGTCTTTTGGGTTGTCTTTTGGGCCTCCTGGGAGCCTCGTGGGCCGTCTTGGGGTGGTCCTGGTGGCCTCGTGGGGGCCTCGTGGACGGTTTTCAACGCCGTGAAGGCTAATTTGTTGGATATGCTGGAAATGCACGTTTTCCCAAGGAAATTTGAAGATGTTGGATTCTTGGGGGCTTCTTGGGAGGCCTCTTGGAGGCTTCGTGGGGTGTCTTGGCGGCCTCTTGGGCCGTTTTGAGCTCATCTTGGGCGTCTTGGAACGATCTTTCGGCGGTTTTGGGTTCTCGTGGACCGTCTTAGCGGCTTCCTGGGAGGCGTCAAATGCTGTCGTGCAGCTCCAGAGCGAGCCCAGGGAGCCCAGACCGCCCCGGGTGAGTTCGTTCTGGGGTCGTCCCGGGCGAGTGGGTGGGGGTCAAATTTTTCGGTTTGGGGTCATGGGGGGGGATTCTTGAGGGGGAACAATCTCACACGCCTGGAGACCCACAAGGGGTCGGCGGATTTTTTCAATGTGTTGGAGGTCTGCGTCCGAGGGCGCCCAGGCGGGACCCGGCCGGGACCGGCGGCCTGCTCCCGGCCGGGCGTTGGCGGATTTCTAAATTGGCAGTTTCGCTCGGGACATCCTCTAAAAAATGGAGTTGGCGTTGGCTACAGGCCGCCTTTGTGTTCAGGTCGCTCTTGGAGCGCCCAAAAGGGTCCCTAGAAGGCCACAGGACGGCTCCAGAGGGCCCAGAGGGCCCGCATGACAGCCCAAGAGGCCTCCAAGAGCACTCCCAAGAGGGCCCAAGAGGCCAAAATCGTTAAATTCCCAAGGGGAAACGTATATATGTAGTATATACGATTTTCTCGTCTTCACGGCGTCGAAGACGGTCCAAGAGTCCCCCAAGACCGAACCGCGACGGCACAGTAGACTCTCCAAGACGGCCGAAGAGGGCGCCAAGACAGCCCAAGAGGCTCCCAAGAAGGCCCACGAGGGCCCCAAGAGGGGCCCAAGAGGGAGAGCCCGAATCGAAAATCGGAGCATCCCGCCCAAAGATGGCCCTAGGAGGCCCCAGGAGACGCCCAAGAGGTCCCAAGAGGCCCCCGAGAGGCCTCCAAGATGCCCCCAAAGGCCCCCAAGAGGCCCAAAAGAGGCCCCAAGAGGACCCAAAACGGCCCGCGAGAAGCCTCCCAAGAGAGCCCAACGAACTTTCACTTCGTCTCATTCTCAATACCCCGGCTCGGTGGCGGGATGAACCGAAGGTCACTAGATATTCCATCTCCTTATCCCGAATTCGGGTTACACAGCCCCAAGACAGCTCAAGAGGGCCCGAAAGCGGCTCCAGAGGGATCCAAGAGGGCTTCATGCTACAGGCCTCTTGGACCGTCTTGGGGTTATCTCCGGTCGTATTCAAAATATAATGGGCCGTCGGAGGCATCCTGGGCATTCCTGGGAGGGGTGAGGGATCTAGTCCGTTTTACCAGATCCCCCCCCTGCAAGCCAGTCGGACCGAACCCCAAGGGGACGGCGGATAGCTCGGGATCTTGAAGGTGGACGCGGGGGCCGCGTGGTAACTGACCGCTTGCGCACAATACAAGTAATAGCGGTTCCAGGGCGTGAATCTGGCTGCACTTTTGTAGGTCTTGGTCGCCGAGGCATGAACCCAGAGTACTTTGCAATGGGTCGTGGCCTCGGAGGCGCGTAGCGCGTGTGCTTTACGAAGGATCTGCGCCTCGGGAGCGCGAGCGTCGTATATTTTACGAGGGATCCTTGAATCGGGCACCGCGCAGCCCCCTCCTGTTCGCACAAGCGTTCCAGTTTTGACGTCCCCATGTGATGCCACACCTGCAACGAACGTTCGAACACTCGCTTCCTGTTCTTGTCAGGTCAGGTTTTTTCAATGTGTTGGAGGTCTGCGTCCGAGGGCGCCCAGGCGGGACCCGGCCGGGACCGGCGGCCTGCTCGTATGTATCGCTCTGTTGTTAGCCCTCCCGGCAGGTGGAGGAGGCGTCAGCCGTGAGGCGCCGCCGGCCGCGCCTCCAAACGGGGGGGGGGAGGACAGCAGGTGGCGACCGCGTGCGTGTGGGCCTGAGTCAGGAGGGGAAAAACCATACAGGCACAATGAGTCGTCGGCTCTCAGGAGAAGATGGGAGAATATGGAGGGTGGAGGGGCGGCGAAGACCCAAAACATATGGGAACATAGATGGGGAATCCTGTGATTCGTGTCGATTTTTTTGTGGGTCCCAGGGCCCCTGCACCGAGATCGGCAGCGCGGTCCTTTCCCACTTTTTCTCAGGGGCAACGATAGGGAGGGATAGGCCTACGGTCTAGGGGGGGGACGCATCGACCCCCAGTCGTCCACTGATCGCCGACAGGGGCCTAGTCGGGGCATCGGCCAGAGGTGCGCCGCGATCGTCAAGGAGAAGGGCGACAAGTTCACCACCCGGGTGCAGCTGGCCGCCCTGCACACGATGGCCACCAAGAGCTCCTGGCACCTGAGGGCGGAGCTCATCAAGCAGCCTCACGTCCGCAAGCTCTTCGAGAGGGTGGCCGCGATCCTCAAGAGGCCCCCCGCGGGCCTCGACGTCGAGGCGCTGTCCCAGACCGCGTGGGATCTCATCCAGTTCCCCGAGGAGGCGCGCGGCGACGGCGACGCCTCGAGACCCCGAGATCCTGGCGTCGCCTCTCTCGCTCTCTCTCTCTCTCTCTGTCTCTCTCTCTCTCTGTCTCTCTCTCTCTGTCTCTCTCTCTCTCTCTCTGTCTCTCTCTCTCTTTGTCTCCCTCTCTCTCTCTCTGTCTCCCTCTCTCTCTGTCTCCCTCTCTCTCTCTCTCTCTCTGTCTCTCTCTCTCTCTCTCTCTATTCGCACGCGGGCGCTTTCGCCCCGTTCCGGGCCCCGGGGGGCCGCTCCGACCGATCCAGTTCGAGGCGGGCCGCAGAGTGATGGGGGCGGAAAAGAGGGGGGTGGTGACTAGGGGGGGGTGGATTTCATGGCGCGGGCCATGATATTTCCCCAGATTTCATGGCGCCTCTTCTTATTTCATTACGTCCCTGGCCCCCCCGCTGGGCCGCGCACATGCCGCCGGTCATGATTTGCACCCCCCCCTCTTTGACGCCCCCCTCTTTGCCGCTCCCGAAGAGTGATGGGGTCCACGGCTCCAGGCGTGATTCGCTCTGGCGGTGTTGCGTCTGCTTCGCGATGCGAGGGTGCAGGAGATGCTCAAGCAACGAGCCGATGCCGCCACCACTCCCTTGTGTTCGCCCTGCTGGGCCTCCTGGGGATGCCCTCGTCGCCACGGCAGGAGTCGCCCCGATCTTCGGGTCACAACGCACCCTGGGATGAGGTCCGCTGGTAGCGGCATCGGTATCGAAGACGCCTGCGTCGACTACACGTAACAGTGACCTTCTCTCGCAGGGCTAGAGGTTGACACCAACACCAATACCGGCGGCGTGCCTGCACCGAGGGAACAAGATGCCGATCTCGATGGCTCAAGTGAGCCAAGCCAAGTGAGGCTGGGAGTACCCCAGAAAGCCCCCGACCAGGAGCCCTGCCAAGGGTGGGGTGCCGTCTCTTCTTACTTACTCACAATTCTCATACATCCTCCTTTACTCTTTTGCACACCCTGCCAGAGCCGAGATGGCCGGACGCTGCGCCATGTGCCTGGCTGGAGGCATTGACACCCTGGCGCTTCCTGGTGCAGCCGTGTGTGCCGCTCATGCGGGCGCCCCGCCATCGCGCGGGACGGTGCTCCAATTGGCGCGGGCACTCGAGGCGCCTGGCGCCCCTGCTGCCGTCGCCGGTGCCATGATCACCGAGGCTGCGGGCACTGGCGCCACGCAGGGCATGAACGTCGACACCAACGGCGACATTGGCGAGTCTGACCTCACTCAGGCTGCTGGCGCGCTGCATATATCTGGAGCCCCTGCGCCACCTGGACTCGCTCATCCAGCAGCGCCAGCCGCTGCAGCAGCCGGGGCCGCGGCGCCACAGCACATCATCGTCTCGGACGACCTCTTCGCTTTGTACGTGGAGGACTGCCTCCTCAGCGACTTCGCCGTAGCCGCAGCCGGTACTGCTACGGTCCGGCTCGTGCCCCGCAGCCAGATGGGCTCCTGGGCGATGCTGGATGGTGTGCTTCGCCATCTCGGATTCCAAAGCGGTCATGTTGATGCGTGGATGGCCTTGGGGGTCGTCAGAACCCGGACGACGAAGGAGCAGGCGACAGCGCTGCAGCGGCGGCTTGAGCTCGCACGCACGCTGCTGACCCTGGTGGATGCCCAGCGGTGGCCCGAGCCCGACATCGAGAAGGCTGACGAGGCCATGGGGCGGTTGGCGGCCGCCGCGGACGCTATCCAGCGGGAGCTGGCGAGCACGGGAGGGCGTCGAGGGCTCAATCCTCCCTCGCGGCGGCTCTGCCAGGAGCTCGGGGTCATGGGCCTGACACTCCTTGACACCCTGTGGCCAGAGAGCGGCGTGGTCGGCACGCAGTGCTCGAATCATCCCGGACTCACGCCAGCGCAGCTCTCGCGGGCACTCCCCGCCGCAGAGGCGACGGACATGTGCCTTGCCTTGTGTTCGACCGCGTCGGACGCTTGCTGGACGCGCCTGGCCGGCAAGGAGGTGGTCATCTGGTCTCCGGCTGCCGCCGAGGAGTTCGGTCGCTTGCTGGGAGGCTACGTGCGCCATTTGGGGCAGGGCCACCGCGGCACCACGCTGCGGTTGGTGTGCCCCCTCGACGACTTGCCGGGCTGCTCCACGCCGACGGCGATCCTGCAGCATTGGGCTCACCCTGGCTTGGGAGAGCGGTGGGCGGGAGTGTACATTGGCCAAGGTGGAGTTCATGCTGCAGCCGCTGGAACAGATTAGCCCGGGCGGCCGCTTTCCGCAGGTCTCGTGGCGGCCAGTGGGCCTATTCACCTTCCAGCACGAGGCGCTGCTCGCGCTGCCGACGACGCTGACGATGGAGGAGCCCTGGAAACAGGTCGCGGTAGGGCTGGCGACCATCAGCCTTGATTTCCCGACTCGTGCCGAAGCCCGGGCACTGGAGGTGACCACTGCGGTGCTGGCAGCGGGGTGGAATCAGTCTGAGCCGCGACGAAGCCCGGCTTCGCAGAAGTCGGACCCCCGACTGCGCCTTACGTTGTACTCCGGCGACGCCGCGTGCACCGTGCTCGACGCCGCCGCCTTCGCCCGCCAGCTCCAGAGGCTGCTCCTCCCGATGGGGGGTGCCGCCGCCCGTGGCGACGTCTTCATGGACGATGCGGCGCTGATCATGACCACCACGGGCCCAGGCGCATTCACAGTGGCGGGGGGCAACTGCTTGGAGCTCCTCCCGCTGAGCGCGAGGACTGCGGTGATACGCGCCAGGCTGGATGAGGCCAAGTGGGAGGAGGACATGCGGGACTGGCAGGCCGCAGATCCTCAGCGAAGTGTTTACCACCTTCGCCATAAGCGGCTGTTCAACGAGGGCGGACTCTGGGCCTCCGCGCCGGGGTCGGCGAACCGGCAGCGGCAACTTGCAGCCCGCACGGACGAGGTGTCGGCGCGTCTCTTGCTGCAGCTGCAGGGTCCGCCAGGCCCCCGGCCCGACACCGCTGTGCAGGCGGTGGGCGATATGATCCAGAAGGCTCTCGGCCAGCAGGTCAAGCCCATTCGTCCTGAGGAGGCTCTGGAGGCCTACTCCCTTCGTCCCGAGCGCGGTACGATGGTGGGCTCCCTTACTGGCCGCCTGGAGCTGGCCGTTCGCTCGCCGGCTGAGGCCCGCCATCTGCATGAGTTACTCCACGGCCGTGGCATTCAGCTCGGGGTCGACCTGGTGTCTCTGCAGGTGCAGCTCACTCCGCTCGCGGCTCGGCCGGGAAACGGCCGCCGGTGCTGGGCGACCCGGCCGGCCTGCGCCGGAGCCCATTCGAGGCCGGCGATCTCCGCGTTATCCTCATCCACTGTCGGGCGCGGCGGGTGGCCGAGGCTTCCGACGCACAGGCCATGCGCCCAGCAGCGCCGACCTTGCCGCCAGCGGCCGCGCCGCCAAGCCTAGCAGCGCCGCGGCCGCCACCCCCGCCGCCGCAGCCCCCTCGATCGGCCCGGCCACGCGTGGACAGCGGGCTCGGCCCGTATGCGGGCGACTTCAGAGTGGCGACTTGGAACGCCCAGGGGCTTTTTGCGGCTTGTCCGCAGCTCCGTCGTGAAAGGGGCGCCCACGTTCGGCGTCTCCTTCGAGATCACGACGCAGTCATCGTGACAGAGACGCATTCGACGCCGGAGGTGGAGGCGATCAGCGCTCGCGACGGGCAAGCCTATTTCGGCGAGTTCCCAGCATTCTGGGCGCACGGCTCTTCCGCCAGGGCTGGCGTGGGCGTGATCGTCACGACTGCCTTCTTGAAGCGATTCGCTCCCACTTCGATTGGCGGATCTTGGTGCCCGGGCGTGCCGGCGAGTTGTGGCTGAATGGCGAGAAAGGTGACCTTTCCATCTTTGCAGTGTACTTCGCCACGGGCTCGCACGAGAGGGCCGAGGAGGACTCCGCCATCACGGCCAAGACGTCCAGGCAGCGGATGCGACGTACTCTGGCGCCTCAGATTGCACCGTCGTCGCGGCGGCTCAGCCTGCTGATGGGGGACTTCAATTGGGTGGCTGATGAGCTGGGGCGCATTCAGATTGAGGGCCACGGGCCGAGCGGCGGGCGCGACCGGAGGGAGGAGCAGCACTTTGGGCAGCAGTTGCAAGGCACCGACATGGTGCTGCGGCGCCATTCAGCGTACACGCACCAGCACCAGGGAGTCTTATCTCGTCTGGACTGGTGTTATGCGAATCTACATCCGAGTTGCTTCCTCAATGAGCGGGCGGGGACGGCAGCGCTGAACTGGGTCCGGTCGGAGTCGACTGGGCAATAGCTCAGCGCGCACCGGGCCATTTCCGCATTCCGATGCGCGCCGCAGGAGTCGCGGGCCGGGGACTCAGGGCGCACCCTGCCTCCAGAGATGGGGTACTGCCCTGCCTGGAAGGACCGGGCCCAGCTGATCTTCACCGAGTGGCTGGCCGGCGATCGCAGTGGCATGGCGACGTCCCCTTTTGGTCGTCTCCGGCTGCTGAAGGAAGCGATGGCCGAGGCTGCCGTGGGGCTCCAGCGCGCTGCCCCGCGCGAGCTGCCACGGGGCGACGCCGAGGGCCGTCTCTCTTGGTCGATGCGGGGCTTGCAGGGCGCGCAGCGTCAGGACCGCGATCTTCTGCTGCAAATGGCGGAGGCGGTGCCGGAGCTCGCCCCTTGTTTGACGATGCCGCCGTTGGAAGCCCGTCGCTTTCTGCAGGACGCAGCCCGCGTTTACGCGAAGGCCGCTGCACGAGCCCAGCTGGAGGAGGTGCAGGTGGCAACGAAAGCCGGCGAGTCCGATGGGACGGTCCGCGGTTTGCGCCACCGGGCCATGCAGACACTCCGCCGCTTGCGCCCGCGGGCGGATCACGCCCTATCGGCGATGCAGCTGCCCGACGGCTCGGTCACCGCGGACCCGCAGCGTTCTGCCCCCGCCTTGGTCCGGCACTGGGCCGAGCACTTCCGGGCCAAGGGCGTCGGCAGGTTGGAGGAGATCGAACAGCGGTTCGCGGCGATAGCGAGTTTTGCGGAGGTGATGCCCGAGTGCGAGGTGGCGGCGGCTCACGTGCGACAGGCGCTTGAGGCAGCTGGTGCAACGGCTCCTGGGCCAGATGGCATCCCGTATAGCTTCTGGCGGTGCATCGGAGAGCTTGGCGTGGAAGTGCTCGCGGACACCATGGCGGCGATGATGGCTGAAGGGTCAGATGAGACGATCATGCGTGAGTACGGCTCGGGAGATAACGGGTTCGGCCCCTGCGACTTCAACGGGAGTTTGCTCGCGCTGCTGCCGAAAAAGCCCACGGTGCACGACCCTGCTGCAGGGGCTTTCTTCTGCCCAGCCGACACGCGGCCACTCATGCTCGTGGACGCCTCGAACCGCCTGCTGGCCAGTGCTCTGCGGAACGCCATTGAGCCAGCGATTGAGCAGCTCGTTGGAGCGAGTCAGCGGGGTTTCCTTCGCGGCCGCTCCATTTTGGCCAACGTCGTTGACCTCGAGGCGGCCATGCAGGCCGCCGCCTGGGATGACGACCAGCCGTATACCATTCTCTTCGACATGCGGGCGGCGTTTCCCAGCATAGAGCACGGCTACCTCCATCGCGTGCTGGAGAAGCTGGGGGTGCCTCAGGGCGTCCGCGCTGCTATCCGCGCGCTGTATGCAGGACAGTGCTGCCGCTTGGCGATGGCGGGGCAGTGGTGGGAGGGCTTCACGATCACGGCGGGCATTCGGCAGGGATGTCCTCTCAGCCCCTGGC
The DNA here is from genome assembly GCA_963575745.1 of Prorocentrum cordatum. NCBI lineage: Eukaryota > Dinophyceae > Prorocentrales > Prorocentraceae > Prorocentrum > Prorocentrum cordatum. The sequence goes on along the minus strand of CAUYUJ010004891.1, from coordinate 41,631 downwards.
TCTTTGTGCTCGTGACGGAGCCATGTAACCGCCAGTTGGACACAGTCGAAGGCCGCCGCGAGCGCTGCGCATTCGCCGATGACCTCGCTCTGGCGGGAGCCGGCGGGCACCGGGCGTGGCCGCAGCTGAACCGCCTCTTCGCGCGCTTCGCCGCAGCGTCTGGGCTGCACCTGAACCTCGCGAAGACTGATGTTGCCCCTTTGGACGTGGCAGCCCGGCGCCGCGGCGGACGCCTGGCGACAGGCGGTGCCAGACTGGGGCGCGGTGCGGATCGCCCACTCTGGCACGTACCTGGGATTCGAGGTCGGCCCAGCGGCGGCGGAGAGTGGATGGGACGCCCCCGTGCGGAAGTACAAGGAGGCGGTTTGCAATTGGGCTGGTCGGGTGCACGGCGTGCACCTGGCGACATTAGCATACGACGTCTTCGCGATATCGAAGCTACAGTATGTGGCGCAGTTGCATGGGGCGCCTCCTGGCCGGTCACGGTTGGAGCAGTGGGCGATTCAATATCTCTTCCCTGGCCGGTACAAGTGGTTGCCCCCTGGCGTGGCCCAGCAGTGGCGGGATGAGTTCAGGATGCCGTGCCAGCTGGCGTCTCTCACCACCGCCGGCCCCGCGGCCCAGCTTCGGGTGGCTCTGGGGGGGACTACCGGCGCCGCCTCCGTCTGGACGAGCTGCGGGGCCGCCTCGAGGCAGCTCGCTCCCGTGCCGCGGCCTCTTCCTGGGACATCGAGTGGCGATGGCGCGCTTGGTTCACGGCCGGCCCTGTCCAGAAACTTCAAGCCGCGATGGAAGGCTTGGCCCGCCAGGGCATCACAGAGTCCAGCGCCATGGAGCAGGGGGCGGGGCGCGGCCCGCGCCCCATCCCCCTCGCGACCTGGCGGCGTGCCCGCCGGCGGCTCCAGTCATCGGCGGCGACGCTCTTGCGGCGGAGGCATTGGCTTCGAGTGGGTTTCGCCCAGCTGAGCGCCAAAGTCCGCAAATGGCACGACCCGGGCTCCCTGCCGGGCCGCCGGGCCCAGCGGTGCCGACTGGTCACGCAGCGGCTGCCGAAGCGCACGGCACCGCGAGTGCGAGCGGCCGTGCTGCGCACCTGGCTCAACGGCCGGTGCACAGGGCGCCGCTTTGGGGCCCGCGGAGGGCGCTGCTTCTTCGGCTGCACTGGGGGCGATGACGACGTCCGGCACTACGTCCGCTGCCGGCATCTCTGGCGATTCGGGGTGGACAAGCTAGGTTTGGCAGACCCAGGGCACCCGGAGGCCCGCACCACGCGGGCGCTCCTGTGGCACGCCGGAGTCTTCTTCAGGAAGTGGCCCGCACGGCAACGGTGATCGCCGTCGGCTACAAGGCCCACGCCGTTGTCAGCCACACGGCGAGGGCCAACCTCGACATCCAGAGGGCGTTCGCGGAGGTCCTCCGGCAACTCCAGGAACGGCAGCCCGCGGCGTGTGAGGCGGGCGGCGGCGGGTAGTTGTGAGAGCGTCATTTCTCCGCCCTCCTCCCTCCTGTCCTCTGCCTCCTCCTCCTCTCCTCCCCCCCGTACTTTTCAAACGCATGATGCCGTTGATCAGTGCCATCTTTGCTGGCAGCACGCCCAGACGAGGTTGCACTTGAGGGCAGTTTTATTCCTCACCAGCGGCCTTTCACGCGCCGAAATTCGTGACATTTTCGTTGCGTGCTCGAGGCTGTTTTGTTGGATGCCGGCCCATGCGTTTATTCCCCGCTCTGCTGGTGTTTTTGTCGTGTGGCTTCGTTTTTGGAGCGTTGGTTTGCTCGGGGGGGCTCTGGCACAGACGGAACCAACAGCGAAACGCAGGACTGTTGCACAGCTTGTGACAGCTCTCCCGGCCATGTCTGGCGGCAGCGCGCTCAGACGAGGTTGCACTTGAGGACCGTTTGATTCCTCACCGGCAGCCCATCAAGCGCCGAAATTCGGGACATTTTCGTTGCGTGCTCGAGGCTGTTTTGTTTGGTACTGGCTCACGCGTGTATTTTCCGCGCAGCTGGTGTATATGTCGTTTTTTTTTTTTTGTTTTTGAATGTTGGGAGGCTCGGGGGGGGCTCTCCCGCGCAGACGGAACCATCGGCGGTACGTAGGACAGTTGTTCAGCTTGTGAATGCTGTCCTGGCCATGTCAGTCGGCAGCACGCCCAGACGAGGTTGCATTTGAGAGCCGTTGTATTCCTCACCGGCAGCCTCTCTAGCGCCAAGTCTCGTGCTCGTTGCGAGCTCAAGGCTGTTTTGTTTGATGCCGGCCCATGCGCTTATTTTCCGCCCTGCTGGTGTATATGTCGCGGGGCTTTGATTTTGGTGTGTTGGGTGGCTCGGGGGGGCTCCCGCATTGACGGAACCCACAGCGGAACGCAAGGCAGTTGTACAGCGTGCGAGTGCTGTCTTAGCCGCGGGGCCGGCAGTGACGGCGTGGGGCCGCACGGGGCCGCGCCCGCTACGAAGGTCCCACATTATCCTCTCTTCTCTTCCTCCTTCGCTCGCCTCCCGGAGGCGGAGCTCCGGCTATCCCCTTCCGGGGTGGGCCGGATCTTTGCCTCCTCTCCTTGTCTCGTCTTCGCTCCCCCCATGCACGTCGTCTCGCCCGGCCGCCGGCGAGGGCCGCTTAAAGGGCTATAGGTGGCGCGTTGGTCTGCACGAGCGTTCCTCCGCCCCTCCGCCCCCCCCGTGCTCTCGATGGGCCGTCCGGGGTGAATTCGTGCATGGGGGTTTTGACCCCGCCCACTGCCCTTCGGCCGGGCCTCCGCAGGTCCGCCCGGCCTCCGGGGTCCCTCGGAGCCTCCGCTGGTCCGCTCCAGGCCTCGGTCGGGCGTTGGGGCTCCAAGACGAAACATTCATCCCGGGTGATATATATTTGTTTGTCTTACTTGCATTCACGGCTCGCGTTCTTCCTGATTATTTTCCTTCTGCCCCTTTTTTCCCGCTGTGGCGATCCATGTTCTCTTGGAGCGGGGCTCCAAGAGCATGCCCGGACATGGGTGATCTTTCAGTTTTGGCCTGGAGGGCCCCCCTGGCAGCTCTTCTAACGGCACGCGAGCTCATCTGTTCTGTCCGCTGCGTCCCCTCAGCTTTCCTCCTCCTCCTCCCAAAATAGCGCTGGAAAAAAAAAAAGATGCCGATCTCGATGATGCTGGTAATATTCTGGGTTCCAAGGAGATCGAAATATCACCACCAACGCCGAAATCTAGGATCATCTTCCCCCTGTGGAGGCGACCCCCTGTGTTGGCGTTGGTGCCCCTCTCCAGGCCTCCAACTTTCGCTGGAGTGACCTTCGGTGCGGGCCCGGGGGTCCCCCGATCGCCGACTGCGATGCGATGGTTGCGTCTTGCGCGCTTGGGTCTGGGCCCCCCGCGGCTCCCCGAAAGCCGCGCACCAAAGGCCACTCTTGGCCGTTGTCACTCTTGCGCGTAGCCGGGCTACGGCGAATCACCGCCGCCCCTTTGCCTTTTAGAATCGCCCGTGTGGCCGAACGTCGTGGCCACTTTGGGAACCCTTCGGGGAACATTTGGGGGAACACTTGGGGGAGGATGGCGGGGAAGATCAGGAGGAGGAGGAGGAGGAGGAGGAGGGGGCGTCTTGGGAGCCTCTGACGGCACTCTTGGCGCCTCGTGGGAGTTTTTGGGGGGCCTCTTGGAGGCATCGTGGGGGCCCCATTGGAGCTTTGGGGGGCCTTTGGGGGCTTTTTGGGAGCCTCTTCGGCCCGCTCACGGCGCGCGTCGGAAGCCGTCGTGGGGGCCGTGGGGGCCCCTCTGAACCGACTTGGGGCCCTCTTGGGGTGGGTACTTCCTCTGGGGCCGTTTCGGAGGCCATCTAGGAGGCCATCCTGGACGTCTTGGAGGCCTCCTGGGCTGGCTTGAGGCCCTCTTGGGGCCGTCTTGGGAATCTCTATGCCGTTCTTGGGTCATCTTGGATGCCTCTCAGGCAATCTTGAGGCGATGCTTCGGGCCGTCAGAAGGCCGAAAGGAAGCACATGCCAAAATCATCGAACAAGCTACGGGAAATACATGATGATTGCTTTTGCATGCCTTCCTGGGGGCCCTCTTGCGGGCTTCTTGGGCCGTCTTAGAGGCCTCTTGGGGGCCTCTTGGGTCGTTTCAGGCCATATTGGGCCCATCTTCGGCCGTCTTGGCGACTTCTTGGGCGGACTTGGATGCATATTGGACCCTCTTGGGCTGTCTTGGAAGGCATCTTGGACCATCCTGGGCGAACTTGGAGGCCATCATGGCCGTCTCAGAGGCCGTCTGGGCACCGTTTTGACCGGGGATGTCAGCGGGCGTTGCACATTCTGGGTGGCTGGCGCGCTGGGCCGAAGCCCCAGGGGGAGTCTGAAAGGGAACCAAGCACCATGTGAACCTGAGCACGCTAGGCGCCCCTGTTGGCACAAGGGGCGGCGGATCGAAGACGCCTACTCTACGGCGAAGCACCGCCGCCCCCTGTCTTTGGAATCGCCCATGTGGCCGAACGTCGTGGCCAGTGCTCTGCCAAGCTATCGGACCATGTGTTCCCCCAGCCGTTGTGGAAATCCTTCGGGGAACACTTGAAGGTGAAAGAAGAATCGGAGGAGAGGGAGGACAAATAAGGAGCAGGAGGAGGAGGAGGAGAAGGAGGAGGAGGAGGAGGAAGAGGCGGCTGCGGAAGCGGAGACGGAGGCGGAGGCGGAGGCGGAGGGGGAGGAGGTGCAGGGGTGCAGGCAACCAAGAGTACGCCAGCAGGACTGACATACCTCAGCACAAAACGGGGGACAAACAAAAACAAAGCCACACCAGGAAAAGCGAGGGGCCCCAGGACCGCACACGCCAGGATCCAGGGGGGCACAGCCCAAGGACAGCCTATGGCGGGGGCTTGGGGTCCCCTCCTCGCTGTCGTGGCTCGAGCCCACGGCTGATCCTGTCGATCGCCCTGAGCTGGCTCCTCCGAGTGCTGAGGTTGTCCGAGAGGCCTACACACTCACGCTTCAGCTTCCTGAGACTATTAACCTGCAACACTGAACAATGCCCTGCACAACGACGGCAGCAATACATTGAATTAACACGAAAAACGTCGTGCCCAAGAGTCCCGCACTCCAGGATGAGGGGGTCTATATCATCCCCTGAGGCCCCGTCGAGCACAGGTGGCTGGGAGGGGCCTCCTTCGGCCTCGAGGCCTTTTGGGCCGTCTTGATTGATGTCCGCTTGGGGCCGTCTTGGATGCTTCTTGGGGCGTCACGGGGTCATCTTGGAGGCCTTTGGGGCCATCTTGGGGCGATCGTGTCATGGCTCTTGGGGTCGTCTTGGGCCGCCAGAAGGCCGAAAAGAAGCAAACGGCGATATCCTTCGAGAACCTAAGGGAGATCAATTAATCAATGATTTGGACATCTTTCAGCCGTCCTGGAGGACCTCATGGAGGCCTCTTGAGCGGTCTAGAAGGCCTGTTGGGGGCCTCTTGCGCCGTCTTGAAGGCTTCTTGGGCGGACTTTGACGCATCTTAGACCCTCTTGCGCCAGAGGCCATTGTGGATTGTCTTGTGCCGTCTTGGAGGCTATCTTAAATGTTTTGAAGGTCTCTTGGGCCGACTTGAGACCCTCTTGGGGCCGTCTTGGAGCCTTGTTTGGGCGTCACGGGGTCATCTTGGAGGCCTTTGGAGCCATCTTGGGGCGAATATTGTTTCAGGGAGGCTCTAGGGCCGTCTCGGGTTTTCGGAAGGCTGAAAAGAAGCAAAGGACAACATCCTTCAAACACCTAAGGGAAATCACAGAGGTTGGCCTCTTCGGGCCCTCCCGGAGGACCTCTTTGAGGTTCTTGAGCCGTCTTGGAGACTTCTTGGGGGCCTCTTGCGCCTTTGGCCGTGTGGATTTTTGGGCGAAGTTGGGGGATTCTTGGACCCTCCTGGGCCGTGTTGGAGGTCATCGCAGACCATCTTGGGCGATTTTGGAGGCCATCTTGGAGCCATCTGGAGTAGGAGAAAACCTAGGCAGCTTTCCTGTTGGCCGGCGCGCTCGGCCGACGCCCTGGGTTAAGTCTTAAACCTACTCCGAAACCATCAGACATTCAGCACGCCAGGCACCGCTGTGATGAATCAACAGGGGGCGGTGGATCGAAAACGCCCACGTCGAGTCACCGCCGCCCACTGCCCTTTTGGATACGCGTATGTGGCCGAACGCTTGGGCAAAGTTTGGCAACGCTATTGAACCATGCGTTCCCCCAGCCGTTGTGGGAGCCCTTCGGGGAACACGTGGGGGAGGAAGTGGAGGATGAGGAGAGGGAGGAAAAGGGAGTGAGGAGAAGGATGAGGAGACCTTTTGGGAGCTTCTTGCTTGTGTCATTATTAGAGCCTCCTGGGAGCTTCCCAGGGGTCTCTTGGAGGCCCCTTGGTGGCCTCCTTGGGCCTCTTGGGGGCCTCGTGGGGCCTTCGGGGGCCTTCGGGTGCCTCTTGGGGCCTCTTTGGCTGTCTTACGGCGTTCCTGACCAGTCTGGCGCCGTCGGAAGCTTTCTTGGAAGCCTCTCTGGACCGTCTTGGGGCCCTCGTGGGGCGCTTCATGGTCGTTTTGGAGGCCATCTCGGACCGTCTTGGGGCCGTTGGGGAGCCGTCTTGGGAGCCTTTAGGACAGTCCTTGGGCCATCTTGGAGGCTTCTTGGGCGATCTTGGGGCAATTTTGGGGGCCTCCTGGGCCGTCTTGAGCCGTCCAACGCCCATTTTGAAGCAAATGCGAAAACCCTTGAACAACATATGGAAAACCAATGATTCGGGCATCTTCGGGACTTCCTGGAGGCTGGGGGGCCTCTTGGGCAGTGTTGGAGGCCTCTTGGGAGCCTCTTGGGCCGTCTTCGGCAATCTTGAGGCCATTTTGGGCAGTCTTGGGTGCGTTTTGGGCAGTCTTGGAACATGTTTGGACCATCTTTGGCCCACTTGGGGCAATGCTGGCCGTCATGGAGGCGTCTTGGAGGCATCTTGGAGGCCATCTTGAGTCATCTGGGTCGTCTTGGAGGCGATTCGGCCCACGTTGGACGAATCTTCGGCGGCTTTCTGGGTGGCCAGCGGCATCGGCCGAAGCCCCAGAAGGAACCAACAACCATAAGACATTTAGCACGCCAGGCACCCCTGTGATAAATCAACAGGGGGTGGCGGATGACGAAAAGAGCGAGGTACGAGCGAGAGACGTTTCGCAGGGGGCGAGGCCCTTATAGGGAAGGGGTCTGGGGGAGCGGGCCAGCAGGGAAACAAAAGTCTAATTGCCCTTTTCCCGCGTTTGTTTCTAGTGAAGCGGCTCCCGGGCGGGTATTTCTTTTAGTGACGCGGCCCAAGGGCCCCAAGACGGCCCAAGAGGGCTCCAAAACGGCTTCAGACGGCCCGGCCCCAAGACTGCCCCAAGAGAGCTTCCGATGGCCCCCAGACGGTCCAAGCGAGTCTCGAGACGGCTCCAGAGGCCCTCAAGAAGGCCACCGAGAGGGCCTCAGGAGGCCACGAACGTTGATATCCCTGGAGTTTTTGCAGGTGCTTCGGTTTCTTTTTTTTCAGTCCCAGAAGGGCCCCAAGACGGCCCACGAGGCCCCAAAGATCGTCCCAAGACGGCCCCAGAGGCGCCCCAAAGGGGCCCAAAGAGGTCCAAGAGGGCCCCCAGACGGGCCCAAGACGGCCCAAGAGGCCCAAAATATCGTCCCAAGACGGCCCCTGAGGCCTCCTAAAGGGGCCGAAAACAGTCCAGGAGGGCCCCCAGACGGCCCCAAGAGAGCCCCAAGATGCTCCCAAGCGGTCCCCAGGAGGGAGGAGGAGGAGGAGGAGGAGGAGGAGGAGGAGGAGGAGGAGGAGGAGGAGGAGGAGGAGGAGGAGGGAGGAGGGAGGAGGGAGGAGGGAGGAGGGAGGAGGGAGCAGGAGGAGGAGGAGGAGGAGGAGGAGGAGGAGGAGCAAGAGGAGGAGGAGAGGAGGAGGAGACCAACGATGTTGGAACTAACCCTCCCTCCAAACTCCCTCAACAACGGTTAGTTTCCATTGAGGAAACTGCCTCGATGGAAGACAACCGCTGGAAGATCCTGAAGCATGCCAAAACATTGTTCTCGGGATTTCAACGCCACGTATCAACCTGACTGTTGCGTTTCGGCGATCCGGAATCCTGCCATAACGCCATCTTTTGGATTTCAACACCGCGAATCAACAGAATTGTTGCACCCGCATGGTCTTGAATCCTTCCTAAACCTTTTTTTTGGTACGTTAATCATGGGAACCCGTGAAACCCTTGCAAATGTTTACAGCGAATGTGCGTGGCGCTAAGGCCCGCCCTCAATCCGTGAAACCTTTGCAATTTTTGAAAACGAATGCGCGCGGCGCTGAGGCGAGACCCACATTTTGAAAACGACCCGCCCTCAATTCGCGAAACTCTTGCAAATTGTTAAAAACGAATGCGCGTGGCGCTAAGGCGAGAGCCACACTTTGAAAACCACCAGCCCTCAATCCGTGAAACTCGTGCACATGCTTAAAACGAATGTGCGCGGCGTTCAGGCGAGAGACACATTTTGAAAACGACCCGCCCTCAATGTGTGAAGCTCTTGCAAATGTTTATAACGGGTGTGCGCGGCGCTAAGGCGAGAGCCACATTTTGAAAACCACCCGCCCTCAATCCGTGAAATGTTTGCAAATGTTGAAAACGAATGTGCGCGGCGCTGAGGCGAGAGCCACATTTTGAAAACCACCCGCTTTCAATCCGTGAAATGTTGAAATCGAATGTGCGTTGCGCTAGAGCGAGAGCCACATTTTGAGAACGACCCGCCCTCCATCTTTGAAACTGCTGTCACCTTTCAAGCTTCAGAGTCATAAATGGTGAGGAAGTCTCAGGCCAAGCTCCCGGCCTGCCCTAAAAACTGGCCTCGGAGTGCGACAGGGAGGACGACGAAGAGGAGGAGGAGGAGGAAGAGGAAGAGGAGGAGGAGAATGAGGAGGAGGGAGGAGGAGGAGGAGGAGGAGGAGAGAACGAGGAGGAGGAGGCGGAGGAGGAGGAGAAGGAGGAGGAGAGGAGGAGGAGACCAACGATGTTGGAATTAACCCTCCCTCCAAACTCCCTCAACAACGGTTAATTTCCATTGGGGAAACTGCCTCGATGGAAGACAACCGCTGGAAGATCCTGAAGCATGCCAAAACATTCTTCTCGGGATTTCAGCGCCACGTATCAACCTGATTGTTGCGTTTTGGCGATCTGGAATCCTGCCATAACGCCATCTTCTGGATTTCAACACCGCGAATCAACAGAATTGTTGCACCCGCATGGTCTTGAATCCTTCCTAAACCTTTTTTTTGGTACGTTAATCATGGGAACCCGTGAAACCCTTGCAAATGTTTACAGCGAATGTGCGTGGCGCTAAGGCCCGCCCTCAATCCGTGAAACCTTTGCAATTTTTGAAAACGAATGCGCGCGGCGCTGAGGCGAGACCCACATTTTGAAAACGACCCGCCCTCAATTCGTGAAACTCTTGCAAATTGTTAAAAACGAATGCGCGTGGCGCTAAGGCGAGAGCCACACTTTGAAAACCACCAGCCCTCAATCCGTGAAACTCGTGCACATGCTTAAAACGAATGTGCGCGGCGTTCAGGCGAGCGCCACATTTTGAAAACCACTCGCCCTCAATCCGTGAAACTCTTGCAAATGTTTATAACGGGTGTGCGCGGCGCTAAGGCGAGAGCCACATTTTGAAAACCACCCGCCCTCAATCCGTGAGATGTTTGCAAATGTTGGAAACGAATGTGCGCGGCGCTGAGGCGAGAGCCACATTTTGAAAACGACCCGCCCTCAATGTGTGAAGCTCTTGCAAATTGTTAAAAACGAATGCGCGTGGCGCTAAGGCGAGAGCCACACTTTGAAAACCACCAGCCCTCAATCCGTGAAATTCGTGCACATGCTTAAAACGAATGTGCGCGGCGTTCAGGCGAGCGCCACATTTTGAAAACCACTCGCCCTCAATCCGTGAAACTCTTGCAAATGTTTATAACGGGTGTGCGCGGCGCTAAGGCGAGAGCCACATTTTGAAAACCACCCGCCCTCAATCCGTGAAATGTTTGCAAATGTTGAAAACGAATGTGCGCGGCGCTGAGGCGAGAGCCACATTTTGAAAACCACCCGCTTTCAATCCGTTAAATGTTGAAAGCGAATGTGCGCTGCGCTAAAGCGAGAGCCACATTTTGAGAACGACCCGCCCTCCATCTTTGAAACTGCTGTCACCTTTCAAGCTTCAGAGTCATAAATGGTGAGGAAGTCTCAGGCCAAGCGCCCGGCCTGCCCTAAAAACTGGCCTCGGAGTGCGACAGGGAGGACGACGAAGAGGAGGAGGAGGAGAAGGAAGAGGAAGAGGAGGAGAATGAGGAGGAGGGAGGAGGAGGAGGAGGAGGAGGAGGAGGAGGAAAGAACGAGGAGGAGGAGGCGGAGGAGGAAGGGAGGTAAAAGGAGGAGGAGGAGGAAGAGGAGGAGAGGAGGTGTGAGAGGAGGTGGAGGAGGAGTTGAGGAGGAGGAGGAGGAGGAAAAGAAGGAGGGGAGGAGGAAGAGCAGGAAGGAGGAGGAGGAGGAGGAGAAAGAGGAGGATGAGAAAAACGATAAGAAATGGAGGTGGAGGAAAAGGACGAGGACGAGGGAGGATGAGGAGAGGGAGGAGGAGGAGCAGGAGGAGGAGGAGGATAGAGGAGGAGGAGGATGGAGGATGGAGGGTGGAGGAGGAGGACGACGACGACGAAGAGGAGGAGAAGGAAGAGGAGGAGGAGGAGGAGGACGAGGACGAGAGAAAAGGAGGCGGAGTCAGGAGGAGGAGCAAGAGGAGGAGGAGGAGGAGGAGGAGGAAGAGAAGGAGAGGGAGGAGGATGAGCAGGAGCAGGAGCAGGAACAGGAGTAGGAGAACGAGGGACGAGGAGGAGAGGAGGAGGCAGAGGAGGAGAAGGAGGAGGAGGAGGATAATGTTTAACAATAATATTTGGAGGAGGAGGAGGAGGAGCTGGAGGAGGAGGAGGAGCAAGGCTCCCAACTGAGAGCGGTGACGTAGCACGTGCTTGCCAGCAAGGCTCCCAAGAGCGAGCGGTGACGCAGCAAGCTTTTGCCACCATGGCTCCCAAGAACGAGCGGCAACGTAATCATCTCTGGGCATGAGGACTCTGAACCGAGAGCGGTGACGCAACAAGCTCTTCCCGGCAAGGCTCCCTGCGGCGAGCGGTGACGTAACACGCGCTTCCCAGCAAGGTTCCCAAGAACGAGCGGTGACGCAACAAGCTCTTACCACCAAGGCTCCCAAGAGCGAAGGTTGCCATGAGCCCTCTCGGGCAGGTTGCTGCAGCGCTCTTTCCGTGCCCATGCCTGCTCAGGTCCGGTGGCCTTCGGCCCATCCCGCCGCCGTGCCCTCTTAGGGCCCTCTTGGCCCGTATTGGGGCCCTCTCGGCTCCGAGAAACTCGAGCGATGAGCTGCGCCAAGTCCCAGGAGAGTTAGAAATTGGGGCTCTGGGCCACCTCAAGACTACTTCAGGTGTGAGGACTCGATCAAGGGAAGAAAACCACCCGGACCCGACAATCGGCGTTTGCTAAACGGTCCTGGGCGTTTACGAAACAGCCCTGCCCTGCTTGATTCCTTATTTGGGCGCGTTTGCTACGCGACTTCGCGTGTCGGGGTGGTTATTCTGGGGGTGGACTTTGGTGACCTCTACTGGAGGCGTAGAGGACTGGGAAACTGACCCGAGGTCGCGCCCTCGCCGTGCCCAGAGGCACGCTGGCGGATCTCTGCGGTTTCCCCCGCATTTGTTGTTGCCCAGTCGTTCCCGCTTCAGGCCTCGGGCCTCGGGCCCGCCCTCACCCTCCGCGCGGTGGAGGCGGAGGAGGAGGAGGAGGAGGAGGACGAGGAGGAGGAGGAGGAGGAGGAGGAGGAGCGGGAGCGGGAGGAGGAGCGGGAGCGGGAGGAAAGAGGAGGAGAGGGAGGAAAGGGGAGGAGAGG